>CM031240.1:69522059-69869928 GCA_018340775.1 Taxus wallichiana var. yunnanensis
GTTTGGGGCGAAAGTACAATCTTCGTTACTGTGACAACGATTGCAGTCCCCGTTTGGAGCAGGGTAACAACCTATATTCAAAGCATGGGATTCTGCCATTTATCAAACAAAAATAACCCAATCAGAAAACAATTAATGGTTGAAGCCTGCTTATAAAAATTGCTGTAAACAAATGCAAAGTAATTCGTTCAAATCTTGAATGTCTTAAAAGTAGTTAGACTCCATCAACCCTGTGGTGTTCTCTTACCTGTTTTGTTTCTTTTGCTCCTTTTGTTGCTGTTTGATTCATGTGTTGGGTATTGATGGTCTCATGGAGGAGATTTCGCCTAAAAATAGGAGCTCCACTGTTTTTACCCCTAAAGTTAAGAAGATGGTGGAGAGGGTGGATGGGAGTTAAGTCCTACAGTTTAGGATGATTTTTACCTATGTAAAACATAACATGCATTCTGGCCAATAATTTATGGTGAATTTAGAGGAAAATATAATTTTTTTATTTACCTGCAAATTACCATAAAACTGCAAGAGGATCCTATAATATCTAAATTCAGCAACACCCGCTGGGATATTAATGGAGCCCCACTCTGTGGGACCAGGCCTTCTTTTATAGTATTGAATTCTCTAGCTACCATTTAGTAATTTATGGATCCCCTCCATGGGACCATGTTTTTTTATAATATTTAATTCTCTAGCTGCCACTCAGTAACTTTTTTTTGTTAGCCATTAAAAAATGTGATCAATCTAGTCATAAACTCATGATTTTGATTCAACCCACAACCCTTTTACTATAATCATGTACATAGATGCAATAATGCATTCCAATAAAATTATGTATATATTGATGCAGAGTCAAACTATTGAGATCAGGATCATACAGTTGGTGATTTAAATAGCAACGATGCTCCTATGCCCTTACCCATAAGTGAAACTGCTTGCTGATTTAGTTTATATAGTTACTAAGTATTACAATTATGCTTTATGTTTGACCAAAATATGGATAGAGATACAGACAATCTATAAAAGTTAGTATCCATTCTAACGCTTCACATTCAATTGAAATTAAAAAGGAAAATTGCTATACGGTTTCTAAACTAAATTTAACATTTTAATGAATAGATCATTACAATAAGCTTTGAAAAGAAAAAAGAAGAAGTGAAACTCCGTTTTGAGGTGACCTGTAGTTGTTGCTTCTTGTGCAGATCCATTGAAGAAGAGCAAGAGTATTGAGAGGAGGATAGTAAGAAATTTCTTTGCCATCTTTCTTTGAACTGCTACAACAAAATATAGAGGGCTGTAGTGTATGAAATCTGATGAGTAAAGTGATGATATACCGAGTCACCGTTATATAGCTCAATGAAACCATGAATTCTACCGTCAAGATGAGCGAAGTATTCTGTGGTAAGATTTTCTTATGCGTTTTCTACGAAGTAACAGTTAAGAAAGGAAATGAGGGGCTCAATGGTATTATCTGGACATTTGCCCGAGTCTTCTTCTGATTCTCAGGATGGCTTGATCTTTAGATATGGAACAAAATCATTTTGCAATAAATAGATACCTGAAATAGTGGAATTTTTATTTCGCCCAGTGGAGCGCATATGATAAAAAACTTGATATAGTAATGTTTCAATAAAGATATAACTGAAATTATGGGGATTGAAGGATTTTGCCAGATGAGCAAGAAGGATAACAAGGAAAGAATATGAAAGTGAAAACATTTGGCGGACGGTTTTTCCTAATAACTCAGCTACTTAATTGGGTTAGCCAACCTGTACAGGAAAAAAAAAACAAAACTGCTTCTAATTATTGATTTCATCAGTCTTGGTCAGTCTGCAACATGTCCACATACATAGGTATTTTTGGTGGGCTTTTCTCGGCTAAGGTGCACTCTTTTTATGTTTGGCAAGTTTTGTTTGTTTTATTGATTGTTTTATCATTGTGTATATTGCGAAGGATCTTATTTTTATTTATTGAAAAGGCACCGAGAGATATATAATGTTGATAGTACAAAAATCATGGATAATGGAGCTCGGATTACTGACCCACAACTTATGTTGCAAGTCTTTATGCGCCATTACAAGTTTGTCTTTCAAGATGAGCCAACCTCTACTGCTTGTCGAGCTGCTCTTGAAAACCCAAATTTGAAATACAACCACCAACAAGAAGCATTCAATGTGTGCAAATCCGCCTAAGAATATGTTGAATGCACTTCCCGGGATTGTTTGGCATGTTGGAGAAGGAAGGAGGGAAGATCATATCAAATCATTTGGTTGAAGCAATCAGATTTGCTTCATTAATGCTCAGAAAGACGTTTTCCCATTTCTCACCTACCAAGTCCGCCAAAATTTGAATTTGAATGTCTAGCATTGTGGTTGATGTTAGCAGCTCTCTAACAAGTCTAGGTGTGCAGCTTGATCAGAGCTCTAGTAAAAGATACTCTCTGTTTGTCGAGGATGTCGAGAGCCATTTGCATGCAAGACACGTGGGGTGTGCAAATTGGCTAAAAGAATGGCCAACTGTGTAAAATGTTTTTGTTTCTACCATGTGTCACTTCGGTGATTTGTTGCAATGATTATGTAATGCCCCGCCTCGGGACAACGGAATCAAACCAAAAGTTACTAAAATTTTGGGATAAATTTTTTTTTTTTGAAGTGGACAATAATTACGACCCTTTCTCGTTAATAATTCCCGTTAATAATTAATTTATATTAATTATTAATTTACTAAATTAAATAAACACTAGCCCAATAACAAATTGATTATTTTATTCTACTAAGTATTAACTAGAGGCACAAATTTAATAAGTCTACACACCCTTTTAATTCTCATTCCCATTATATTTCCCATAACTTAAAGTGTGTAGGGTTTATTGTGAGCCCTAGGATCAAATCTAATCTTGACCCTTGATTTCGAATTTACCCTAAAGTTGCCCTAAATTTCTCTATGTTTTCCTTTTCCATATCATTTTCTCTTATTTTGTTTTCTGATTTCTCTTTTTTCGTAAATGAGTTGAGGAATTGTGGAGGCCTTATGCTTGTTTTGAAAGGATCGATCTTTGTGATCTTTGTTTATGCAATCTAAATAACAACCCATTATTGAAATGTAGTTTATTTTAAAACTATGTGTGGCCACGGATTTAGAGAGAGCGCGGCGGTTTTAGGGTGGAAATGACGGTTTTTAGGGAGTGTCCCGCGTGGAAGGGAGGGAGGAATGTGTGGGTGGCGGTGGCGGCGGCGACATGGGGAGGGGACAGTCTCACGGTGGCAGAGGGTAGGTGGAATAGTGGGGGGAGAGTGACCACGTGGGGAAGGAGGTGGCGATGGCCGTGGGGAGGGGACAACATGGGGGAGGAGGGTGGTGGCGGCCGTGGGAAGTGGTGGAGGGCGGCAAGTGCAGGTCTCTGCAACAGCGCCGGTTGGTGAGACAAGCGATTGCGTAGGGAGTGGGGAGGGGTTCGGCCCTCCCCAAAATTTGTCTATATATATATTTGTATAACAAAGTATATTTATATATATTATAATACATTTATATTATAATATATATAAAAATGTAAACATATTTATATAGCATAATGTATTTATATTCTAATAAATAAAATATAATACATCTATATTTTAAAAATTAGAACATAATATAGATCAAAATAGGATCACTAAGGAATCATAGGATGAAAAAGTATAACTAGATTAATGCCTGAAATAAATTTGTAACTATGTAAATTATTAAACAAATTTCCATAAGTTGTGAATAATAAGATCTAGTTTTGAAATCTATATGGACTATACAAATTTGAAAACAACATGATCTATATGAGAACAATAAGGTGATTCCCTTCCTTATGTGAAAAGAAAATATGTAGAAAAATATTTCACATGATAAAAGAGACTTGGAGTTAAGTTTTACAACTTAGTGAAGGAGAAGGAATGTTCATTTTTGCTTTTACTAATATTTCTATTTCATTTTGGTAAAAAAAGAAAAGAGAACTAGTTGTGCTCTATTCTCTAAGTTTCAAAGAAAATTTAAGAAGAGATTGTACTCAAGAATGATATTTCATTTTGCACTCAAACTTGTTACAAAATTTTGCAAGAAAGAATTTTATATCCAAAATAACACTAAATCCAATGATTTATTTTCTCTCCAAGTGAGGTTACAACAAGTTCATATAAAAGAGAAGTATCTAATACAAGATTTCTTATGAAGGAGTTCAAAACTCACTATACTGATGTTTCTTCTAAGGTACATGAAACTACTCAAGAAAGACATATTACAAAGCTTCTTTACAATGTTGAAGAGAGATTGCTCAAGTTTACAAGTAATACCAATTTACAAACAAGGAGGATTTACAAGGAAATGAAAGCTTCACATGGCCACACTCTTTAAGATACATAGAGAATGATGTCCATAAAAGAAGAAAGAAGCAAAGAGAATCCAAGTTGCCACCACATGATCTCCAACTTCAAAAGCTTCCAAGAATCCAACCCAAGGAGAAAGGCTTGTTTAACCACCCAACCTTTAGGCATCATTACATGCCTTTCCAAGGTTGGAAGACACGCTAGCCTCCCCCAAGCCCATGGGAAAGAGGAATACTATCCACAACTTTGCAAAAGAGTGAGGGTGAACAACCAACATTACATTCACATAAAGAAAAGACAAATATTAAAACAAACACCAATTTTGTAAAGATGAAAAAGAGGAGAAACCATGTTCTACCTCTAAAATGGGGAAGAGAAGAAAGGAGTTCTCCAAATGCCAAAAGTGGTAACCAACATTGATTGTACAAAACCAAGATCTCCACACCCTCCTTATTCCTTCAAAGTCATTCAAACCCTCCTTATTTCTCCATCCTTTCACCAAATCCTTCTTGGAAGGATTTTCAAACCCCAAAGGGGTTTCCTCACCAAGAATGGGGAAGGAGGTTCAAGCCATATGAACCACCTTCCCCACCTCAAACCATTTGAGGGAGTAACTAAAATCCTACAAGGCTTTCCCATCAAGCCATGAGGATTGAGAGGGAAAAATCCCTCTCTCTTCCCCCACAAACTCCAAAACTCCATCATGTCATATGATGGATGGAGCAAAATAAAGTAAAAAAAAATTAAAATCAACATGCAACAACACACATTTTAAGTAACCAAGACTAATATCTAACATGATATAAAACACACAAATGAGCTCAAGGAGCCTACCTCCAAAAGCTCTCCAACTTCTAACTTTTCCACTTCTTGACCCAAACAAGCTCTAGCTCCAAAATCCACAAGCCTCCAAGTAAAAGCTCCAAAAAAAGTCCTCTTCTTTCCACACAACAAACATGGTTAGGACTTAGCCCCGTGGGCTGCTTGTGCAAAATTGTGTAGCTAGCCTGAAGTTGGAAACACTCAAATTTGGTATTTTCACTTTGGAAACCATTGATTTAACTATGCACTATTGTTATGCTAAACATAACTTCTCCATTCCTACATAAAACTTCATGAGTTCCATTTTTTATCTTTTATATACTTTCCCCGACATGTCGTGACATCTCGAGAATTAATTACATTATATCTATACAAAAATATCATTTTACTATCTCTAATTTTCATTCATCGTGTTCCCTACACTTGTCTAGGATTATACAGTCTGAATTCTGAGATGTGCCATACGGTCCTCCCATCTTTGTATGGTCTTGGAATGACATTTCTTCCAACTACAATTCCAATGTAAAATATTTTTGTATGTTTTATACTTCCTCTAAGTTGGCCTTTCTTATATAAATCATTTATATGACCCTATATAAGCAAGTAAACAACACCTCGTTTACTAACCAATAACTCCTAAGGCGGTACACTAAAGCATTTACTTCATACACTTGCAAAAGGGATCCAAATCTCCCTAAATAACATAATTACACATGTACTTTCATTAGGTAAGTGCCTGGTCTAAAGCTAAAAACAATGTCAAGATAAAGGGGCCTCGGGATGAGAATTGCGGTAGTTATGTGGCTAGTTAATCTATGTTTGATAAATGCAAATATGTTTCTTACATTTACTAGTTACAACATTTGATATTTTCTTGATCCACGAAACATATAATGATTCAATTTATAACTGATGTATGTATTTGAGATTCATAGCTATGAGAAAATTAAATTACTTATCATTTCCTCTTATTCTTTGATTGGTGATTATAGAGGAAGTGCAATTTTGGGTTTTTGAGCACATTTCAAAAAATTGATGTTTATGAATGTTTGGGATTTATTTTAATTTTTATTTAATATTATTTAATCCTTGGGGTGTTAGATATAAGCTAAAACCATGACTATCCTTTTCTACACAATTCTTCCTAAATATGGAGCATACAAAAACTTACTCTTTGAATACTAACCTCACCTTCATTAGAGTGTTTAAATTTCAAGTGGTTTATATTTTTTTCATGGTTTGATCATAAAAACTTAATTTTTTTAACAATCATGTCATATAAATTGTACATTTCAAATATATATATATATATATATATATATATATATATATATATATATATATATATATATATATATATATATATATATAACGTTTCAGCTTTGTATTTATATTAGTAATGCATTTAATCTTACTATTGTGTACACTTTGAAAGATAATATTGAAAAAAACACATTGCTTAAAAATTGTTTGATATAAGTATATTTGGGAATCAAATTTCTTCTTACTCGATTGCACATAATGACACCATGGTGCTGCTAGTAAGTTTGAAGTGAGGAAATTATAAATACCAACAATTGTTTTTATTGTGAAGCTCAATTTTCATAATTTTCATAACATTTTCAAACATCAATGTCCCTTTGTAGTGTTGTAAAGGTGTATAGAAACATTAAGGAAAAATGTGCTAAACACCAAAGTGGATATTCTTATTCGATTATCCTTTATTAAGTATATTAAGTAGATATTATTGAAAATGCTTATTGTAATTGAATAATTGATACATATTACAAATTTCTTAAAGAATGTAATTTTCAATTTCATACTTAACGGGAATGTAAACACTCAAATTTGGTATTTTCACTTTGGAAACCATTGATTTAACTATGCACTATTGTTATGCTAAACACAACTTCTCCATTCCTACATAAAACTTCATGAGTTCCATTTTTTTAGCTTTTTTATCCTTTCCCCGACATGTCGTGACATATCGAGAATTAAGTACATTATATCTATAAAAAGTATCATTTTACTATCTCCAATTTTCATTCATCGTGTTCCCTACACCCGATCACAGGATTGTGCAGTCTAGTTATAGATGTGCCATACGGTCCTCCCATCTTTGTATGGTCTTGGAATGACATTTCTTCCAACTACAATTCCAATGTAAAATATTTTTGTATGTTTTATACTTCCTCTAAGTTGGCCTTTCTTATATAAATCATTTATATGACCTTATATAAGCAAGTAAACAACACCTCGTTTACTAACCTATAACTCTTAAGGCAACACACTAAAGCATTTACTTCATACACTTGCAAAGGGATCCAAATCTCCCTAAATAACATAATTACACATGTACTCTCATTAGGTAAGCGCCCAGATCTAAAGCTAAAAACAATATCAAGATAATGGGGCCTTAGGATGAGAATTGCGGTAGTTATGTGGCTAGTTAATCTATGTTTGATAAATGTGAATATGTTTCCTTACATTTACTAGTTACAACATTGTATATTTTCTTGATCCATGAAACATATAATGATTCACTTTATAACTGATGTGTGTATTTGAGATTCATAGCTATGAGAAAATTGAATTACTTATCATTTCCTCTTATTCTTTGATTGGTGATTATAGAGGAAGTGCAATTTTGGGTTTTGAGCACATTTCAAAAAAATTGATGTTTATGAATGTTTGGGATTTATTTTAATTTTTATTTAATATTTTTTAATCCTTGGGGTGTTAGATATAAGCTGAAAACCATGACTATCCTTTTCTACACAATTCTTCCTAAATATGGAACATACAAAAACTTACTCTTTGAATACTAACCTCACCTTCATTAGAGGGTTTAAATTTCAAGTTGTTTATATTGTTTTTCATGGTTTGATCATAAAAACCTATAATTTTTTTAACAATCATCTCATATAAATTCACACACACACACACACACACACACACACACACACACACACACACACACACACACACACACACACACACACACACACACACACACACACACACACACACACACACACACACACATATATACATACATACACATATATACATACATACATATATATATATACATACACACACACACACACACACACACACACACACATATATATATATATATATATATATATACACACACACACACACACACACACACACACACACACACACACATAAAAGGTTTCAATTTGTATTTATATTAGTAATGCATTTAATCTTACTATTTTGTATAGTTTGAAACATAATATTGAAAAAAACTCATTGCTTAAAAATTGTTTGATATAAGAATATTTGGGAATCAAATTTCTTCTTACTCGATCGCACCATTGACACCATGCCGCTAGTAAGTTTGAAGTGAGGAAATTATAAATACCAACAATTTTTTTTTATTGTGAAGCTCAATTTTCATAATTTTCATAACACTTTCAAACATCAATGTCCCTTTCAGAGTGTTGTAAAGGTGTATAGAAACATTAAGGAAAAATGTGCTAAACACCAAAGGGGATATTCTTATTCGATTGTCCTTTATTAAGTATATTAAGTAGATATTATTGAAAATTCTTATTGTAATCGAATAATTGATACATATATACTAATTTTTAAATAAATCATTAAAAATTGAATAAATAAAATACTTCAACATTATGTGATATGCGATCAAAATGAAACATTTCAAAAATATGTATTACATTATTGAAAGACCATTTTATCATAAGAATAAGACATCCTTACGAGCAAGTGAAAAGTCCTTATTGTACTCAACTTTTTTCTACAATGTTACTTAGAAACACTACATTTCACAACTACAATCTTACGATTGTAGAAGTATTTTCCTTGAAAAATAGAAATACTCGTGATGAACTTATATAATTAGATTTACTAATGGATTGGCAAATTATTAAATATCTTATAATAAGTCATGAAATTAAGGTATAAATGTTAAAGCCAAGAAGGCTTTGCTCAACTCAAAATATTGTCTTGGGAATTGTAATCTAAAAGTGATTACACTAGGATATAGTCATAAGAGAGTGAGTGAGTTTGTGGTTGGAAAACACCATAATCAACTAAGATAGATGCCATCAAAAAGTTTTATTCTATGAACTTAACTAATTTTTTTGTTCTAAGAGATAAATGCACTTGTACTTATATGTACTATCTTTTACCCAAAGCTACGTCTATGTGGTCATAGAGAAATATTTCTGCAATCCATTTTTGGATTGCATAAAAATCATAATCCACCATCTCTTATATGCCACTCCTACTAGCTTTGACTTTTGAGTATGATTTTAAACCATAATACGTGATGTTATAACATCCATTTGTTTTCATTTTATAAGTTTTATCCTCCACCAATATCATTTCCCAATATTACATACAAACCCAAATAAATATGATTTTATAAAATAAACCTTTGTAATCAAATAGATGAATGTTAATTAGGAACAACTAACTTATGTTTGAGCGCAATGTACTATTTTCATGTTATGGATTAGAATTGTTTGCACATGTTTATGTCATTTAGGTGTCACCATATAAATGAAGGTATATTTAGGGAAACATATACATAATTTAACATATTTGATCATATGTTGTTATTTAAGATATATTGAAAATATAAATATATATATTTAAAATTACATACAATTAAATGTGTATATTTAGTATTTTTTGTATTATTTCATTATCAAATGTATGTTGACATATACCAAAACCTTATGATTTATAAGTTTTAAAATTGTAACATTTTATTAATTTTCATATATATCCATGCATCCCATAAATATTTTCATGCCGGAAATAAAAGCTCTACCGTTTAAAAGATTTTATAAGAAGAAAGGGAGTATAAACAAAACAGTGTCCCATTTCTATTGATGTGTTCTATAGTATGCCTCTGCATCTCTCATGCAGCTATGAATGCATTTGATACTTAATAAAAATAAGATTTTTGAAAAGTTACTATAACCTTCTCCAAAAAAATTAAAATAAATATAATCGTTGAATTCCATAACTAAAACAAAGTGGTCTGCAATGTTTTGCATACCGTTCAACAACAGAAATATGAATTAAGTAGCCACAATATGATCATCAGATGCATCATTTTATTTACCACAATATCTTCGAAAGATGCAGTCATTTATTTAATGAGAGCGTATCCTAGCAGCGCCCCGGTGATGGGCACCCGCAACAAAATGCGTTTGGGGCGAAAGTACAATCTTCGTTACTGTGACAACGATTGCAGTCCCCGTTTGGAGCAGGGTAACAACCTATATTCAAAGCATGGGATTCTGCCATTTATCAAACAAAAATAACCCAATCAGAAAACAATTAATGGTTGAAGCCTGCTTATAAAAATTGCTGTAAACAAATGCAAAGTAATTCGTTCAAATCTTGAATGTCTTAAAAGTAGTTAGGACTCCATCAACCCTGTGGTGTTCTCTTACCTGTTTTGTTTCTTTTGCTCCTTTTGTTGCTGTTTGATTCATGTGTTGGGTATTGATGGTCTCATGGAGGAGATTTCGCCTAAAAATAGGAGCTCCACTTTTTTACCCCTAAAGTTAAGAAGATGGTGGAGAGGGTGGATGGGAGTTAAGTCCTACAGTTTAGGATGATTTTTACCTATATAAAACATAACATGCATTCTGGCCAATAATTTATGGTGAATTTAGAGGGAAATATGATTTTTATTTACCTGCAAATTACCATAAAACTGCAAGAGGATCCCATAATATCTAAATTCAGCAACACCCGCTGAGATATTAATGGAGCCCCACTCTGTGGGACCATGCCTTCTTTTATAGTATTGAATTCTCTAGCTACCATTTAGTAATTTATGGATCCCCTCCATGGGACCATGTTTTTTTTTATAATATTTAATTCTCTAGCTGCCACTCAGTAACTTTTTTTTGTTAGCCATTAAAAATGTGATCAATCTAGTCATAAACTCATGATTTTGATTCAACCCACAACCCTTTTACTATAATCATGTACATAGATGCAATAATGCATTCCAATAAAATTATGTATATATTGATGCAGAGTCAAACTATTGAGATCAGGATCATACAGTTGGTGATTTAAATAGCAACGATGCTCCTATGCCCTTACCCATAAGTGAAACTGCTTGCTGATTTAGTTTATATAGTTACTAAGTATTACAATTATGCTTTATGTTTGACCAAAATATGGATAGAGATACAGACAATCTATAAAAGTTAGTATCCATTCTAACGCTTCACATTCAATTGAAATTAAAAAGGAAAATTGCTATACGGTTTCTAAACTAAATTTAACATTTTAATGAATAGATCATTACAATAAGCTTTGAAAAGAAAAAAAGAAGTGAAACTCCGTTTTAAGGTGACCTGTAGTTGTTGCTTCTTGTGCAGATCCATTGAAGAAGAGCAAGAGTATTGAGAGGAGGATAGTAAGAAATTTCTTTGTCATCTTTCTTTGAACTGCTACAACAAAATATAGAGGGCTGTAGTGTATGAAATCTGATGAGTAAAGTGATGATATACCGAGTCACCGTTATATAGCTCAATGAAACCATGAATTCTACCGTCAAGATGAGCGAAGTATTCTATGGTAAGATTTTCTTATGCGTTTTCTACGAAGTAACAGTTAAGAAAGGAAATGAGGGGCTCAATGGTATTATCTGGACATTTGCCCGAGTCTTCTTCTGATTCTCAGGATGGCTTGATCTTTAGATATGGAACAAAATCATTTTGCAATAAATAGATACCTGAAATAGTGGAATTTTTATTTCGCCCAGTGGAGCGCATATGATAAAAAACTTGATATAGTAATGTTTCAATAAAGATATAACTGAAATTATGGGGATTGAAGGATTTTGCCAGATGAGCAAGAAGGATAACAAGGAAAGAATAGGAAAGTGAAAACATTTGGCGGACGGTTTTTTCCTAATAACTCAGCTACTTAATTGGGTTAGCCAACCTGTACAGGAAAAAAAACAAAACTGCTTCTAATTATTGATTTCATCAGTCTTGGTCAGTCTGCAACATGTCCACATACATAGGTATTTTTGGTGGGCTTTTCTCGGCTAAGGTGCACTCTTTTTTATGTTTGGCAAGTTTTGTTTGTTTTATTGATTGTTTTATCATTGTGTATATTGCGAAGGATCTTATTTTTATTTATTGAAAAGGCACCAAGAGATATATAATGTTGATAGTACAAAAATCATGGATAATGGAGCTCGGATTACTGACTCACAACTTATGTTGCAAGTCTTTATGCGCCATTACAAGTTTGTCTTTCAAGATGAGCCAACCTCTACAGCCTTGTCGAGCTGCTCTTGAAAACCCAAATTTGAAATACAACCACCAACAAGAAGCATTCAATGTGTGCAAATCCGCCTAAGAATATGTTGAATGCACTTCCCGTGATTGTTTGGCATGTTGGAGAAGGAAGGAGGGAAGATCATATCAAATCATTTGGTTGAAGCAATGAGATTTGTTTCATTAATGCTTCGTAAAGACGTTTTCCCATTTCTCACCTACCAAGTCCGCCAAAATTTGAATTTGAATGCCTAGCACTGTGGTTGATGTTAGCACTCTCTAATAAGTCTAGGCGTGCCGATCGAGAGCTCGTGTAGTAAAAGATACGGCTGTTCTGAGGATGTCGAGCCATTTGCATGTGCAAGACACGTGAGGTGTGCAAATTAGCTAAAAGAATGGCCAACTGTGTAAAATGTTTGTTGTTTCTACCATGTGTCACTTCAGTTGATTTGTTGCAATGATTACGTAATGCCCCGCCTCGGGACAACGGAATCAAACCAAAAGTTACTAAAATTTTGGGATAATTTTTTTTTTTTTGAAGTGGACAATAATTACTAATGCTCTGCTTAACCCTTCCCGTTAATAATTAATTTATATTAATTATTAATTTACTCAAATTTAAATAAACACTTGCCCAATATCAAAAGATTATTTTATTCTACTAAGTATTAATTAGAGGCACAAAATTTAATAAGTCTACACACCCTTTTAATTCTCATTCCCATTATATTTCCCATAACTTAAAGTTTGTAGGGTTTATTGTGAGCCCTAGGATCAAATTTAATCTTGACCCTTGATTTCGAATTTAACCTAAAGTTGCCCTAAATTTCTCTATGTTTTCCTTTTCCATATCATTTTCTCTTATTTTGTTTTCTGATTTCTCTTTTTTTTGTGCAGGTTGAGGAATTGTGGAGGCCTTATGCTTGTTTTGAAAGGATCGATCTTTATGATCTTTGTTTATGCAATCTAAATAACAACCCATTATTGAAATGTAATTTATTTTAAAACTATGTGTACAGATTTAGAGAGGCGGCAGCTTTAGGGTTGAAATGACGGTTGTTTTAGGGAGTGACCCGCATGGAAGGGAGGGAGGAATGTGTGGGTGGAGTGGCGGCGGCGACATGGGGAGGGGACAGGTCTGCACGGTGGGGGAGAGGGTAGGTGGAATAGTGGGGGAGAGTGACCATGTGGGGGAAGGAGGTAGCGATGGCCGTGGGGAGGGGAGAACATGGGAGGAGGAGTGGCGGCAACTGTGGGAAGTGGTGGAGGCGGCGGTGCAGGTCTCACGGCGCCGATTGGTGAGAGACAGCCCGACAGATAGGGAGTGGGGAGGAGTTCGGCCCTCCCCAAAATTTGTCTATATATATATTTGTATAACAAAGTATATTTATATATATTATAATACATTTATATTATAATATATATAAAAATGTAAACATATTTATATAGCATAATGTATTTATATTCTAATAAATAAAATATAATACATCTATATTTTAAAAATTAGAACATAATATAGATCAAAATATGATCACTAAGGAATCATAGGATGAAAATATAACTAGATTAATACCTGAAATAAATTTGTAACTATGTAAATTATTAAACAAATTTCCATAAGTTGTGAATAATAAGATCTAGTTTTGAAATCTATATGGACTATACAAATTTGAAAACTACATGATCTATATGAGAACAATAAGGTGATTCCTTCCTTATGTGAAAAGAAAAGATGTAGAAAACTATTTCACATGATAAAAGAGACTTGGAGTTAAGTTTTACAACTTAGTGAAGGAGAAGGAATGTTCATTTTTGCTTTTACTAATATTTCTATTTCATTTTGGTAAAAAAAAAAAGAAAAGAGAACTAGTTGTGCTCTATTCTCTAAGTTTCAAAGAAAATTTAAGAAGAGATTGCACTCCAAGAATGATATTTCATTTTGCATTCAAACATGTTACAACATTTTGCAAGAAAGAATTTTATATCAAAAATAACACTACATCCAATGATCTACTTTCTCTCCAAGTGGGGTTACAACAAGTTCATATAAAATAAAAACATCTAATACAAGATTTCTTATCAAGGAGTTCAAAACTCACTATACAATGTTTCTTCTAAGATACATGAAACTACTCAAGAAAGACATATTACAAAGCTTCTTTACAATGTTGAAGAGAGATTGCTCAAGTTTACAATTAATACCAATTTACAAACAAGGAGGATTTACAAGGAAATGAAAGCTTCACATAGCCACACTCTTTAAGATACATTGAGAATGATGTCCATAAAAGAAGAAAGAAGCAAAGAGAATCCAAGTTGATAAGAGACTCCAAGTTTCCACCACATGATCTCCAACTTCAAAAGCTTCCAAGAATCCAACCCAAGGAGAAAAGGCTTGTTTAACCACCCAAGCTTTAGGCATCATTACATGCCTTTCCAAGGTTGGAAGACATGCTAGCCTCCCCCAAGCCCATGGGAAAGAGGACTACTATCCACAACTTTACACAAGAGTGAGGGTGAACAACCAACATTACATTCACATAAAGAAAAGACAAATATTAAAACAAAACACCAATTTTGCAAAGATGAAAAAGAGGAGAAACCATGTTCTACCTCTAAAATGGGGAAGAGAAGAAAGGAGTTCTCCAAATGCCAAAAGTGGTAACCAACATTGGTAATACAAAACCAAGATCTCCACACCCTCCTTATTCCTCCAAAGTCATTCAAACCCTCCTTATTTCTCCATCCTTTCACCAAATCCTTCTTGGAAGGATTTTCAAACCCCAAAGGGGTTTCCTCACCAAGAATGGGGAAGGAGGTTCAAGCCATATGAACCACCTTCCCCACCTCAAACCATTTGAGGGGAGTAACTAAAATCCTACAAGGCTTGCCCATCAAGCCATGAGGATTGAGAGGGAAAAATCCCTCTCTCTTCCCCCAAAAACTCCAAAATCCATCATGTCATATGATGGATGGAGGAAAATAAAGTAAAAAAAAATTAAAATCAACATGCAACAACAAACATTTTAAATAACCAAGACTAATATCTAACATGATATAAACACACAAATGAGCTCAAGGAGTCTACCTCCAAAAGCTCTCCAACTTCTAACTTTAAACGCACTGCGCACTCATTGCACATTAAACGCACTGTCCGATAAAATGTGAATCAACTACTCAATAAGATATCAATGAATTCTAAACTAACATATCATCTTTCTAGAATCAAAATGTGACAATGTGCACAATTATACACAATTCACCATAAGTTAGACATAATGATAAAGTGACATATATCCATAGAATCCCAACATGCAACTAACTGAGTATCCATCAATATAATTATGGTCCAAAACAACATCATATCAATTAGTATCCATGACATCATAAGATAATGTGACAACATAGTAATCAAGCTAAATTGGCGCTATACGCCTAAATCTCCATACATGTCTAATAAGCTCAAATCTCAAATGTCTAAAATATATCAAATCCCCGCAAAAAATGTTTATGAGTAAAAGGAACAAAAAATAACTGAGGCTATAAAAATGTGGGCACTATAGATTCGGTGCCCTATTGGCGCACTTTGACTGGTTACATGTGGCACACTCAAGCATGTTAGAATATCACCTAACATAGAAGGGAACAAGGGAGGGTGTGAGGAAAGGGGCGTGTGGAATAAAACAAAGGAAGGTGCAGAGGAACGCGCTCAAGGAAATGAGCCAAATGCGGTGAGCAGAGAATGCATGGTCAAGGCACAACCATTACAGACGATGTGTGGGTGCACATGAGAGGAACCAACCTTCTCCAGAGATCCGTCCCAAGTGCACAAGGTCCCACAACTTGAGGATGCTTCCATTGTTATCACAAACAACTCGGCTCTTTGAGATTCGAGACATGGATGCAAGTTTGAAGACTAACACAAACTTAGGCCCTAATTTTTCCCTCCATTTGGTTCGATCCATAAATCAAGTAAAAATTTTAAATTTGAAATACAACAGTTATAAGTGACCCAATTAGGTCGGCCTAGCTAAAACCCACATTACAAGTGCCAAAAATGGCTCAAAACCCCATGGGCACATTCTTAAAAATGGCCTTACATAAAAATTACACCTTTTTCATAACCCAAAACCATTTATATATGAGTAATACATCATAAAAATTCAAATATGGTCACACATTTAATCAACCAATCATATTATTTCATTTACTAGGCCTAGTTCCCTTTACAATTCTCGAAATAGTTGTTTCCTTTGCCCTTCAACAACTCATAAAATTACAACATGTTAGCACCACATACATCATCATGACATCATCCTAAAACATTCACTTTGTCATTAATGTGGTTTTACATCAATTACAACACCTAGTACGAAATCATGAAAATAATCTCCCCTTTGTCAGATGTAAAAACACCCCGAACTTCTACCCCTTTTACATTAGTGACGAAGGCATACCTATAACTTACCTTTTTCACCTTCATGAGCTGCATACCTCCATTCTTTGGTTAGAAACATCAACCAAAGGTCTCAATTTGACTCTTTCTCTTGATTTTTCCAAAAATCTTATTCTTGCCTCAATTCAAGGCATGCAAACAACAAGCTCCCCTTGAAAAAGCACTTCAAACATCTAAACATCATTAGTACACCATGGAAAATCATAATCTCATTTTTTAGGGGCACAAAGCATCATTTCCAACCTTCTAGGCATGCAAAAACACCAATTTTCTCCTATAACCTTGTTTTAAGACTTTTAAGGGTATTGTAGCAGTCATAGAACAAAGGAAACATCACTCTTAACATGCCTAAAATTCCAAACTAACCATGCCACATCATTATTCCACCATTCGTGATAAGGATGCATCATTTATAGGACTAAATCATTCAAAGCAAGACATATTCTTGCTTCCATACTTAAGAGAAACACTATGAGTCCAAACCAATCTTTTCATATAAAACTGACCAATTTCAACATCCATTTACATGTCCATTATGCTTAAAATTCACCAAATACTACTCCCCCTAGGCTTAAAGCACTTATTTCTATCTCATAGGCACAAAATTGATCAACCATCCATGTTATAATGCCTTGAAATATTTATTAAAATTTCTAGCTATCCCAACCATCTTGTACAGTCATCTACAATCATATATGTATCGACATAGGTCATTACATAGCATCAATAGCATGGAAAAGGAAAAATACCATTTACTCACCTTGAATGGCCTTGTGAACCTCATTTCAACTTCAAGAAGAAATAACCAAGTGCTCCCCCTGACTTGAAGAGCCTTCATACACCTTAATCAATCAATTTTCTTGCTAATCAACATTTTCAAACACTTTGTTAGGGGACATCGACGAAGAAATCAATACAACCACACCATTTAGAGGACACTAACATGCCTTGAGGCTCTTAAAATATTACAATCACCTATATTTAGGAAAATTCATGCCCCTTTGTCCTTAGAGGAAAAATTAAACCTTCTTACCATTTTATCCATTGTTTTTTAGTATAGTAGCATTGTCTCGGCCTTTACTCTGGGAGCACAAGATCAGTGTATTGACCCAAAACTAGACCATTTCACCATGTAAACACACTTCTCCATACATATTTATCATGAAACTCTCATGCCAAGGAATGAGAGACATCATTTTTACTTCAACATCATTGCCACCAAACAAGAACTAAGTTCCTGCATGCCAGTAGATTGCTACTGCGGAGCAAGAATACATTTTCAAGCTTCATAAGGTACCTAAGACCTTCTCCTTACAAAATTTCATAGAAAATCATGGATTGGATGAGAAAATATGTAGTCTCAATTATATGGGAGCAATAAGATACATCTTATACCTCTAAGATACCAACTACTCTACCTCCTAAACATGTAGGTCTTCATTCACTTCATAGGAGAAACAAGATACCTTCACAAGCATATGTCAATATTCCACCAACCTCCACATGCAAACCAACAAAATTTAAGAATGCACATACCTTTCATGATGAAAATGAGCTTTGAAGAACACTATCATACCTCTGCAATCACTCAACACTTCCCTCTAGACCTAGAGGTCATCATTTTCAACTAGAAGCAACATTAGGCTCATACAATCATACATTGACAGAGATCATCAACTGAAGAAGTTACAAGCATCTTCAACACATATCACAGGTAAGAGCACTTCAAGAGCCATGTCAAAATATATGGAAGCCTTTATTCAAACCTCTAAGTCATCCAACTCGCCACAGATAGTGTGATATTAAACTTTAACATGAAAAAAGGTAAACTACAAACCAATCTTCTTTCCAACCATACATAAACATAAATGTCACATCATAAATAATTTTAATATTTCTTATACTATTACACCATCTTGATTACCATGTCTAGGCTTCACGAATTCAAGAACTAGGGTTTTATGCGGTGAAACCTCATCATTGTGATTTGAAGGAAAAATATTCAACACTGTCATGTATATCTAGAAAATTATACATACCTTGAGATCCACTTTTTTTTCCTCTAGCCCCATGTGTCTATGTAATTAATTCAAAATTTCAGACCAATATTCATTCATTTGACCACTCAAAATAAATTTTCCATGCATTCCACTTTTAAGAACTGAGAAAGCACTGTCAGGGGGTAGTGAAGTAGCATTTTTATGTATTCATCCCATTTGATATTCAAACTAAGAAAAAATCTGGGTAACGACATATTCAAGCATAAGCAACGCCTTCTCCAACATATAGAAATCATGAATCAACATGATACATACATGTAGCCTTCATTTTTTCTTATAGAAAGCTGTTATTTTGCAACCTGAGTCATAGTGAGCCTTTCTTTCATAATCATTGATCAATTTGAAACTTGATCATTTCCATAATCTTCTATAGGATGCTCCAATCCTATTGAATATGTATGAGGGACTCCAATATAGAAGTAAAAAGACCATAATAGCTCTAGAACCATGTATAGACACCTAAGGACTAACACCATGACTGATATGAATGCAAGACACTTATTTTCAATGATATCACAAATCTTGTGACTCCATACCCATGAAAGACACCATGACACATCTGATAGGACCATTTATACTTCATGAAAACTCCAAATATCCACCATATGACACAGATATGATAGTGAACATCATCACAGACCGGTGATACAACCAAGACCAATATATGCACTCAAATGACATGAGCATGAAACTTAAGACCAATAACACCTTTTAGACTCTTAGAGGGACATGTCAAAATGACTCTAGACCATATATGACTTCACCATAGATGATTTACACCGTTAGAGCCAATGAACACACCATATAGTTGATGAGTGCATTATTTGGCTCATTTATATCATTCCTATGGTTAATAAATTGTCATTTAGATATGATTTGCTAATGCATGGGAATGCTTTGTATAGTTATATCTTAGCGAGTTTGATGCATTTTCCTTACTTTTTTTCATGCAACTGATTATCGTATAACCTCCTACTAACTGTCTTCATGAGGGAAATGTGATGATGTGTGTAGGGAAATGATGAACGTTTATTGCCGATGCAATTAAGAAGTCCGAGTTTGGAGCTGGAATGTGGGAGCGGAAGACTTTTTCCACCCATCAACCTATAAGTATGGGACTTGTTTCTAACATTCCCATAGGAATTTATGAGTCTTGGTTAATGTTGATTAGTGGGAGATGTTAGTGCCGCCTATTATGGTGAATTTTGTAACTATTTGTGTCTATATAAAGACACCTTCTTAAGAACATGATAGTAGTTGTTATTTTTATATACTCTGCAATATATAGCTTGTGGTATTTAGAACTCTTCTTTTCATGTACTGGATATGCTATGGAACTTATTTAAATTAATATAAGTAAGCATCATTTTGAGGATCTAAAGCTGTTGATATTTCCTCCGTCCCAAGGGAGAGTAAGGGCCCACTCAATCAAGGAAATAAAAGGTGTTTAATATTTACATACACATCTTTTTTTTCCGATAAGTTTTACTACAATCTCTATTTCATGCAATCCCAATTTGAACGTATTTTCTTTTCCTATTGGAATTTCTATCTAGAATAAGTGTTTCCCTTTATACAAAGTTTAAATTAGCATGTGATTTTACCTCTACTGATTCTTAGTTATGAGTGTGCAATTTCAATTCTATTCTTTCAGATTCTGTGTGCGCATTTCCATTTAATTTAGAAGTATATATTTTAAACTTCATTTCATCGCAGCAACTAAATTCTGTAGATTTATATTGAGTTTCCATAGATTAGTAGCCAACTTAGAAAGATCTCACAACAACCCCCCAACAGAAAACTAGTTACATAAGCTCCATCGTATACAAACCTAGACATAACCCCTTGATTTATAATGACACTAATAGAAGATTCGGTTAGTTAAATGATTGGAGAATACAATGACCCATCATTTTTGGCACCGTTTTTGGGGACACCATAGCACACCACATCATTTTTCTCACTTCACATGCTATGGGTGTTAATGGAGTTCACATATGCAACCAATAGAAGTCTTGATCCTTGTTTCAATAACCAACCTTGATGCATAGGCCATGAGATGAACAAGGGAGATTTACACCACACAACATCCAACAAATATCTCCAAACAGAATACACGAAGGGAACACTGAGAGTGACACTGACTCCAATACAATGCCTAGAAACCTTTTTGAGCATCTTGCATCCTCCAACTAGCACTCGAAATGGGGGACCACAAGAATAATGGAGATCGACCCTTGGGTAGAACCTTCACTTATCCCATTTTCTTAGATGAGGATGAGGACGCACCCATGAAAAACATCTCACTATCCATCCTCCCTATCTTTCAAGCCACGTGTATGGAATACCCCGATCAGTTCTTGTTTCAATTTGAAGTTTTGTGCCGGACATATGACTACAAAATGATAATCAAAAACTCAAACTCTTTCCTTCCACTCTCAATGACTCTACTATGAGATGATTCATGGGGTTTCCTATAACTCCATTAATTCTTGGGAAGCCATTGAGACATTCTTTTGGATAAATACCAAGACTACTCGTAGAGGAAGGGATAGAAAGAAGAGTTCTTCTAGATTCGCAAAAAGAAGATGAAAATCTAGAGGATTATCTCGGATACATTTCTCTTTCTCCATCGACAAAGTGGTTATGAGCTACATGCAGACATTACTAAGACAATTTTCCATAAAGGACTTGATAAGGAAACCAAAGATGAAATATTCCGGGCCAATTTTTTTTTTTTTGTTTTTTTGTTTTTAAAACAGATTACAACATTACAATCAAAGTACCCGTTAAGGTTAGAAGGTAAACCAAAACGTATGAAAGCAACTCTAACCAAGAATGGCACCAATGATGGCGAGCATATGGTCAGAGGATCTTCTACGCTAGATGCTGAATGGGAACTCAACGCCAAGTATGTGCTACCCAATCCAATATGGAGTGAGGGGCGACCATCTGACGGAGTGTTACAGAATACTAATCTTCTACCTAAATGCTGAATGGGAACTCAACGCCAAGTATGTGCTACCCAATCCAGTATGGAGTGAGGGGCGACCATATGACGGAGTGTTACAGAAAACTATGCTTGAAAAGAAATGCGGAAAGCTGGAAATACTCAACACCCGAATGGGATAGTAGCTACCATAGGGCGGAGGTCAAATTAGAACAATATTAACTGCTGAAAGTAAGAAGTGCATTACAGTATGATAAGCAAGAGATCTAAGTTGCTGCCAGTACTACTGCCAGCTTACAATAAAATGGTGAGATCTTGCTAACAATACGGATCAGATTAAAGATGCAGATTTCTCCGAGCTGTTATGACAGTTCTGTATTTTTTATATAACCAGCAGCACACAGATTTTCTGGAATGGCTCAGAATATAACCAGCAGCACACAGTTTTCTGGAATAGCTCAGAAATTCCGTAAAACTTATTCAAATAACCTGATACTGATTACAAAGCACTATTAGCAAGAGGGCGCTCAGACTAACCCCCAAAAACAGACTCAAAATGCAGGCTATATTAAATGCACGAATTTCAAGACACCATGAATGGTACGGCCCAGCACAGGGGTGATTTTGCTTTTAAAAATCAGATTGTCTTTCAAAGATTCTACAGCCTTGCATACATGGGCGCCTAGCCAAGAAGGACAGAATGAAACAATACCCACTAAGAATTTTTTTGTCTTTTTGGATTTATGAATAAAACTTCGAATCTGCTGAAGCAAAAATACAGAAACCAGGAAACTCTAATATGTAAAATCTGAACCTAATTAGACAAATGCAGATTACACAGCACTAAATCCACTGAACTCACAATCTAAAGTAAAATCACCACTAGTTGTTGTCTTACAAACAAGAAGCGATGCCCGAGCTAGGAGGCCTTCATTCCTCGAAGCAAACCTAGAGCCAAACCGGCAGCATAACAATATGGCGGTCAAAGATGATGAATGATGCTCAAAGTCTTCCTTTTATAACTTCCTGTTGACTTCACCAAACCCTAAAAAACACTTCAACATCCAAACCCTAATCCTTTCTCCAAGATGGCGCCCTTTTCCTTTCAAGCTTAATATTGATATTTTAATTAAACTCAATACCTTGATAAATGCGCCCACCTTAAGCTTGCTTTGACTTTGGAAATTAATAAAATAATCTTAATGAAGGCGCCTCCCTCAAGAAACCCACTTTTCAAAACAACTTAAAGTCAATAGACTAGGCCAAGGGGTCAACGTTCGAATATAATATTAAAACGTGACCTTTAATTAAATATATCAACTTAACTCTTCAATCATGCTCTGAAGCCAATAATGACCAGTCAACAGACCAACTGAAGTAGGAAGTCAACCAAGTTGAACCCAACTGGAAACTGCCAAAAATAGAATTTACTAAAAATAGTAAATTCCAAAAAATACTCAGAATGCCGAAATGAACATACCACTGCGAAGCTTTCGGAAAACCCAGAAAGAATCGCCTTTGAATCCACCAACTCCGAGCAAAGACATCCTCAAAAATAGGAAACCCTAATTTACCTTCCGACTAGCCTTCGGGTTTCCAGAAAAAAGGCCAACGGTCACTGGAAAGATCAAGTCTGAGAAGGGGACATTACAGTCCGCCCTCCCCAAGATTGCTTGTCCTCAAGCAATCGTAAACCAGGATGCTGCAGAATCTCATCACTTTCCCAAGTCGCATCCTCCATCGGCAGGTTCTTCCACTTCACCAGGTATTCTCTGATAGTTTTTTTCCTCAAAGTACGCTCTCTGAAATCAAGTATCCCCTCTGGAATTAGAACCAACTGTCCCTCCTCATCCAAAGGCGGTAACTGTGATGAAGCAACCACATTATGTCCAAGTGCCTTTTTGAGGCGAGATACGTGGAAAACATTATGCACTCTGCTATCAGAGGGTAGCTCTAACTCATAAGCTACTGCCCCAACTTTTCTGATGACCTTGAATGGCCCATAGAAACGAGGTTTGAGCTTCTCAGCTCCACTCTTCTTGAGAGTAGACTGTCTGTAAGGCTGCAATCGGAGATAAACCATATCCCCAACCTCAAAAGAACGCTCAACACGTCTCTGATCAGCATACATCTTCTGCTGATTCTGTGCAATCTGCAGATTATCCTTCAAAGATTTCATGATGTCTTGACTTTGCTGCAACAAGTCCTTGGCTTGGGGTGCTCTGCTCTCACCAAACACCAAATCAGCAAAGCTAGGTGCTTCATACCCATAAAGAGCCAAGAAAGGAGACATCTTAATCGACATATGAAAAGAAGAATTGTAGCAGTACTCGCCTATATGCAGCCACTTGACCCAAGCTCTCTGCTGTTCTGAAACATAGTTTCTCAAGTAGCCTTCCAACCACTTGTTCACTACTTCCGTTTGTCCATCTGTTTGGGGATGGTAACTAGTGCTTGGAGTGAGCACAGTACCACTCATTCTGAAGACTTCTTGCCAGAAAGTACTTAGGAACTTGCTGTCCCTATCACTCACAATGTTCTTTGGCAACCCATGCAGCCTAAACACCTCTCGAAAAAATAGATCTACAACTTGGGCTGCAGAAAAAGTGCTGGTAATGGCAAAGAAATGAGCAAATTTGGTTAGCCTATCCACCACTACATAAATACAATCCTTCCCTTGGGCCTTGGGCAACCCTGTGATGAAATCCATCGAAATGCTTTCCCACTTTTGATTGGGAATAGGGAGTGGTTGCAGCAAACCGGCTGGTAATGTATGCTCATTCTTATTCACTTGACAAACAGGACACTCCTGAATGTAGCGTTGTACTTCTCCTTTCAATCCTTTCCAAGAAAACCTTTCTCGGATCTGCCTATATGTCTTGAAAAACCCTTGGTGACCAGCAACTGGAATATCATGAAAAGTCAAAAGAATCTTCTTCTTAAGCTTTGAATCAGCCACCAGAAAGATTCTTCCCTTATAGTGTATCAATCCCTCAGTCACCTTGTACCTTTCATCATGAAAAGTACCCTCAATAATGCTGGTTGCAAACTGATTTTTGGCATAATCAGCAAGCAACATGTCTCTCCAATCTGCAGTAAGCTCACATAATGAGCTAAGATGAGGTCTCCTGGATAAAGCATCAGCCACAATATTATTTTTCCCCTTGACATATTCAATGTCAAAGTTGTAAGCTTGAAGCTTACTCACCCACTTCTGTTGCCTCTCATTCAGGTCCTTCTGGTGCATGAAATGCTTGAGGCTATTGTGATCAGTCTTAACCACAAACTTGTTCCCCACCAAGTACTGCCTGAACTTGGCTAATGCATGCATAATGGCAAGCATTTCTTTGTCATAAATCGAGTATGTTCTTTCCACACCCCTTAATTTTCGGCTCTCATACACAATAGGGTGTTTGTCTTGCATCAGGACAGCCCCAACTCCTTCACCTGATGCATCACACTGCAGCTCGAATGGCTTGGAGAAATCTGGAATAGCCAGAACCGGACACGAGCTCATGATCTTTTTGAACTTGTCAAAAACAATTTGAGCCTTTTCTGACCAACAAAAGGCTCCTTTTTTGGTGAGATCAGTAAGGGGAGCAGCATTCTGTGAATACCCCTTTACGAATCTCTCGATAAAAACCACAAAGACCCAAAAAACCTTTCAACTGAGTCAAGTTCTCAGGAGGTGGCCAATCAACTACTGCTTTGATCTTTTCCGGATCCACCTTCACTCCCTCAGCACTGATTATGTGGCCAAGGTACAGTAACTCCTCCATTCCAAATTCACATTTGGATGCTTTTGCGAACAAACTCTCAGATTCGAGAATACTAAGCACTTCCTCCAAGTGCTTGAGATGATCCTCCCAAGTCTTCTTGTAAATCGAATGTCATAAAAAAGTCAACACAAACCTCCTTAACTCGATTTTGAAAAACACGGTTCATGCAAGAGCGAAAGGTAGCCAAGCGTTAGTCAACCCAAAAGGCATGACTAAGAATTGAAATGGCCATAGTGACATCTGAAAGCTGTCTTCTCCACATCCGATCCTCTCATTCGAATTTGATGGTAACCCGATCTCAAATCGATCTTCGAGAAGAACTTGGCCCCATGTAGCTCATCAATGAGCTCATCTATCCTGGGAATGGGGTATCTGTTTTTATGGTGCTTTGATTCAAAGCACGATAGTCCACACACATGCGCATGGTACCATCCTTCTTCTTCACAAGAACTACGGCAGATGCAAAGGGGCTCTTGCTTGGGCGAATGAAGCCCATCTCCAAGAGTTCTTGAATATTCTTCTCAATCTCATCCTTTTGCCTCTTCGGGTACCGATATGGAGTTGTAATCACCGGTTTAGCTCCTTCCTTGAGCTCTATGATATGTTCTGAACCCCTTTCAGGTGGTGGTCCAGGAGGCAAGTCTGCAAAGACCTTGCTCTTCTTCGTGAGTAGAGACTGAACATCAGGAGGATGGTCTCGTTTAGTCTCAACCGGACTAGTAGGAAGGATCATGCACTCTGCAACCCACTCGGCTTGATCGTGACGGATCAGCCTTGCCATACTTTTGAATGACACTACCCGAGGGCCCCCATTGGACATTCCTCTTAGGACTATCTTCTTACCATCAGATTGAAACTTCAGCTCCATAGTCTGCAGATTCAAGGAGATCTCCCCAAGAGAACGCAGCCATTGAATGCCTAGGACGGCATCAGTATCTCCAATGTGGACTACATAGAAGTCATCCTTGACTTCGTAATTCCCCAATTGCATGGTCAGGTTCGAGATTTTCTTAGTACATGAAATATGGAATCCATCGGCAACCATGACCTTGAACCCTTCAAACTCCTCTGTTTGCAGCCCCTTCTTCGCCACCACAACTTCATCAATGAAGTTATGTGTTGCTCCAGTGTCGATCAAGGCAACGATTCGCTGCCCTTTGATCATCCCTCGAACCTTGAATGATTCGTTTCTTTGGAAGCTAGAAAGTTGAGCTAAGGCTCCAACACTTTCTTTCTCATCTCCGGACTCTTCTGGAGCTCTATCCACCTCACTTTCTTCAAAATCAGATTGCTGGTCGGAAAAATCAGAATTACTTTCACCAGCAGAATAGTACTCAATCTGATTGAATTTAACTCCCTTAGGGCAAACATGATCTTGAGTCCACTTGTCCCGACACCGGAAACACAACCCTTTTCTTCTGAGTTCATTCAAGGTTTCAGGATCCAACCTGGTGACATGGGGATTGTGATGTTTGAACTCCTTGTGCTGAGGTCTCAAGGGAGGTCTATGCTGAGGTCTTTTCCCTTTATCCCTTTTCTGAAAGGGGGAATTTGACTGAAATTTTGCCTTAGGAGCAGCCCACTCCATGTTCCTTGCTTTCTTCATGGCTTCTTGCAGGGTTGGTGGATCAAAGGCCTTAACCCAACCTTTGAGTGGTTCTGTCAACCCTTCACTGAAAAGGATCACCAATCTCCTCTCCGTGATTCCAGTCACCATGACTGATAGTCTCTGAAACTCCATAATGTAGGCATCAACTGTGCCATATTGTCTCAATTGAGCCAGTTCCCTGAAATGAATTTCAGGATCCTTTTTTTCAAACCTCTCAATGAGCCTAGTAGTGAACTCATCATACGTTGTGATAGACCGATGACCCAAGGTAACTAGGCCATGGTACCACCATTCATGCGCCACCCCATCAAGGTGTAGTGTAGCGAACTTGATCGCCTCCTCTTCTGCCATAGGTCTGAGAGCTAGATAGTTATCCAGCTTCTGAATCCAAGCTCGGGCTGAACTAGTATCATTCCCGTCAAAGTGTGGAAGTGACACCTTGTTGACAGCTTGGTACAAGTCTCCTTGATTTGATGGTCTTCTTTGATCATAGTGTCTCCCGTGTCCTTTGTTTTTCCTTTTATGATCCATGAAATCGTTATAGGACATATCCATCTTGATGTCGTCAGGTAGAGAGTCATACTCTGCACGACCAAGTCTCAACTGCTCCACGAATGAAACATTCTCTTCAGGATCTGGCTGAGTGTTTACAGGTGCCAAAAAAGGGGGTTTGAAAGGCCTGGAAGAAATATAAGTGTTGTTTGACACAGTCCGGGCTGCATATCCATCATGCTGGTTGGAGGCACTATGCTCTCCTCTGTGCTCTAAGTTGTTCTGTGGAATGGTATTCTGACCCACTGTCCCCATCATGAGAGATACCATGTCCATCAAGGCATCCATCTTTCTTCCAAATCTCGTTCCGGGACTCATAGACCTTTCTCTTCCTTTCCCATTGTCATCTCTGTTGTTGGTAACTCTCTCGTTACCCCCAACTGATCTCTCACCCTCTGCCATATCTGATTCCTGAGAAGACTCCCAATGAGCCCTCAAGATCTTTGAAGCTGTCTGACCTTCTGGAGCTTGGTAAGGCTGGAACTGTTTTCCAACCTTCTTGTCTTCCCTTGCAATGTACCTCTTTTCTCTGTCACTCATAGACAGATTGTTCACAGGATGGGAAGATCTTCGCTCTGATACCACTGAAATATTCCGGGCCAATTTTTTTTTTGTTTTCTTTTTTTAAAACAGATTACAACATTACAATCAAAGTACCCGTTAAGGTTAGAAGGTAAACCAAAACGTACGAAAGCAACTCTAACCAAGAATGGCGCCGATGATGGCGAGCATATGGTCAGAGGATCTTCTACGCTAGATGCTGAATGGGAACTCAACGCCAAGTATGTGCTACCCAATCCAATATGGAGTGAGGGGCGACCATCTGACGGAGTGTTACAGAATACTAATCTTCTACCTAAATGCTGAATGGGAACTCAACGCCAAGTATGTGCTACCCAATCCAGTATGGAGTGAGGGGCGACCATATGACGGAGTGTTACAGAAAACTATGCTTGAAAAGAAATGCGGAAAGCTGGAAATACTCAACACCCAGAATGTGCTTGCTAACCCAGAATGGGATAGTAGCTACCATAGGGCGGAGGTCAAATTAGAACAATATTAACTGCTGAAAGTAAGAAGTGCATTACAGTATGATAAGCAAGAGATCTAAGTTGCTGCCAGTACTACTGCCAGCTTACAATAAAAATGGTGAGATCTTGCTAACAATACGGATCAGATTAAAGATGCAGATTTCTCCGAGCTGTTATGACAGTTCTGTATTTTTATATAACCATTAGCAGCACAAATTTTTACGGAATGGCTCGAGAATATAACTAAGAAGACACATTTTACGGAATAGCTCAGAAATTCCGTAAAACTTATTCAAATAACCTGATACTGATTACAAAGCACTATTAGCAAGAGGGCGCTCAGACTAACCCCCAAAAACAGACTCAAAATGCAGGCTATATTAAATGCACGAATTTCAAGACACCATGAATGGTACGGCCCAGCACAGGGGCGATTTTGCTTTTAAAAATCAGATTGTCTTTCAAAGATTCTACAGCCTTGCATACATGGGCGCCTAGCCAAGAAGGACAGAATGAAACAATACCCACTAAGAATTTTTTTGTCTTTTTGGATTTATGAATAAAACTTCGAATCTGCTGCAGCAAAAATACAGAAACCAGGAAACTCTAATATGTAAAATCTGAACCTAATTAGACAAATGCAGATTACACAGCACTAAATCCACTGAACTCACAATCTAAAATAAAATCACCACTAGTTGTTGTCTTACAAACAAGAAGCGATGCCCGAGCTAGGAGGCCTTCATTCCTCGAAGCAAACCTAGAGCCAAACCGGCAGCATAACAATATGGCAGTCCAAAGATGATGAATGATGCTCAAAGTCTTCCTTTTATAACTTCCTGTTGACTTCACCAAACCCTAAAAAACACTTCAACATCCAAACCCTAATCCTTTCTCCAAGATGGCGCCCTTTTCCTTTCAAGCTTAATATTGATATTTTAATTAAACTCAATACCTTGATAAATGTGCCCACCTTAAGCTTGCTTTGACTTTGGAAATTAATAAAATAATCTTAATGAAGGCGCCTCCCTCAAGAAACCCACTTTTCAAAACAACTTAAAGTCAATAGACTAGGCCAAGGGGTCAACGTTCGAATATAATATTAAAACGTGACCTTTAATTAAATATATCAACTTAACTCTTCAATCATGCTCTGAAGCCAATAATGACCAGTCAACAGACCAAACTGAAGTAGGAAGTCAACCAAGTTGAACCCAACTGGAAACTGCCAAAAATAGAATTTACTAAAAATAGTAAATTCCAAAAAATACTCAGAATGCCGAAATGAACATACCACTGCGAAGCTTTCGGAAAACCCAGAAAGAATCCGCCTTTGAATCCACCAACTCCGAGCAAAGACATCCTCAAAAATAGGAAACCCTAATTTACCTTCCGACTAGCCTTCGGGTTTCCAGAAAAAGGCCAACGGTCACTGGAAAGATCAGGTCTGAGAAGGGGACATTACAAAAGATTCCTCCATCTTATGGGAGGAGGAAATGTGCATAAACTTACTATGGAACAAATCACCGAGCTATGCAAAATTTACTCCGAACACGAGGGGTATAAGGAAGAGAAAAACATCCAAGCTTATCCTAGGTACCTCGAACTTCTAGAGGAAATGGATAACATGAAAAAAAAATTTGCAATTAGCATCAACCATATATGGATTAAGGCCAAAACTAGTGTTGCAAAGAAATTTTGGACATATATTGCCCAAGTGTAAGAAGAGACATCCCCGAGAGAATGTCCTTTGGATGTTACGAGATATGTGTTTGATCTCGTAAATTTTCGACCATGACACTAAGCATTGCACCTTCTTATCACAGTTGAAAGGAGGCTTGAATGTTGTCTCTCAAGCTGATGCAAAGGTCAAATTTGTTCAAAGGCCAAATAATCAGGTTGTATATTCCCCTCGACCTGCTCAGAACCCCTGGAGGATGTCATGGCCCAGTTAGGCTCCTCAGCCTACTTGGGGACAACCTGAGTGGACAACATAAAATTGGATGACTTACCCACATCCACCACCCTAGATGAATCCCTACACTTAGCCAGGTTGGACACCACCGACCCCAACAAGTCCATGGCACAACCAACAATGGGTACCTCAACAAAATCCTAACCAAAACCAACAATGGGCACCACAAAAAAATTAATCCATAAGGAATGTTCCAAAGAACCACAATAAGATTTATTTTCCCCACCACAAAACTATCAACAACACAGAAAGGAAACACAAACACAACTTCCAACCAAACTGTAGAAGAAACCCTAAAAATTAGCAGATCGCTTCAATTAATGAAGAAGGACCAAGTAATACAATGCTAGGCTAATACTATTGGTAATCTATGACTAAGGACTGGGAAAACATTGAATCCTCCTATTGGTATAACATGGAAATGCTTGTAGACACTAATAAACATGAGATACTTCAAGAAAATGAAGGAACTGCACCTTCTCCAAAAATACAAAACACTCAGAATGGTCCAGAAACTAATCTAAATGCCCATAAAGCTCCTTTTCTTGAGTAGTTATTGGATACTCAAACTCGCTAATGAAACAATGCTAGTTCAAGAATTGAAAAGGTACATATTTATGTCCCACTTCTGTGATCAATAAGGGACATTCTAGAATTAAACCAAACCATTAGAAATGAGTGTATAAAGACACCTAGAAGAAAGAAGAAATACCCAAAGACCGTTAGGGTGGAAGGAAATTTGGCTGATCTTGTTGTTGGCACACTTATTTCACCAAAATATGGGGATCTTAGGAGTCCAGTCATTACCATTTATATAAACAATCAATCAATATATAACATTTTGGTGGATCTTGGTGCTGCCATAAATGTTATAACAACATATATGTTCAATTTGTTGTCCTTGACGGACTACAACCTACCAATACCATTCTTCAATTAGCAAATTAGTCCATTGCTATACCATATGGTGTGATTAAGGATATAATGGTCACCATTGAATCTTGGGAGTATCCTATCGATTTTATGGACCTACACTCTACAACTCGAAATTGGGATATCCGGTCATCTTGGGATGACCTTGGTTGGGAAAATGACTATTCTAAATGGGTAGAAATCCAAACATATTTCATTATATCCTCCTACCCAGCCTTATGTGTATGCTTGTGAACATGTATGGGTGGATTCTTTGGATACTAATTCTCTCAGTTCTTCTTATTTGGCCACCATTACAGTGCAAAACCATATGACAAAATTTGTTGAGTCATACACACTGACTGATGTAGAGGGCTCTGTGACTACAGAAATCAACACTGTGGCTATGGAAATTGGAACTCTAACTACAGACCCATTTTTTCTAGACATGACCAATATTTTTTCCTTGGTAAGTGATACTTCTAATGAAGCTTGTAAAGAAATCTATGCTTATAATATGGAATCCATGTCTCTGATTTCTATTGTCCTTTGACCAAGATTTTGTCTCTTGAAAATGTATCCATTTTGCACATGCTTCAGCCCCATGTTTTCCCATTGAATTATTTAATCACTAATGTAGATCTCACCATTTTGGAAGATACCAAACAAGTGCCTGTTGACATAGGGAAAGAACTGACCATTGGTAATAATTTGGAGGCCAACCAAGAGGCTAGGGTTCTCGAGATTTTGAGGAAACATTCCCACATTTTTTCTTGGGATTACACTGACATGAAAGGAATTCATCCTACAATCTGTACTCATCATATCTACATTGAAGATGTTAAACCCCAAAGGTAGATGCAATGCAAAATTAACCCATTCCTTAGAGACACAATCAAAAATTAAATCAAAAAATTGCTAAAGGTAGGATTCATCTACCCTATATCTGATAGTCAGTGGGTCTCACCATTAGTTATAGTTCCCAAGAAAAATGGTAAATGGAGAATCATGTGTTGACTATAGGGAACTTAACAAAGCCACCAAGAAAGATTATTTTCCCTGCCTTTTATTGACCAAGTTCTAGACAATCTTGTCGGTAAGAAATATTTTTCTTTCTTGGATGGGTTTAGTGGGTATCACAAAATCATTCATTGCACATGTTCACCAAGATAAAACCACCTTTACTTTCCCTTGGGGTACATTTTCTTATCAAGTCTTACCTTTTAGGCTTTGTAATGCACCTGCTACGTTTTAGAGAGTAGTCTTGGCCATTTTTGCAGATCTTACAAATGATTGTGTTGAAGTTTACATGGATGATTTCATTGTCCATGGATCCACTTTTGACGAATCTCTGAATAAACTTGAAAAAGTATTGAGTAGATGTGAGCAGCACCAACTATCCCTGAGTCATGAAAAATTTATGATGATGGTTGATTAGGGAATTGTCTTAGGTCACCATGTTTCTACCAAAGTTATACAAGTTGACCCCAAAAATATCGTAGTCATCACTCAGCTACCTACACCAACTAATCTGACTGACATCAAAAGTTTCCTTAGACATGCAGGGTATTATCGACGATTCATCAAAGATTTTAGTAAAATTGTTACACCTATGTTTTCATTGTTGACAAAATATTGTGTTTTTGAATGGTCCCCTCAAAGTGTCCGGTAGTCATTTTATATTATCAAGGAGAAAATGACCCATCGCCCTGATCTTACATGGCCCCGATTGGGGAAACCTTTCCATATCCACATTGATGCCTCCAATACAACCATGGGCAATTTTCTTTGTCAAAAGGATGAAGACGATCACATGTATTCCATTTACTTTATCAACAAAAACTGACTCCTATGGAACAAAACTACACTAATATGGAAAAGGAATTTTTGGCTATTGTATACTCCTTGAATAAATTTCACCATTACATCACTGGGTACAAAATATTTGTTTATACTAACCACTCTACCATCTAATATTTGATGAATAAACCAGTGGTTGAAGTTCGGATTATTAGATGGTTACTCTTGTTACAGGAATTCAATCTTACCATTATTGATAAGCCCAAGAAATCTAATGTTTTTGTTGATTTCATTTCGAGATTGAATGTTTCATGTAATGATGAGGTAGTGCGTAATCAATTTCTAGACAAATGCTATATCAACTAAGACTCCATTGTTTTCCAATCTTGTGAATTATTTAACTACAGGGAAGTTTCTGCCTATTTTACTCATAAGGAGAGAGGAAGACTGGTTAAAAATAGTGGAACATATAAATGGTGTAATGGAATTTTATTCAAATGTTGTCCTGATATGGTTCTTCGCAGGTGTATTCGAGAGGATGAAGTATATTACATACTTTGTGAGATTTTCATAAGGATCTAGGATGAGGAAATTCCTCAAGTAAAGAGGAGAATTCATAAAGTCCTTGGTCTTTGGGTACTATTGGCCTTCCCTCCACAAGATCAAAAAGTATGTGTGGTAGTGTGATGCATGTCAAAGAATGGGGAAGCCTACACTCTCAATGGAAATGCCTCTTAATCCTTAGCTAGTCTTAGGACCATTTGAGAAATGGGGAATTGATTTCGTTGGACCTTTTGATCCCCCATATTTTGGGAAAGAATACCTCTTGGTATACATGGACTACGTCACTAAATGGGCTGAAGTTCAAGCATTGGCATCTTCTAATGAGGATTTCATTTTTGATTTCTTGTACAATTAGATATTTCTATGATTTGGGGGCCCCAAAACAATTGTATCTGATCAAGGTCCTCAATTTGTGTCAAAAATGATTGAGGATTTTGAGAAATCTATCGATCAATCACTTGGAAATCGTCACCATATCACCCCAATACAAAGGAAAGGTGGAAGTAACCAACAGAGAACTTGAGAACATTCTAACTAAAGTGGTTAGTGCTGACAAAAAATTGGGTACCAAAACTTCCCGAGGCAGTTTGGGCCTATAACACAACCTAGAAAACCACTACTTTTTTTCCCTATGAGTTGGTATATAGGAAGAAGCCACTATTACCTATTGAGTTCGAATTATGCACTTGGAGAACAACACTAGAATTTGGAATCAATTTGGATGAAGCACAACGTGAATGGGTGATGTAGCTAAATGAATTGGATGAAATGCAGATGGAAGCACAACAACAAAAGGAAATTCTTCAACATTAGAGGAAGACCTGACATGATGCTCATATCAAATCCAAGATGTTTCATGAGGGAGAATGGGTCTTACTCTTTGATTCCAAATATCAATAGTTTAAAGGTAAGTTATAGACCCACTAGCTGGGCTCCTATCAAATTGACAGAGTGTTTGATAATGGCTTTGTGAAACTATTACCAATCGATGGCGACAAAAGGAATCTTCTTATGAATGGACACAAACTCAAGATTTATCAATGACCTCTTGACAAGAGAACTTTCACCAGTGACATCATGCTGAGTGAGGACATGCATTCTGAGGTGGATCTTTGCCCTGGGCTAGGAGTAATTGTTGTCTTTCAATTTAAATAAAGGAGGATGGTCATGACCTTGATCTTCTTCCCTTAGTTAGCTATTTTGTTTTCAATAAATGCATAAATCTTCATTGTTTAAAAGCCACTAATCACATTTTATCTTGGACTACAGGACATGGGAATCTATGGATATCAGATGTTGAACTTAGCATCTGTAAGTGCATTCTAACTCACTACTGGATATTTATTTATGAAGCAACTCCCCATGCATGAACTTATCATAATTGCATCTATACACAATGATCAATGTATTTATTATGGATATCCTTCCAAATCGATGCTACGACATGATGGAATACGAGTGTAAAGATTTGTGATTTCCACATACACCATATGTGTCACATTCTACCAAAGGGACAGGTGGAAATTCCATTTCAAATGATGGGATGTGCGCCATATCACATATCAAAAACCCTCATGGATAACTAGTCATGTCCACTTTTTGCGCCACCACTTTTTTTAATTTTATGCGCTTCGAGAATCTAGGTGCATTTCAAATTAATGGTTCTTAACCACTTCATGTCGTTTCTTCATGAATATTGAACACACCATTATGCCTATCATCACACTGTGAATTCAAGCACACCCTTGTTCTTGTTTCTCTACTATCTGGATTCATCCACCTTCAGCATGGGAAAAATAAAAATTCAAATCTTGATTCTCAAGACCCATTAGTCATGAACACTACACTTTCACAACTATTTTATGATTCCAGTTGGCTTGAATTCATCTGGAAATTTGAAGGTTTTGATGATAGTATCGTGGATGAATTTCTTGAAGATTTTGAAGCTACTTGCTCATGCATTGGAGGGAAGCGAGTAGAGATTACCAGCCAGGTAGTTTCTAAACTATCCAACTTACTGTATTTTGGTCTGAAAGTCATGATGAATGCTCCTCTCAAAGACTTAATTTCTCTATTTCATGAGGAGGGAGAGGCATTTTCTCGAGGTTATCTTTACCTCCTGGGGTGTTCAGAAAGGAGTTAGGAGGGACAGTCTACCCGACATTTGGAGGGAGATGGCCAAATGGGTTAACAGATATTTTATATGTGACGACCAACCTTCTCGTTTGGTGAGATTCACTCAAAATTCTCATTCATTTAAGGAAAGGATGCATCAACCCTACCCTTAGGTTAAATTTATCGGAATAGTTGGTGGACATAGTTATCAAAGTCATCCAAAAATACAAGATTGGGGGAGGAGAAGTAGTGCTAAAGCACCCAGGGCTCATTCACTTATTGTTCTTGCATCAACTTTTTTTAAATGAAAGTGAAGGATTGATAGGATGAATGTGGGGGCGGTTCCAAGTCAAAGTAGTTAAAATCATGGCCATCTTCCACACCTCGGTCCACTCTTGCACCAACCTCTTACCCTACAAATAAGGAGGAACTTGGCACTCCGACACATGTGGAAAATTCTCGTGATCAAGTAAGTCCCTTTTCAACCACTTCCAGATCTAAAGGTAGGCATACCTTTCCTCCATAGATTATTCTATGTGCCCATGGCCACAACATTCTTGTACATTTCATAAACCTAGTAGTTCTGGTCGGGGTTTCGTTGATGTTTCTACCCCTGTGTGGGAAGTAAGAGATGAGGTAGATAACCTAGTTGTCCCCACTTACAAATCACTAGACACTATATTCACTACAACTAATACTTTTCCCCCATATTCACCTGTGCCCATATCTTAAAAATTCCACTGTAGCTTGAAAACTACTTCGGTACTTAAATTCCAAAATCCTACTCCAATATCCATTGCAATGGGCATTTGTTGCTTCAAATTATGTCAAGCTATCAATCCTCATAGTTATTTGGAAGAAATTGCACTCCTTAAGGCCTAGTTGAGAGTTATGGAGGAAAAAAACTTATCTTTACAAATTAAATTTACCCAATGCACGGTGGAAAAGTTAGATAAATAACTACTTTACAAATTGAAGTTAGTAGCTTAAAGTGACAAAAAGATAGAGGCCTTAGCATTTAGAATGATCTCCACAAATTATCTCTTTAGAATTCAAAATTAAAAAAGGAAAATAAGAAATTGAAGGGGGAAATGAAAATCATCCAAGGTGGAAAAAAAAATTGTAGTCTCTTTTGGAATCATGTCTGTCCTTTTGCTTGTAAGCTCATGTCTTGTTGGAGAGCATCTTCAATTTATAGCATGTTTGTTTAGGAACAATTTTACTCTTTACAGCTTGATGTAGTTGTGTTATTAGGTGCCATACGAAGCCCCTGATGGTAATGTTTTTGTATCCATTTACAAATCCCGTGCCCCCAAAATTTAAAACCTACTATGTGAGTTCTACCTCCATAATATATTAGTTTCTAATGTCCCTAAATTTTTAATTAACTTGTTTGTGGCATATTTTCAATTAAAATCCTTTTAGTCCTTGCTTCAAATCAAATCACGTTGGGTGAAAAATGGATATATTTAATCACACATATCAAACAACAAGATTCTATATTTGGCCTATACATCACAATGATGTTACTATGTAGAAAAAATTTAGATCTCTTTACTACCAAGATGGTATTGGAGAGAATACCTCCAAGATATTACTAAAATGTGTGGGGAATTTGAAACCTATAGTCAGCAGCACTTTGGGGTAGCAAGGTAGGCTTGTGATAGGATATGGGACACTTTGAGCTTACCATTGAAGCAAAGGGAGGTTATCTCACCTCAGAATTTGATTTGGAGTATGCGATGAGGTTATTCCCTCATCACAATCATCAGGAAGTTATCAAAAAAAACTAGCAAGTAGTACAATGATGAATGGGTAGGACTTCAGGTGTGACCACCTCTCCTCTTGAGTCCTACTACCACCGGAAAATAATGTTGCATAGTCAAATGAGGGTTTTACACTTGATTCTAACTAACTTCAAACATCAAGGATTTAAAGGTACCTGTGAAGTAATATGCTTATCATTTTGAAGAGTATGACATGGCCTAGCAGCTTGGTCATAGGGTAGGGCATAGATAAGTTGCATTGGGACATGCAATAGGTAAAGTGCGGGGGAAATGATGAGTGCATTATTTGGCTCATTTATATCATTCATATGGTTAATAAATTTTCATTTAGATATGATTTTCTAATGCATGGGGATGCTTTGTATAGTTATATCTTAGCAAATTCAATGTACTTTTCTTACTTTTGCTCATACAACCCGATTATCATATAAATTTCTACTAATTGTCTTTGTGAGGGAAATGTGATGATGTGTGTAGGGAAATGATGAACATTTATTGCCGATGCAATTAAGAAGTCTAAGTTTGGAGTGGAATGCGGAGAAAATAATTTTTCCACCCATCGACGTATAAGTATGGGACTTGTTTCTAATAGTCCCATAGGAATTTATAAGTCTTGGTTAATTTTGATTGGTGGGAGATGTTAGTTCCGCCTATTATGGTGAATTATGTTATCTATGTATATGTCAATATAAAGAAATCCTCTTAAGAACATGATAGTAGCTATTATTTTTATATACTCGTAATATATAGCCATGTGGTATTTATAACTCTTCTTTTCATGTACTAGATATGCTATGGAACTTATTTAAATTAATATAAGTAAGCGTCGTTTTGAGGATCTAAATCTATTGAGATTTCCTCCATCCCGAGGGAAAGCAAGGGTCCACTCGACCAAGGAGACATGATGTTTTTTACATTTACATACACATCTAGTTTTTTGATAATTTTTACTACAATCTCTATTTCAGTATGTTTGTACTTTAGTATGTTTCATGCAATATCAATTTTAACGTATTTTATTTTCCTATTAGAATTTCTATTTAATGTGTGTTTCCCTTTATAAAAATTTTAAATTATCATGTTCTTTTACTTCTACTAATTCTTAGTTATGAGTGTGCAATTTCAATTCCGTTCTTTCAAATTCTGTGTGCGCATTTCCATTTAATTTAGAAGTATAGCTTTTAAACTTCATTTCATCACAGAACTAAATTCTGTAGATTTATATTGAGTTTCCATATATTAGTAACCAACTTAGAAATATCTCACAATAACCCCCAACAGAAGACCCAATAGGAAAACTGGTTACATAAAGCTCCATTGCATACAGCCTAGGACACAACCCCAGTTTATAATGACACTAATAGAAGATTTGGTTAGTTAAATGATTGGAGAATACAACGACCCATCAATAGTCCCTTGTAAGAACAACATAGAGATGCAAGAAAAAATTTCAAGATACATGCATACATAATATCATCATGAACCACAAAAACTATGAGTAACAACATGCACATACCTTAACCTTCAAGAGATGACACATACAAACATAAAATAGTCCCCCTCATGTAGATGCTTCATTTGCAATGGTATACCTTCAAGAAGCATAGTGAAGGTATAATTTATCCATGGAGACCTAAAAGAAGGTATTGAAGAGGTCCCAAGCCTTCTTGGGCACCTACAATACTCCATCTTCCTCTCTTCTTTTCTTTGAAAATTTGTTATTGCTCTCTTCTCAAAGTGTCAATTTATTTTGTGGAGACAATATTTTCTTTTCTTGGTACCCATATTCTTCGAGGGCCATTACCTTGCAATCTAGCACCTTGAAAGTTGTTCTCATGTCGTCTATACCTCGATTCATTTGATTTTTTCTTTAGTAGGCATGAAAACATACTCTTTCTACATGACCAATCTCATTATAATAGTATCAAACAACTAATTTCTTCCTTTAGCCCTTCACTTTGACTAGGTCTATCATGTAAGAAATACCTAGTAGTGTGTCCTTGTTCATTGCAATTATAGCATAGTGTAGTAAAAAAATCACACACTTACCATTACATTTATACCGCTTGGTATGTTAAATTATATATGGATCTTGCATAATAAAAGTATTCACAAGTAACCCATCTTTAGGTCTAGTGGCCAATTAGTCATGTGTCATTGCATTTTTTCTAGTTCAATTGTTAGTTGTCTCTACAGTTTTAGAAATCTTTAGGGTGTCTTAGATGTCGTAATTTGGTCATTTTTCATGCTCAGGTTTATGATGGGGCACCTAGGGTTGCATTGGGGTGCCCCGGGTGCCCTAGTCCGTGATTTTAGGTTCCCATGTCATTGTAATTTGTGGTCTTAATTTATTTGTTTGAGGTTAGTCCTAATAGTTACCCCATGTATTCTTGTCAACACCAATCCAACACTCTAATAATATTTCACCGGAAATCCTCATGGTATGATTATTTCAGTAATGCACAACTTTTGGTTTGGTGGTAGTAATCTAGAAAAACAACCGCAAACATAACAAAAGAATACCACAGACTATGACATAAAATAATGATGACAAATCTGAAATACAACTATAAAATATATTATTAATATGAAATTGTTACAATCTCACCCATGAATTACTCCAAGTGTTACCAACTCCACTTATTTTCCAACAATAGTTATGGGAGAAACTTCACAATTACTCATCTTGATGGCTTCCTTAACACACCTTCACAATGAATCCTTTATTCATAAAATAATTATTACAACTTTATTCCATGATAAATGAGAGGGGGTGGCCTCTCTATTTATAGAAATTTAGGCTTATCCACCCTATCTCTAAGATAGGATAGGAAATATCTTCCGGCCAATCATATTCCATGCCTAAACTCTTACCTTTACATGTAGGCTTATCTTTTAAGATAAGATATACCTTATCATCTCACATGGGTTCCACCTTTATAGATATTACACAAATTTAATATACAAAATATTTATGACATCACTCCTTGTCATTATTACAAATATAATATTTCTAATTCTAAATCATGTAGAACCTATTGAATTTTGACCCTTTTAACATTACCCAAACCACTTATGACAAATATTTACTTTTTACCACAACATTTCTATTGTACTTTGACTATAATTGTATTTGTACATTATTGGTGCATCATACTAATAGCGTTGTTATCTTCTATCGAATGCCATTACTAATTATACTTAACAACATCCTATTCCTAATACATACATTAATGAAATAGAAATTACGGAGGAAAATTTTAGTGTCGACATCTTCCCCTCCCTACCTTCTACCGTGTCCTCGGATTAGACTATTATGAACACTCTAAAGTTGGTGCTTGGGAAATTTTAAGCTTGTCGTGGTTGACCCATTTTGTAATGGGAGTACCATCCAAGTCCTCCAAAGTCAATATGAACCATTTTCATGCACAACTACTATTCTATAGGGCCCCATCCATTTGGGAAAAAAATTCTATGCCTCCTCTTTTGTATCAGAATCATATACTAGGAGACATTCATTCACATGATATGGAGACTAGAGGATCTTTGAGAAAAGTACTCCTTTCCGCTTCATTTTATTCTTATAGCTTGTATCCTTCGATATTTCCCTCATTTACTCTAAAAATGAAGATGTGCCAACCTTTCCTTTACCAAATCACTTTCATCCACCCTTTCATTTTTCATAACTCTCACAAAGTGTGAATATCAAACTCAATAGGAAGAAATGAAACAATGTCATAAGCCAACCTGAAATGGGGAGTATCATGTTGCTAACTTTGATGTTTCCCTATATGACCACAATGTTACATGAATATTTTTATCCCACTTATGTATCTGCAAAGTTACATCTTTTCTAGGATTTGACACAATACATAATTTTTTCGCTCCACCTGTCTATTTTTTCTTGGCTTATAAGTTGTTTCCTTCCTATGCTTAATAGAAAACTTGTTTACTAGGGCTTCTACCACCTCATTAATGAAGTATATTCCTTGATCTATTAAAATTTCTAATGGACAACCAAATCTAGTGACAATGCACTCATACATGAACCTTTCCACTTCATCCATGGAAGTTGTTTTCAAGGGCCTAGCTTCAACCCACTTGGTTAAATAATATATGGCAACTACAATATACTTATTTTGGCATGGGGTAGTTGGAAGTGGACCTAAAATATCAATTCCACACTTTTCAAAGGGACCAAGTGGAATAATAGAGCATAATGGAGCTGATGAAGTCTTATGGTTCCCATGTGTTTGACAAACATTACATGTATTACAATAATTACAACAAACTCTAAAAGAGTGGCCGGTGATAACCTGCATCCAAGATCCTTCTTGTTGTATGTTGTCCATAGAAGTTTCCTCCACATATACTATTGTGGAATTCTTCCATTATCTCCTTCCCTTGATTACATCTAATCCCTCTTGTATTGTCCATTAGTCCCTATCCGAAATAATACTCCATGCATGAATAGAATATGGATGATTGGCTTGATTAATCTTCCTCTTAGTCTTTACATTGGCACCATCAGAAACCTGAAATCATTCATATAATTCCAAATATATATGTATTCACTAGGGATTGTGTCAAAAGGATAAAAATGCTACATCTAGGAAATCATCATCATCACAAGATGAACCTAAACCAACATAGGCTCGAGAGAGTGCATCCGCATTGACTTGCTTCTTTCTTGGCCTATCTATAATATCAAATTCAAATTCTTGTAGCAAAATTATCCATCTTTCTATCCTTCCTGATGGGTTAGGCTTATTTACAATATATTTTAGAGCCTCGATGATCTATTACAACCGTAAATTTCTTCCCTAGCTCTAGTTTGAATTCTTTAAAATAGGTGAAGACACCAAAGCTTCCTTTAGTTGTTCAAAATATTATTTTGCCTTCTTTCTTCGTTCTTAAGTAGCATCCTTCTTCAAGAACTAGGTTATTGGCTATGTAAACTTTGAGAAATTCTTGATGAACCTTGTATAGTAACCCACATGGCCTAAAAATGATCTCAACTTGCTTCTATTCATACGAAATGGTAACTCTTTGATTTTTGACACTTTATAGGATAAGTACCAATACCATCTCTAGATATAACATACCCTAATTAAACACCTTTAGAACATCCAAAGACACACTTTCTAGGGTTTAGTGAGGATTTTTCTTCATCTAACCTTTGAAATGTTGTCTCCTTCAGGTGTAGGTGGTCTATTTTTCTCCAATAGATGAAAAACTCATCCAGAATACTTTTATGAAGCTTCCAATGTAGGGTTTGAACACCATATTCATCAAGCGCTAAAATTTTTCTAGAGCATTACACAACCCAAATGACATAACTCTATAAGAAAACAAGTTACCCAAGGAGTGGTGAATGGATTTTATTTATATTTCTCCCTATACCAACTTGGTTGTATCCACTATAGCCATCTGCAAAACTATAGCACTCCTAGCCGCCTACCTAATTTGTTCAAGATTTGATCCGAGAATGGAAGAGAGTAATGATATTTCTTTGTTTCATTATTGAGATTTTTGTAATTAACACAAATGTGTAGCTTCCCATTTTATTTATTGAGATCACAATTGGAGAAACTCATTCGAATTCTCCACAACAAATATGAGTCCCGCATCAAGAAACTTATCTATTTCTTCTTTTATAGTCTTGAATAAATTAGGATTCATTCTATATGACATTTTTTTATGGTCTTAAGCACCATCTACCAGCTCAATAGAATGTTCTACCCAACTTACTTGACGAAGTTCCTTGTAATCAAAAGTGAATAAGTGCATGTACCTTTGAAAGATTTGGAGGTAGGATTCCTTCTCACTCTCCATCACAACATCACCAATCTTTATCTCTTGGAGATGATTTTCAATTTCTTCCTTAGATAATTTTATGGGTTCATGAGTCGGTGTGACTGAAAGTTTATCCATCACCAAAACATCAACCTCACTTTATTCATCTTTTGTGTCCACTTCACTGGTACTAGAGTAATCAAAGGATGTCCAATCATCAATTTCATCACTTGAATCCACAAGTTCTGCCTTATGATGCCAAGGGATCATGTTTATCTTCACCCTCTCTCTGCCACATCCAAGTGTCATGAAGCCTTCATTCCAGTAGTTTCTTGCATGAAATATCCTTAGCCATGGCCTTCCTAACAACATTGGGTATGCAACAATACCATTATTCATCACCTGGAAGTCTACCACACATACAACACCCATGACAAATATTGCCACATTTGAAATGTCTTCTAGTTTATTTTTTCCCTTATTTAATGACCTTAACATAAGTGTTGTAAGGTGATCAATTTTTAAACCCAACATATTCATTACAGACTTGGTCATTACATTAACTACATCACCTCCATATAATAATACATCATGAATTAAAATACCATTAGATAATACCTCATCTTGTGGAGCGTAGGGATCCGCCTCGCTTCCAAAACAAGGATCTCAACCTCCTTCCTTCACCAAGCATTGAGTCAACTTCACAACTCTTGCCTCTTCTCATAAGACATAACAAAAAGTTGACCATATGTAATATTTGTAGGCCTTTTAGATAAATATTCTAAGATGGAGTGTGGTACTTTCCCGTGTAATCAAAAAATCTTGCACACCCAACCTTCTTCTCCTATGTTTCTTACTAGTCTCTCCTTTCCTCTTCTTAGGATCATTTCCATATTGCAATCTTTTTTTCTTTCTTTTTATTACAAACACATCTACTTCATTATTTATTCTCCTATCTACTACATCAAAAGAATTGAGGTATTTTTCCTTTATCATTATCTCTTATACCATATGTAGAAGCTCTATCTGAAAAATTATACTTATAATGACCCTTTTTATAACAACCATAACATAAAACTTCATATATATTTATTTTTGGACCTTTATCTCCTCCCTGGGAACTAAATTCCTTTCCTTGAAGAATATTAATAGTTAGTTAACTGGCCCATCTTCCTAAGGAGATATTCATACTCAGTGGAAGTACTAGAGGGTGGATTTTTGCTCACCAATAGTGGTTATGGTGTCTAGACCAAAGGTGTGTGTGTAGGCTCCGCCTTAATAAAAATTCTTTGGGCTCCTCTTCCATGCTTTCTTCTTGTCTTCTTGCAATCTCCTTTGCTTGTTCGAGGGTTTCGGGTGATCATACTTCACTCACTATCTAATCTCTAGCTTCATCCCAAGAATGAAGTGGTTACAAAAGAGATTATCCATGTCATTCATCAATCCCTCCACTAATCCTTCCTTCTAGATCTGGTCATTGAGCTTCCTCCTTAGCTCTAGAAAATGAGCATGATAATCCATTATCTTCTCCTTCTCTCCTTAGGCTAGCTTTGTGATCTTGATCATGAGGTATGCATATTTTTCTTGTTCAGAAAATTCTTCAAGAAAACTTTCAATTAATAAATCCATGAGTTTTTAACATTACCACCTCAAGCCACCTACGGGCCAAACCATCCAAAAAGGTAGGAAAAATTCAGTCCATTGTTCCTTCTTATTAGGCCATTACAAATGCAAGATCATTTAAATTCTTGAATGAAAGAGGGAGCATCTTCATTAGATTGGGCTGAAAAAATAGGAATCTTTCCCATTTCCAAAAGTAACCACAGTGAAATACCAACCCACAAGTACAATCAACAAGACTTATGTGCACAAATAATTGGAATCACCATAATAGAAAGTGAATTTACACCTTTCTACAACAAAATAGGAATGACCATGGTAAACTTACATTTACTATGGTAAAACTTGACTTACTGCGGTAAAAACTGACTTTATTGTGGTAAACACTATTCATGGTAAAAAGTGAAGTTACTATGGTAAATACTATTCATGGTAAAAAGTGAAGTTACTGTGGTAAATACTATTCACAGTAAAAAGTGAAGTTACTATGGTAAATACTATTCAAGGTAAAAAGTGATTTTACCATGGTAACTACTATGCACGGTAAAAAAAGTTACCCTCCAAATGATTTTCGACTAAGGTGGGAAATTATCTCTTGAAAATCAACCAACAAGGAATGATCTCGACAACAATGGAACCAAAACGTCAACACCAATCCGAACTCGATAATATTTCATAAGAAAATCTTTGTGCTATGATTATTTCAGTAATGCATAACTTTTGGTTTGGTGGTAGTAATCTAGAAACACAATAGTAGACATAACACAAGAATACCACAAACTATGACATAAAATAATGATGAAAAATCTGAAATACAACTGTAAAATATATTATTAATATGAAATTGTTACAATCTCACCCATGAATTACTCCAAGTGTTACCAACTCCACTTGTTTTCCAACAATAGTTATGGGAGAAACTTCACAATTACTCATCTTGATGGCTTCCTTAACACACCTTCACAATGAATCCTTTATTCATAAAATAATTATTACAACTTTATTCCATGATAAATGAGAGGGGGTGGCCTCTCTATTTATAGAAATTCAGGCTTATCCACCCTATCTCTAAGATAGGATAGGAAATATCTTCTAGCAATCATATTCCATGCCTAAAATCTTACCTTTACATGTAGGCTTATCTTTTAAGATAAGATATACCTTATCATCTCACATGGGTTCCACCTTTATAGATATTACACAAATTTAATATACAAAATATTTATGACATCACTCCTTGTCATTATTACAAATATAATATTTCTAATTCTAAATCATGTAGACCCTATTGACTTTTGACCCTTTTAACATTACCTAGACCACTTACAAAAATATTTACTTTTACCACAACATTCCTATTGTACTTTGACTATTACCGTATTTTATACATTATTCGTGGCGTTGTACTAAGAAATACTGTTATTTTCTATCGAATACCACTACTAATTATACTTAACAACATCCTATTCCTGATACATACATTGATGAAATAGAAATTACATAGGAGAAATTTAGTGTTGAAATTCCCTAGGTCATAGTCAGTAGTTTTGGGTCACTAGTGTCAAAATTTGAGTAAAATATCCATATATAAACAAAACATATTCACTACATTATGGGTGGACATCCCACAAATCAAGGGAAACTATCTACTAAGGGAAAGGATTTCATTTGGGATTCTTCTACATCTACATCACATAAACACAAGGGGAAAGGGTTGTATTCTTTCCATTCCATCCATTATTTTGCATTTTACATCTAGTTAATGCCCCTTATTATTGTTTCATTGGTGGAAGGGAATCCTAGGCACAAAATTAAACACAAATGCACCAGAACTACATCAAGGTTGGTAATGTATTCTAGCACTCAGCCATAAGTCCATTGGTTTGGTAGTTGAGGTCGGTCGACCCCACTAACCTTTTATTTTTAGGTCATTATTTAGTTCATTTGGAAAATCCGGTGCATGACAGATAAGTAGGGTTTCAAATCTCCTTGCGACACTGCCAAACACAGATCTTCAGTTCTTTCATAGCTCCCAATGCCTAGAATCTAGACCAGGCACCTTGGGGTGCCCTAAGTACACTCCTGTGCACCTCAAGACAGACAAATAGTCAGCTTCTTCCCTTCTTGAAGTCATTCGGTCATAGATGCCATGTCTCAAGCATACAATTAACACATAGTGAGGTAAGTTATTTACAAGTTAGTAATATATCCCTCTTATTTCTATTATTTCAATACATTCAAATATAAAAGAATATATTTAGATCTGGAACTTCAATAGAGAACTTAGATTCTATTTATATTAACTTACAAAATAGTTTAAAACCACATAAAATATTATTTTTAGTTAATCATTTTGGTGAACCTGTCATTTCAAACATTGTTGTTTTTTATTATCTTTCATTAACATAGCTTTTATTTTATTATCATATCACATTTTAGTGTCAACCCTATTTATGATGAGGCTACCATCGCTTAAATTAGAAATTTACATAGTACTCATATGGACTTACCTCGATGCCACTCAACAACTCCTCCTAGAAGGTCAAAAACATGTGTGAACCAATCTAGTTGACTCTTCTATCGGCATATGCATTGTTGATGGCCCATTTGTGTTTACTCATTGTATGCCATACTATCCAAAGGTGTCTGTGATCCTTCTTATTCTTCTTCTGATATGCCAACAAATGTTTTAGATCCTTCTATCATTGATTATCTATTAGGCATTGATTCCCAACCCGTTATGCCTTCTACCTCTCCTCCAAACCACTCCTATCTCTTCTAACATGTCTCCTACCACTTCGATTATGTTTCCTGACATCCCATTCTAGTTCATTGGAACATTCTTATTACCTTGATCTCGTTGATATTAGTGTTTTGGCTAGCATTGACCATCTTAGTTCATCTCTCATTCCTACGAAGTCTCCTTCTTTTACACTATTGAGATTGCCTCCTCTCTTCCATCCTCATCTTCTCCTGAGAATTATTCTACCATAGTACATGAATCTCCTCTTGTTTTTGTTTCTTCTCATTCTACTCCTACCTTATCTATGCTTCCTTCTTCCACTTCACCCACACCACATGTTACTTCTAGTACTATTAGTAAAACTTCCCCTTCATCATCTCATGTGGCTCCTTTGACACACACTCCTCATGCATCTTTAGCTTCAGAGCCTACTATTTCACCTCTTGATATACCTATGATCACACATAATGGAAAGATCCAACCTCTTAATACATTGTTTCCATCTTATTCTATTCCATCATAGGACATCCTATCCCTCATGAATGTTGTAGATCAAATTTAGTCTCAAGTTCACTCTCTCACCTTAGAAAGTAGCGCTTATAATGCATCTATAGATAAGAATTCCTTGCATGGTAATCTCGTTCCCAAAAAAATCCATAACTCATCCTTTCCTAAGGATGTCAACATGCCCATATTTATATGCTTCGATGGTACCGATGACCCTCATGCTCATATTGCACATTATTGCACTCTTATGGCCTCTCATTCCAATGATCGACTATTACTTAAGGATTTTAGTTTAGTCTAGTTGATTATGCACTTCAATGGTATACCCATTTCCATTTTGGTTCTATTAGAACTTTCTATGACATGGAGGATGCCTCCTTCATATGTTTATTATAAATGCTGGTCCTAGGGTCACATATGATCACACTCTCGTATCCATTAGGGATCTTCGAACCTGTTCGGACTAATTTTTACACTTTAATGAATGTATACATCAACTCATCTTTCATCCTGGTGACTTGTAAAATCAGTACATCTTTTTTCATGGTCTTATTCCTCCTCTAAATAAATGCTTATAGTATGATACTTGTGATTCCTTTATACTTTTGTGTTACAAGGTTATTTATCTAGAATAGGACCTTCTTGCTTCTTCTCTAGCAGAGCCTTCCCATGTTTCTCCAATTACTAAGCCCTCTGCTCTTCCACCTACACCTCCAGTTCTACATACTCAATAAATTCCACCTTTATCTCAAAATTAAAAAAACCATGCTACCTCGTAACAATCTAAAGAGAAACCCTTAGCTCAACCCAAAGTGCACAGGAAATAACCTCATTCTCCTCCTCCATCTCCTACACATGTCTCTCCACCTCTACAACCAATTACTACTACTACTACTTCACCTCAGTACCATGAGCCTCTTTTTTTCACCTAATGCTTGACCTCATGATGTCTTGCATATATTACTTAATGAGTGATTAATTCATCTTCCTTCTAATCACCACCACCCTCCACACCGTTTACAATGCCAACATGATCAATATTACTATAATTATCACTATATTACTAGCCATCATGAAAATGAATTTATTTCTTTACATGAGTGGTTAAAAGATTTAAATGACACGGTGTCATATCATTTTACATCGACATTGATAGGCATACACCCCTACATCTTCTCCACCTAGTACTCATTTTTTTCATTAACCATCACCATCGCATGCACACTATCCACCACCTCCATTGCTTCCACCTCCATATTCATTACATTTGTGTCACTCACACTATCCATCACATGCATGGCATGGGTTTCCACAAGTCTCTCAGATATCCCATGGTCACTCCATATGCCACACACATTGGTCCATACACTCGTGTTCCATCTAATCCAAATGCATCCACCTCTACCCTTCATGATGCATCCTAGAATTCTCGAGATAACACCTATTCATGCTGGCACATCACTCAAAGACAGCCGAGAGCTCACGCGAAGTGCACCAAGGTACTAGGTTCCTCTTTAGGGTTGTGGTAGCAAGATGGTAGCATTGTGAAATGATAAAGACATATATTTAGAAACTAATCCATCATTACACAGTTATACCGAACAGATCTATAAAAGCATGCATTTACGTATAAATCATCAAGAAATCAATAGTATGTAATGATAACACATAGAAGACACTTTGGTTCGACCAATATTCTTCATATATTAAACATGAAAATGTAATAGAAGCTTGATACAATAATAGTCATGTGTGCATGGATCTGTTACAATTATCCAGTCTCATGCACTTCATGAATCTCTAACCCTTTGACACCACTATCTATCAACTAGGTGATTCATCTAATATATAGGGTGGGGAACTTTCCTTCATCACTAACTATGCCAAAAATAGGTCGCACGCTAATAATAGCCACACACCATTTACAATTATAGCCATACATGCAAGTATGATATCTATAGATCACTTCCAGTTAACTAGAGTGATGAATCTATTCTTGAACTACTTATATGCAAGATTTCTTCGATATGATCCTTGAAATATAGACAAAGCATTGCGTGTAAGTCTCAAAGATCACTTTGTGTGTTCCACACGCCAACCTCTGAAAATAGATGATCTAAAAATCGGCTAAGTCCCAAAAGTTTTTCTTTGCACCTCCGCACGTGACACCTTCCTATTCCTTCGTGCCTTTGATCCCATCCTATTTTTCCATGTGGACTCTGTGTGTGAGTTCTGATAAGTGTTTTATCTCGACCAAAATTACCCCATACTAATCTCATTCTCATCCCAACAATTGTGATGTCCAAAATCGAGTAAAGAATATTTGAAATATAGAATGTTGAATGAATCTTACATAAAGAATAGAAAAGAATTAAAGAATCAAAGAATTATTCAGCTTCGAGCTCCTCCGTTTCTTTCTGAAGTATAATCTTTGGATACTCCTCCTTTATGTCTCGCTTCTAAGTTCTCCCACTCGTTAATGCCTTTCATGCTTTCTCTGGAACATCCACAATGATGATAGATTCCAGCTCCTCCCGAGTTAGTTTCCCTTGCTCATTCTATATTACAAGCATTATGCTTGATATAGATGTATGCATCCTTCCAACACATCCATCTTCCGAGTAATGAGCTTTCGAGTTCATCTAACCTCTCTTTATGCAAGTACCTATGCTACAAACCAATGCCTCACACTTATGCTTTACCATAGTTAGTCGCATTCAACATGGCCTAGTGTGTCATCCTTCATGGCCTTTTGCACCTCTTTGTCTTCTCGCTAGTGTCTTTACCCTTATTAGTGCATCTCGGAGATGTGCATATAATCAAGGAATGATCATATTTGTTCATCTCCTCTTGGAGTGCTTGTAGTAGGCCCTCATATGTAGCAATCTTCTTTGCTACCGCAGCCTCGTGCTTTTTCTCGCCTCTTTCCGTTGGGTCCTTGGGCTATTCGGTATATGCACATTTTCATCCTCCAATACTAATTTTATCATCGTCTTTACGTAGTGTATCACGAAGGAAATTCTTTAGGTACTTTGGATTCCAAATGCGGGTGTACCTTTACAACATCATCTCCAATTCGTAACACCCCGAACTATTGTTACTTTCTCCTTTGCATTCGAAAGTGTTGATATGTGATTTTCCCATATGAGGATATGTTCTTTTGGTTTTGAGAAGTCATGTTTGATTTGGTTGTGTATTTTTTGCTCTTAAGATCTTTGATTGAATCGGAATATGCTTGATTCATTTTCTTTCATCCTCGTATATGAGTGCAATCGATTTCCGGGAGATCAGAGACTTATCTATCTCTATGACTCATCCTTGGATCAATTACATTGTTCCAAGGAATTTTTAATTATATTCGAGATGAACAATTATGTATTGACATTTCATGAATTATTAAGTCTAACTGAACTTAGAATGTATAAGTTATTTTAAACCTCCTTCATATGAAAATATTTCCGTAGTGGAAAGTTTTGTTGGATTCCGGAAATTAATCCTAGCAGATCATTGCAATCGGAATCTGGTTTCAGTCATTTTGGCATCGGAAAGAACCTAGACCTTAAGCCAGGTAAGATATGTGAGTTTCCCATCTAAAGCTATTTTACTTGATGCAAATCCAGAATCTGATCTGGGAACGTTGTAATCTGTTTGAATTCTGAATGATGATTTTAGCCTATCAAGTAGACCTAAGCTAGAATCAGTAAGGTTATTATTTTTTAAATCTAAACTATAACCTATTGTTGCAAAGGTTAGTTAATCTAGCCTAGTCCTAAACTATGTAATTAATATTTCTAAGGGTTATCTAAACCTAATACTAAGGTGGGTAACTAATGTTATATCCTAAGGTGTTAAGAATAAATTTACCTATGATCTAACCTAAGTCACTAACCTATCCTAAACTAATGTTATGAAAATGAACCTAAGGGTTCGCAAGTTTTGGGCAAGTGATTTTTATGGCATTTAAGGTAAGGATAAGGATGAGAGGATAGGAGTACCTGCCAAGGTTAGTGGAGGTTAATTAGGTAAGTGGGGGCTTACGTACGTAAGATTCTAAAAATGGAAACTCTTGTTTATATTAGTGTGGAGCTTGCAACCTTTGGTGGCGGTGGCAATGGAAAATAGGTGGGAAAAAGGAATTTAATGCAATTAAAATGCATGGGTCCTCGATCCTGCACCACCTTGAGAGAGACATGCAAAGGGAATTTTGTTTGGTTGTTTCTGTTTTTTTTTGCTTTCTGCTTTTTCAATCGCATGAGCACTCGGGTTTTTTGAACCAAAGAGTTTACTCTTTGATGCATGGCAATTTTGAAAGTTTCAAATCTACTTCTATGTCGTGGGGAATATATAAGGCATGGAGGAAGAAATATTTTGTTGTTTAATCTTTCGTGGAAAAGAAGAGAAAGGGTGAGCTCATCAAGAGGTCTTCTTTGACTTTTAGCAACACTATCACGCATGATAGGCACTAATCAATAAAATCTTGCTTTCCTTTAAATTTTTTCATTAAAACAACTCTGTTCTGATGATATATGTGCATTTTTGACTTGGATAGTAACAATGATTTGTGGGTTTTATGTAAACTTGGGTTCTGGGTTGAACGTGGAAATTTTGGTTCTGAAAGAAACTTGTTTTCATTGTTCTCTTGTTCCCTTGTTGTGGATTAAGCTTGGAGTTCTTTATCCAGGTTAGAACTGTCGCATTACCTTTCTTCACTATGTTTTTGTAGCTAAGTAACCTGTACCAGACTTCGTAGGGTTTTCTGGGTGATGAAATTGGTGAATGTGATCGATTTCTTAAGATTCTTATTGTGGTTAACGACCTGGTTGTATTCGTTGATCTGGGTTTTGTGAACTGTTGTGTTTTCATACCCATTTGGGTAAACAACTAACGACTGTTGTAAGCTCTTGTCTGACTGATTTCTTAGATTAAAACTTGTTCCATGAAAGGAAACATTTTTAAAGATTACGTTTTTTAATGCTATGTTAATATCTTATTGCTTGGCTATGAATGAAGTAATAGATTGTTTGCTTCGCCATGAAACTCTGACTATAATAAGTTCATGTTCAAGGAAACTGGTAAATAATTTCGTGGACGGGTTGTTGGTATACTCTGTAAAAACCTGACTATTACAAGTTGCGTGTTTTGGAATTATTGAATGATTGAATCCGTATCTCCTCTTGTGAAGGGGGTTTGATTACTTCTTAAATTCATACAGTACTATGAGTAATACGAGTTTATGTTTTAGTTGTTTATTTTAAGGTAACCATGAATGTTAGAAATACGAGTTATCCAAACATTACTTGTTGAATGGATTTCATGTTCTTCTTGTGAATTATTGGTTGATCTTGGTAGAGTAGTAAAGAGATATTGTGTTTATCAATTCGGGTTTTTAAACATACTTAGAAATTGACATTAGAATTGAAATGGGTCAAGCTTATGGAAGACCTATTTTTAATTTGACTCTGTTAATTTATATTTATTATAATGGTCTGAACATTTCGACCTTGGGTGTTTTCAAAAATAGGATTTGAATACATTTAAAGGTAATGAATATTCAATCTTGTTTAGTGTTTTATAATGAAATGGCTTCGGATGATGAATCGCCTAGCTAGATTAGTTTTGGATTACTATGTAATCAAGGGAAAATATTAAGTTAACCTAACTTGATTTTAATCTCGAATGGTTCGAGCATTTGAAGGAAAGTAGCCTGCTTCCTTTGGGTCAGGTTTATATCAAGTTCGATAGGTTGTAATGTTTTATGTCAAAAGTTGATATTGGTTTCATCGATGTATAGTGGAAGATCCTGTTGGAATCTAATCGTAAATTATATATGGTGGATCTACCAACCAAATTGTTGAATGTACTTAAGTGCTAGAAAAGATTCTTCTTCCTTGATTAGGTTTATTAAATGGTTATTATTTCTTGGAAATTGGATTTAGTTCTAAAACTTGGTTACAATAGTGTTTTGGTCATCTTTGTTTTATCTTTGAGTTAAAAAGGAAGGTTGGAAAGGGGTTTAAAAGAAATAAAGTTATATTGATCTCTTCTTGAATGTTAATATACTCTTTCTTGGAATTATTTAAGGAACTCAATCAGTAAAGTTATGGGATGGCGATTATTACATTAAGATGAAAGAAACATTAGGATTGGGGATCCTAATCTGGAAGACTCCTTTCATTTTACAACATGTTAAGATCTTGTTTTAAACTTACTATTTGTTATTTTATTTGCAAAGTAATTCAGTTTTTATTGCCTTGCATACTTGTCATGGATTGAAAATCAAGTATAATAAGATGAAGGACAGATTGGCAGGTGAACTTGCAAGTGGTAGTAATCCATTCCTTCTATTTAAATTACTTTTGTATGAACCTGTTGGAATGAATACTTCAAGTGGTTTAGTGTTAAATAAAGGTGATCAAATCATGATATACATTGTTTCAGCTTTTTTGGATGATTAGGTGCATAATAAACAAGATGTTCCTTCTTACTTTCTTGCAAGAAATGAGATGAATCATCTGAAATAGATTAAGTTGAAATTATGTCTGTAACTTAAGTTATGATATGAAGTTGTATTATAATTGGTAGGTAGAAAACTCGGAGGGTATCATGACTTGGGATTGTGAAGGGAATTGTTGGAATCAATGATAATTTAAATTATGTCAAAAGGATCTCGGAAGTGGTTATTCCTCATTTAACTGGAGGATATAAAAGGATAGAAATGATATTATCTTCATAAATAAGAAGCAAAACTATAAACTTAGTATTGGTAAAATTTCTAATGGTATCAAAGAGAACATTGCTAGATTTAAACCCCCCAAGAACAAGAGATATCCATAGAATGAATATTACATCTTATCCAATTGGCAAATTAGAACTCCACACAATAGTCGGAGCAATCCTGGGAATAGCATTGATAGATCTTTGATTAAATGGCATCCTCCTGATTTTAATTGGTATAAGTTGAACTTTTATGGGGCCTCTAAGGGGAACCCTGGGATTGCGGCAGGGGGAGGAGCGATACGGGATCATAAAGGTAATCTGATTGCTGCATATGCTGGGAAAATGGGAATTCAAACTAATCATTTTGCCGAAGCATTATCTACTCTATGGGGCCTGAGAATTACCCAGACTCAAAATATCCAGAACCTCATTATTGAAGGGGACTCCTAAATATCATTAATCTCCTTAAAGCAAAGTGCTCATCTCCAAGTTGGAGCATCAAGGATTTTATCTCAGAGTCCATAAGTATTTGTCAAACATTCAATAACATCAGGATCATGCATACTTACAGGAGGGTAATAAATTGAAAGATGCACTAGCTAATTATGGCATTAATGTTAACCACACTGTTTGGGATAATAATAGCATCCCTAAGCAGCTTCAAAACAACATTCATGCGGATTTCTATACGCACGCAATATCTTGAGTTGAGTTATGATTATTGGGTGTGGATCAACATCAATAAAACTCCCACACGTGTTGAATTCAAAAATATGATTATGCAAATCATGTCAAATATTCAAGATAGTGTGAAGTATATGGGGAATCCCAAGTGGAGTTACATTGATTTGAAAATCACACATGCGGGCTGCACTGCGTCTGCTAAAAGTTGGATACAAGGCTCCATGGAAACCGAAGACAGTAGTAATGTGATTGATGATAGGAGTGGGCTAAAAAAGGCCGTTATTCCCGCACGTGATTTTTTGCAGCTTAGATTAGTAGGCACACGACGCTCGCGTAAAAGCAACGGCTCTCATTTCCAACATTGTGTGGATTACAACAGTAAAAAGTAGATTGGCTTCAGCGCTCACAAGGATTTGGGAATTTGTTGCAAATAGTTAAGCACAGTGAAGATGGGGGGTCCCCCTTGCCAAATTGAGCCTAGTGCGGACCCAGACTGGAAGGATAATATTGAGCTATGGAGCATACTCAGCAAGGGTGGCATCACCAACTTCATAGAGAAGGTTCAGGGGCATGATCAAAGCATCTCAGTGTGTTTTGCGAAGGATTGGAAGGAGCGGACTGTGGAATATGGGGGGCAGAAGATCTTGGTCAACGAGGAACTTATTGCTGAAGTGACCGGCCTTGGCTTGGAGGGCTACCATTTTTTAACAAAAGGGTCGACAGAGATGTTGAAGAGAGGAGATTTGTGGAGGGATCTGAGAAGCTGATCTATGTTACAATGGGCCTGCTTGTTAGCTCGATCCCTCCACCTTATGATGAGGTTACTCGCATGATGATACGGTTCATTTCCTTGGAAGGAAGGTTTGTCACTGTACCTGCTAAGCACCTTATCTTTCTTAACCACTTCCGTAGGAATTGCATGGTTTGTTTCCCCCATTACTTGCTGAACTCTCTTGAGCGCTCCATTTTGGAGTTTCAAAAGCATACCTGGGTGGTTCCTTTACACCAGGGGCTTATTTTCTACATAAATGTTGTCTTCTTAAGTATCCTAGTCTCCCATCCTCTCCTAGCTCAGTTCCTCTCGCCGGTTTCTACTGCTGCTAGCCCCATTTCTCCATTCTCTGCCCCTGCCACGCTTCATTGTCACCCCCTTGCCGGCCATCCAGGCTTCTTCTTCCATTCCCCCTACTGCTGCTCCCACCCCCACTTCACCTCCACCTCGGCTAGACCAGTCACTAGGGCTTCTAGAAAGCTTAACCTTGAGACTCTTGCTGTGGGGAAGGGTCCTCATGAAATTGAAATTGCACATGACCCTTGAATTTTAGCAATGCCGGTCCAGGATGTGCATATGGAAATCTCTTCAAAAAGGATGGAAGCCTTAGAGGCTGATATGAAACTATTGAAGGATGAGGTGAAGAACTTGGCAAAAGCAAAGGTAAGAGGAAGAAGGAGGAGGAGGTGGATATTGATAACAGCCAGATTGATGATATCTACAAGAAGCTGAACTCCTTAGACTCCCGTTTAGGGAAGGCCAAAACTCGTCATGATTACAATATGGCCATCTTTAGTGTGATTGAGGAGTTCATTGAGCAACATGTCAAAAGTGTCTCCAATCTCAGTGGAGTTCCGGCAACACTTTGGGGCAATGATAAGGAAAGCAAAAGGACCATTGATCAGCTGGATAAGACTGACGCTGCCCACATGACAACTTTGGGTATGTTCAAATCCTGGAAGAATATCAAGACCAGCATCGACAAAGCTGCCAAGAAGTAGTTGTAGATGCTTTAGCTGTTCTTGTCTGTTTTTTTGCTGTTTTTTTGCGGTCTCTCTACTACTTTTTTGCAGTGTTTTTGCTGTTTTGTCTTGTTTGGGTAGCTATTTTTTGGCTACTTTGGGCTTCATTGTCACATTAGGATTCCGATCATTTTTCTCTCATTTTCATTCCTATTCTAGCTCCTAGGCCATCTTTTGTACTCAAGGGTATAGTCCCTTTCAAAAAACTATTTGCCAATAATAATAAAAAATTACGTCAAGTAAATAGAATATTCTTTCTGTCCTTTTGGTTTTAACAGTGTACTAGGACTCTTTATATTGACTTCACTTTAAGTTAGAAAGTATGAAGTAATTGATGTCATTATAATAGGGTTGTTTAATTGAAACAATTAGTGGAATGCAATTTTTTAAGGATTAGTGCTTATCATGCTCAGTTCATTGAACTGACCCGTGCTAGCAATTTTTGCAGATGGTCTTCGTAAGTGGTAAAGGAAGACAAAATCTGATATGATGCATTGATTGTTCTAAATTGGTTCTTATGAAGAATTCTGATTTGATTTCTAAACTTGTTGGTCCGAAAATCTATCGCCTAGACAGATCTATGGATAGATGAGCCAACAGTGTGCAGGGCATAGCCCCTCTTTGAGTCAGCAAAGCGAAACTGGTTTATTGCTATTCTACCAGCAGGAATCTATGCAAGTCTCACAGATTCTACCTTCGGGGGTTTGGGATCTCATCCCAGTAGGGGTGTTTCGACTGCGAAAAGAAAGGAAAGGAAGAGGGAATGAAGAAAGAGCAGGTCCGAAGGAAGAAAAGAAATGAATTCCAAAGTAGAAAGGTCAGAAGATTTATGTTTTGGGGTTGGTAGTAAACAGAGCCAAACCTACTTGCATAAACAAACAAAGCAATACTGATGATGAATAAATGACAAAAAAGTAGATATGAATCTAACAGAATAAACACATACAGATCTAACATAAGAAAGGTCTGATGCATAACACAGCTATTCAGCACAAAGTCTCAATATTTGTATTACTGTTTTCTTCTGTTACAAGAAAGCTCAAAGTCTTTTTTCTTCACTTCTATTTCTCATCTGAAAGATATCCATCCATCCACAATACTACAAGTATTGGAGTATTTATAGAAGAAGAAGAGAAAAGAAGGCAAAAAGGAGCCAACAACTATTTACAAAGATATTTACAAAATATCTAAAAGTCATGTTGACTTTTTACAACTTGATGGATGACATCATCCCATGATGCAACATGGATGATGTCATCATTTGTATCAACATACTCTAGATATTTCCAAAAGAAATACGGAGAAGAGAAAGAGAAGAATAAGAAGAAGAAGAAGAAGAAGCAGCAGCTATTTGTCATCATCATCTTGCGGCCGAAAGGGGGTGGATTGCTTTTGTTGCTCATCAGGTGACGAGATATGGAACTGAGAGCGGTATTCCATGAACTTGTTGATTATTGGCCCTAGTTGATCCTGAGAAGGATCCTTGTGCCTATCACTTATCGCCTCACAAGTCTCCCGCTCATCTATGAGCTTCTCTGGGAGTTTGGAATAGTCCTTTTCCGCCTCAATGAGGAACCCGATGAAGTCCCTACAAAGCAAGCGTGTTGTTGTTGATAGATTCGTGTCAAAGGTGACCTCTCGCCCCGCCTCCTTGAGAAGCGATCTCCTTGAAGATCCGGGTGGTTTCATCAGCTTTCCTTAAAGTGAAGGAAGGAGTAAGTAACCCTGGTGACATATTAAGAACAATTCGTTCCATTTGGTGCATCGCATCCAGGGCTTCTTCCTTGACTTTGTCAATCTTTTCTAGAATAAATTCTAGCTGATCCACCCGGTAGTCCAGAGTGGACATGATTTTGTTGAGGGCCCTTGGATGGCCGAAGACGCCGAACTTGACCAGATCTTCGACTGAACAGTCGAACATTTGTTGGAAGGTCTCGTGTTGCAGTCTGGCATGTTCCAACTCTTCTGATATGGGCCCTGCTAATGCTTGGAGCTCTTTATTCACCTTACTGATGTTCAGGTACAAGTCGGAGAACTCAGCAATCACTTTTTCACTGTCTTTGAGGATTTGGCTCCTCCAAGCGGAAACGGCCATACCCTGCTCGCCGATTTTGGCATACTCATTAATTTTCTCCCCTGCCGAGAAGGTCGAAGTCTCGGCGGCAGTTGTGGGAGGTGCATTACCCATCTTCTCGTAAGGCTTGGAGCATATATTTGTTTTGCTCTTTTAGTTGCCTTTTCTCTTCCTTGATTTCCTGCAGACTTTTTAGAGGGCGTTAAGCAGAAAAGAGCCTCCCCCGAAGACTTTCGGAAGATGTCCCCATTGTGACTTGGGTCACAGTAAAATCTGTCGGAGACAGATCCTTTTTCTCTTTGAGGGGATTGGGGTATGCGATTTCCATAACTCTCTCCCCTACAACACTTTGAGAGAAGTGCGTGACAGGATTCTGCTTCTTTGCCCCCTTAGATGGGATCACGGAAAAGTCCATCGGAGTGATGGGAACTTTCCTCTTTTGCTGACTTAGCTGCTGAGAGATCCAAGCTGGACCTATGGTAGAAGGACCGGAAACAGAGGAGGGGGCAGCTACAGTAGAAGAGGGGAAAAACGTGGAGACACGTGGCGGCGGCATTGAGAGAATAGCCAAAGAATTGCCCACGAGAAGGAAGGGAAGCTGCAATGTGGAAGACATAGGAAGGGAAGGGAGCTCGGAGATGAGGGAAGAAAAGATAGATGAAGAGGCGGGGGAAACAGTAGAAGAAGGGGAAGAGGACATGACCAAAGGGATGGTCGCTTAAGTCGCTCGAGGAGGGGAAGGAAGAGAAGAAGAAGGGACGGAAGGAACCTAGGTTGTTGTGGTAATGCCGACATCTTGAGTGGATGGGCCTATTGGAAGTTCCTCTTCCGATTCTTTCTCTCGGCGAATCCCGAGTTATTACCGCCTCGGGTGCCATGGAAGGAGGACTTTCAGGAGCTTCTTCTTGGGTGGTGCTGGACTCACCCTCTACGCCTTTGCCTTTACCTTTAGGCTACTTTTTGGATCATGGAGGTGCGTTGCCCAATGGGGATGTTGTGAAATCAACCCCGAGGTAGATTAGGCCGTTCATCCGGCACCAATGTTTTGTCCTCCACAGAGTCTCCTTGACCCTCTCCTCAATTGTCTGAGGGGCCTTAGTTCTGTCAATGGCCGGAAAGGGCCAATTGTCCCCATCTGTGTCAGTATATACCTTGTCTGTTTCATCTTCCGTAGTTTGGAAGCCTTTGGGGACAATGGCTACCCCATATTGGATGATTTCTGCCAAGGCTAGGCGAGAATGATCCTTTCTTCTGAGCTCCACCTCATGGATGACGTCAATGTAAATGTCCTCAATCTGAGGGACGTGGATTGGATCAAGTTTCGCCCACATGACAAATGCTCCTTGGGTCGAAGGTAGGCCTGGCTGGGAAGTCATGTTTCAAATTGAGTAACTCCAGCTCTGCGAACATTTCCTTCGCCTTGTGGTGGGTAGAGCATGTATATCGGCCTACTGTGAGGGGGAAAGGAGTTCCACCCTTCTTTCTTTTAAGGCATTTCTCGTGATATGTGATTAGCCGTGCCTTGCGAGCCTCCAAAGAGAATCGGCTTAGGTCCAAGATACCTCGGTAGCTGGTTGGCTCTCCCAAAATTTGGCAGCACTTAAATAGGTGAATGTAGGGAATTGGGTAAACAGGGCCCCCCATTTCTCGGTGGCTGCTACTATGCTTTTGGTCGTGCGACCATAAGTCATATTCAGCCTCAACAGGAAGATGATGTGGTAGAAGAATGCATCGTTGATTTTGGTGAATTGGGAGATGCTATTCTCGGCCTCGGTCTGGATAATACTCATATATTTTGACACGAGGCCAAACTCCACTTTGCGTCAGCTGGATACTCCCTCTCTCGATGTCAGAGAGTAGACCACGTAGGAGTTCATATGAAATGTCCCCGCCAGCTTTGAATTGTTGTAGCTGTTCGGAGATTGTGCTGCTTATAATTTCTCCCCAGCAAAAGCGCTGATCAGGCATATTCTTGTTCATGGTTTCTAAGTACCGCAACATCCATTTATGGAAATAATGGGCATCAGAAAGCCCGAAGACCCTGCTCAGGAATGTAATGGTGTCGCTGAGCTCTTCTGAGAAGTCGCTACGGTGGATGATTTGGGGCCACCGGGTTATTACCTTCTTGTTCTTCAGATAGACTTCGTTCATTAGTTGCATACATTGATCCTCATTTTCATCCCAGGCCTTAATGCACTCCGCTTGGCTGACGGCCACAAAGTGCCGGTGGTGAGGGATGCCGAGTATTATCTCAAAGTGACGGGCAGTGAGGTTGATGACTACCTCGCCCTTGCTATTTTCGACACATCTTGTGTCTTTGTTGTAACATTGGGCAATCACCATCAAGAATTCATTGTTGACGGCGCTGACTGGGATTCCTACAGCGAAGTGCAGGGCACTGCCTATTAGTTTGTCCATCCATGGACTCCTTGTGACTTTCTGAGTCCTGGCCCAGAATTCCTCCATATCAATATGCCCTAATTCTGAATCTCTGACGTCCATGCTGCACTCGGCCTGAGACTCGGGCATTCTGACCCTCTGATATTTATATTTCATCTCTTCTTCTGTAAGTTTGGCCTTTCCTTTGGATTTGGTGGGTCTCTTGCTGGATGTAGACATATGTTCTTTCGAACTCAGTTGCTGATCTGCATGAAGAAGAAGCGAGACCCAATCCGAAAAGGTTGTATTAGCCATTTGATCTTCCATTGAAATGTTAGCAGAAGAAAGAGTTAGATATTTTGAGACTCAAGGCGCATGGCGCATGAAAGCCGCAGCTTACAGGGCTAAATAGGTAAGGCACACAGGGAAAGTGTGTTGCAAGGGTTAAACTGGCGCCAAAGGCGCATGGCGCATAGGGACTGCAGGATGCATTTTACAAAAGGGCGCATAAAAACATCGTGTTGCATAGAGACAGGATGCGCCAAAGGCGCATGGATTTTTCATGTTACATGGGGATTTGGTGCGCCCTTTGGCGCATGTATCTTTTGTGTTACATAAACTTCTCGTGTGCCAAAGCTAACTTGGCGCAGCGCATGGAGGGTTTACACGACATAACGCTTTTGCAACGAAGAATGCGCCTGCACTTTCAAAGTCTTGCACTTGGCATGATTAAGCCGGTGTTGCGTGGATGCAGGGTGCGCGAGGGGGCGCATAGATATGCGATGCAACAAGGAAGGTTGATGCGCCAAAGAGGGCGCAAGGCTAGTGTTTGCAGCATATGGAGGAGGCGCGCCTTGAGGGCGCAGAAGTTTATGATGCAACAGGCGTGATGGGTGCGCCATTGACGCGGGTTTTATTCATGTTGCAGGGGTGACAGATGCACCAAAGGGGCGCAACTGTTTTTGATGTTGCAAGACGCGCCGGTGCGCCATAGGGAAAAACAGTCCTTTTCTCCATTTCTCTCTTCTTTTGTTTAGTAGGGTATTTGGGCAGTGAAACGGCTCAAAGATGAGGAAAATAAAACTATGTTTTTAGACAAGTTCCCCTATAGCACTTCTGGACAGAGGGGGAGGGATATGGGAAGATAGTAGAAGGACTGGCTAGATCGACATTTTGATATCCCCAAACACAAACTAAAACCAGACCACCAAGCACAAAGAACCAAAACGTGAAACGCATGGAAGAGACAAGAACACTTACCCGGATAAATAGTGAGAACTTGCAACGGGTCCACAATGCGCTGAAAATGACAGGGCAGGGGCTGACAAGCCAGAGAAAAGAAATCACGTGCTCTGTCTGGTGAAAATGACATTTTGGGTGCGTAAAAACATATATATAGGTGAATAGGTCATAAATGCGCCACCAACTTTGGAAAGGGCGCACCAAAGTTACTGTCGACATGGGAAGGCATGCGCCCTTTGGCGCATGAAAGCATCCGCCAGCATGAAACTAAGCGCGCCTTTGGCACACCAAAAGTTATGTTGACATGAGATTATGTGCGCCCTTTGGCACACCGAAAAGTGGCGCAACAAAAGTTGTGCTAACATGAAGGCGCATGCGCCTTGGCGCACGCAGAGAAGACTCAACATACAAGGCGCACCGAAAGGTGTGTTGACACTGAAAAATATGTGCCAAAGGCTTTAAAGGGGGCGCACCAAAATTTGGTGTTACATAGTCATTCCATGCACCCAGCCAAAAAAGACCAAAAAGACTAAGTTCGGAAACCAGATTTTCCCAGAAAGGGATTTTGCAACATTCCGAACGCAAGAGGATCCTAGCGAGGATCAAAACAAAATTTTCGATATATTATCGGTAAAATTTCCTTGTCAATTTTACGGGATAACAAAACTATATTGTGAAAAGAAAAGTTACCTCTTTTGTGGGAAGGCTATTGTCTCAAAGTATGCCGAAGTGCATAAGTTGTAATTGTATGGGTTTGGAAATGAATGTAATAGTGAGAATTTACCTATGTAGAATGTCTATCTTATCTTGTTGAGATGATATTCTTATTATCTATATGAATGTGTGTGCATTCTTATTGTTTTATAAAATGGAATATAGATGAATTTATTAAGTAAGCCATAGCTAATTATGTGGTTGAATACTACATTCTTAATTAGTGATTCATTATAACTTCGATTGTGATTAAAAACTATAAATAAGATCACTGCATTTAAGGGAACATTGAGAGTGGGTTAAGCCCTAAAATCTAACTATAAGAAGAGGAGGACTTTCCCCTCATGTTATGCACTAATTATAAAAGGAATATATGGTTATAACTCACCAAGACTTGATAGTATTAAGTCGATATGTCACCTATTAGGTTGATACATTTCCTTCGTTGGATAAGTTATTTATAAATAACAAAACTTAAATTGTTGTTGTCCTATTTTGTTGGATAAAAGGTTGTTAGGTCCCAACCTGAAAACCAGAAATAATCTTAAGCTAATTAAGACCCTTTTGTAAAACTGAACCCTAATTACAAAAAGGTAACTTAGAAGAGTGTTGGACTCGGGGTTAGGAGGGCTGCCAAATTATGTAGTCTTGTAACCCAAATATAACCTAACATAAGTAAATTCTTGGAGGTATGTACATATTTTTGAGGTTGTTCCATAGGATGTTGACACATGTCAACTATAAGGTTGTACCTTCGAGAAGATTAGGATCTTCTCGAGGATACAAAAATGTAGATGACATGTGGCAACACCCTTCTGCATTGATCATTAAGATTTACACACCTGGAACTTGATCAAGATTTCTCTCCGGGACTGGTTAGGACCATAATTAGGTTATGAGGAATCCCTTTAAGATTCAGGGTACCTTGGCACATGGGGTTAATTTCAGTTGACCCAGTATGCCAATTTACCCTTAGTCTTTAAGAGCCTCTTCATAATGTGGACTATGATGTTAATCGATCTAGAGTGAAACCTTTAGACAAGGGACCATGTAAGTCGGTATAAGATGTTCTATATAACAATAGAGTGGGGTAAAGGATGTATTCGGATTGATGAGTATGCCATCAAGGAATAAGTAATATGAACAAGTATGTTATAAATCTTTGGCCAAAGTATCACAAGCTGCTGATTGTGTTGTCCTATGTCACCTAGTCTAAGGATCGTGATGCCAATGAATAGTGGTAACAATTATTCAGATAGGTTCCTTGGGTAGAGCACTCAGAACCCGGAATGGGGTAAGAGAACCATGAATATGAAGTATTCAGTAGAAAATCCAAGCTCAAAGTTACACATGAATAGATCGGTAGTTCACCGAGTCATGGAATGAATAGATCGGTGGTACACCGAGTCATTATAGCTACATATGGTTATCTGTTATAAGAATGATTGTTATGAGATGTGTGCTCTAAATTATGTATTTAGAATAGAGAACATTAATCATGCAAAAAAATAGAAATTCCTTGTTTCTAAAGTATTAAAATGGGAATGTTACATCTTGGTATCAGAGCTGAAGGTTGCAGCTCTTGGACCTATTATGTCCATAATCTGATAAAAACCTAGATTTTATTATAACAGAAAATGGTTAGAACAAGGGGAAACATTGCGAATAATGCTCCACCTGAGGAAGGAGTAGCAATAACCCAAAAGATTGATAAGATCCTTCCCGCCTGTTGGACACAAGAGATTGTTTTCTGTAATTGAAAAGCAGCAAGTGATGGGAAATGAGGAGGAAGAAGAAGCCGGTAATAACAATCAGCCACCTCCCGAGGACAACTCGATATGGGTGTTGGTAATAACAATGGAAATGTACCTACCTAACCAGAAAACAAAAAGGCCAGTTAGCGAGTAAAACTCACTAATGATATAAAAAGGATAAGTCCACCTAAATTTGATGGCACCACATTAGGAGATGGAGCTGAGAATTGGCTCAACAAAATGGAGAAGTACTTTACAATAAGAAACTTCTCGGAGGAAACCAAAGCTATTTGGGGAGCATATCATCTTTCCCATGAAGCATCTTCATGGTGGGACAGCCGTAAGGTTGAGCTAAATATTGATGAAACTAACATCACTTGGGATCAATTTAAAGGTTATTTTAGGCAATGTTGGCTGCCACAACTTTATTATGATCAGAAAATGATAGAATTTCATAACTTAGCTCAAGGAAAGCTAATTGTAACTGAGTATTGGGAGTGGTTTACGAAACTCCTCAAGTATGTACTGTAGTATCAAACTGACGAGAAGTTCAGAATACGAAAATTCATCATGGGACTGAATCCCATGATTGGAGGAGAGGTTGATGTTCACAGCCCAACCACTATGGAAGGGGTTGTTGAAAAATCCATAAGGCAGGAATAGAAATTAAAAGCTATTTCTACTCATAAAGAGGAAGTGTGGAAGAAAATTCCAAACTCTTCTTGCTTCTCTGCACCTAAGAAGGGACCATGGAGGAAGTTTGGTAACAAAAATAAGTTTTCAGCTGATAATAATAAGAAAACAATAGCGAACAAGCCTGCTGGAAATGCAAGGAATAATTTTGCCAAGAATAATAATAATGGAAAGAAGTCCTATGGAGGTCAACATGATAATTTTAGGGTTGGAAATAATTTTGAGCATAAAAAGGGACCTGTAGGAGGCTGCTATAATTGTGGCAAAGATCATTATGCAAATCAATGTCCTTTGAAAAAGGATGATCGTAATCAGAAGCAAAGATAAGATACATGTTGAAGTAAAGCAAGCAAGTGAAAAGCAAGTTACACCTATTGAAGTTCCTGGTAAGTTATTTGGCATACCTGTAATTGTTCTTTTTGATACGGGAGCTACTGAATGTTTTATTTCTAGTAAAATCACTTTGAAACTTAAAAGAAAAGCTAGAAAAATGGATAAATCATGGACTGTACATTATGGTAATAATTCTATTTATACAGTTAGTATGTGTCTTTTTGGGCGATCCTTGACGTACCTAACTTTTTTCACTAAAGTTGATCTCTATGTTGTACCTTTGGGATCTTATGACATTGTCATCGTTGTTAATTGGTTAGTTAAGCATAAAGCAAAAGTGAATTGCTTTGAAAAACATATAAGATGTTTGGATGATCGTAGAAAACAACATAGATTCAAGGTGTAAAACGAGAAATTTCAGTTAGAAAATTTTCGGCATGTAACTTAAAAAGGCCAAAAATAAAGGTTGTACCTTGTATCTTTGTAAAATATCCGAATCTGTAGAAGAAGGCAGCAATTTTATGGAATGCTACCTATTATTACAGAATTTCAATGATGTATTTCTAGAAGAATTACCGGGTTTACCACCTAAAAGGGAATTTGACTTCACCATTGAGATCAAACCAGTGCGGAGCGTATTTCTAAAGAACTTTATCAAATGACTACCACAGAGTTATTTGAGCTTAAGGCTCATTTGCAAGAACATTTCTAAAGGTTTTATTAGACCAAGTGTTTCACCTTGGGAGCACGAGTGATATTTTTGAAAAATAAAGATGGAACACTTAGATTGTGTATCGATTATCAGATGTTAAACAAAGCAACAATCAAAAATAGATATCCACTTCCTAGAATTGATGATTTATTTGATCAGATGTGTGGAGCATCGGTATATTCCAAGATAGATATTTGATTCGGATATCATCAATTAAGAATTAAAGATGAAGATATTCATAAAACAGCTTTCCAGGACAAGGTATGGACATTATGAATTCACGGTTTTACCCTTTGGATTAACTAATGCACTGCAATAACTTTTATGAACTTAATGAATAATATCTTTCAAGAATACTTGGACAAGTTTGTGCTTGTATTCTTGGACGACATTCTCATATATTCTAAAAGTGTCAAGGAGCATAATGAGCATTTGAAAGTAGTCTTGGAAATTCTGAGAAAGAGAAGGTTATATGGTAAGTTATCCAAATGTTCTTTCTTTGATACCAAAGTTCATTATTTGGGTCATGTTATAAGTAAAGAAGGAATTGTTGTAGATCCTTCTAAAATAGTGGCAATAACCGAGTGGCTTGCACCAAAGAATGTACATGAAGTAAGAAGCTTCATGGGCCTTGTTGGTTATTATAGAAAATTTGTTAAAGATTTTTCTAAAGTGGTTGCACTAATAACTTCATTGCAGAAAAAGGATAAGAAATTTGTTTGGAATGATAAATGTGAATCGATTTTATAAATCTGAAAATTCAGTTGACTTCAACACCTATTTTGGCTGTACCTGACCCTAATGGAGACTTTACTATTGTAACGGATGCATCCGGGGAAGGCCTTGGAGGTATTTTGTTACAAAATGATCATGTCATAGCGTATGAAAGTCGTATGATCATGGTAAGGCCTTGGAGGTATTTTGTTACATGAGTTGAATTATGCTCCACATGATTTAGAGCTTGTTGTCATAGTACATGCACTTCAAGTTTGGAGGCATTATTTACTTGGTAAACCTTTTGAGTTGAAAACTGATCATCTTGGGCTGAAATATATTTTCACTCAGCCTAATCTGAATGCAAGACAAAGTGAAGGTGGTTAGATTTTTTGTCTCAATATGATTTTGATATAAGTTACATCAAAGGAAAAGAGAATAGAGTAGTAGATGCTCTAAGTCGTAGGAAGCACATTTCTACTCTTATAACATTAAGAACTCAGTTTAAAGATGAAGTAAAAAGTGCAATGGAATCGATTTATACTTTCAAAGCAAGTAAAAACAAAGACTTACTTTGCAGATCCAAAAGATTAAAGGTATAAATTTTTTCATTTCAATAATGAAGGAATATTACGTTATGAAAACAAAGTATACATACCTTTGCTTAATGATTTGAGAAATAAATTGCTACCTCAATTTCATAATTCACCCTTTCTCGGACACTCGGGTATTACTACAATGCTTTCCGATATAAAACAACAATATTTTTGGAAAGGAATGAAAAAGGATGTTGTTAATTTTGTGACTCATTGTCTTGAATGTCAGTGGGTGAAAGTGGAAAATATGCACCCGGTTGGTTTAATATATCCCCATAGCGTACATGATAAAAATGACAAGTAATAAGTATGGATTTTGTATAAGGGCTGCCTATGTCAAGAAATAAACATGATGTTATTTTAGTAGTTCTTGATAAACTAACAAAAGTAACTCATTTTATTGTTGGAAATCTAACGGATGATTCTCCTATTTTAGCTAAAATATTTGTACACGAAATTTTCAGATTACATGGAGTACCTGAATTGATTATATCAGATAGGGATCCTAGAATGACGTCAAGATTTTGGCAAATGCTTAATGCAACTCTTGGAACTAAACTGAACTTCAGTTCTGCGTATCATCCGGAAACGGATGGACAGACTGAAAGAGTAAATCAAGTGTTAGAATATATGTTACGGATGTATTGCATGGATCAACAGTATAAATGGGAAGAGTATCTTCCATTAGTTGAATTTGCATACAACAATACATATCACTCTTCTCTTAAGATGGCACCTTTCGAGGCACTTTATGGAAGAAAATGCAAAACCCCTATTAGTTGGGACAACATTGAGGATAGAGAGGTAATTGGGCTTGAAATCCTTATGGAAATGGAACAGCAAGTTAAAATGATTCGTGAACGCTTGAAAGAAGCAGCAGATAGGCAGAAGAGTTATGTTGATTTAAAGCGGGTTGACCGGAAATTTGAACTTGGTGAAAAGGTTTTTCTTTTGTTAAACCAAGAAAGAGTTCTATAACTTTTGGCAAGGCTACCAAGTTATCACCTCGTTTTGTGGGACCTTTTGAAATTGTTGAAGTAATCAATCCCGTAGCTTATCAATTAGCATTACCACCGATTTATCACGAATGCATGATGTTTTCCATATTTCTTTGCTTAAGAAATACGTTTCAGATTTGTCACATGTGTTAAATTAGAATTCCTTGCAGGTCCAAGACCTAGGAATAATCGTGGTTAAACCCACTCAAGTGCTGGAAACTCACCGATTGCACTTGAGAAATCGTGAAATACGACAATGTAAAGTCTAGTGGGACCAGTTTAACGAAGAAAGTGTAACTTGGGAAAATCTGGAAGATATGAGAACTGCTTTTCCCTTTCTTTTTGAACAAAACTAAATCTATTGACTGATAAAAATTGTGATTTTATCTTTTACATGACATTAATTAAGCCAGTTTTGGGGCAAACATTTATTCAGTTTGAATAAATAGTAACATAATACTGATTTTTTTTTGAAACTATAAAGTTTGAAATAGTTGATTTGATAAGTAAGTGAAAGAATTGATTAACCATAAGGTAAATAAAAGTTGTAATCATCGGGACGATGATTCTTTTAGGAGGGAAGCATGTAACACCCTGAACTATTGTTACTTTCTCCTTTGCATTCAAGTGTTGATATGTGATTTTCCCATATGAGGATATGTTCTTTTGGTTTCGGGAAGTCATGCTTGATTTGGTTGTCTTTTCTACTCTTAAGATCTTTGATTGAACCGGAATATGCTTGGATTCATTTTCTTTCATCCCTCACATATGAGTGCAATCTGATTTCTGGGAGATTGTAGACTTATCTATCTCTATGACTCATCCTTGGATCAATTGCATTGATCCAAGGAATGTTTTAATTATATTCGGGATGAACAATTATGTATTGACATTTTGTGAATTATTAAGTCTGACTGAACTTAGAATGTATAAGTTCTTTTAAACCTCCTTCATATGAAAATATTTCCGTAGTGGAAAGTTTTGTTGGATTCCGGAAATTAATCCAGTAGATCATCAGTAATGATGGGACTACGATTTCAGTCATTTTTAAATCAAAAAGAACCTGGACCTTAAGCCAGGTAAGATATGTGAGTTTCCCATCTAAAGCTATTTTACTTGATGCAAATCTAGAATTTGATCTAGGAACATTGTATTCTGTTTGAATTCTGAATGATGATTTTAGCCTATCAAGTAGACCTAAGCTAGAATCAGTAAGGTTGTTATTTTTTTAAATCTAAACTATAACCTATTGTTGCAAAGGTTAGTTAATCTAACCTAGTCCTAAACTATGTACTTGATATTCCTAAGGGTTATCTAAACCTAATACTAAGGTGGGTGACTAATGTTATATCCTAAGGTGTTAAGATTAAATTTACCTATGATCTAACCTAAGTCACTAACCTATCCTAAACTAATGCTATGAAAAGGAACCTAGGGGTCACAAGTTTTGGGCGGTGATTTCTATGGCATTTAAGGTAAGGATAAGGATGAGAGGACAGGGAGTACTGCCAAGGTTAGTGGAGGTTAATTAGGTAAGTGGGGGCTTACGTGGCAAGCATCTCTAAAAATGGAAACTCTTGTTTACATTAGTGTGGAGCTTGCCAACTTTGGCAGGTGGTGGCAATGGAAAACAAGTGGGAAAAAGGAATTTAATGCAATTAAATCTGCATGGGTCCTCAAGCCCAGACCACCTTGAGAGACATGCAAAGGGAATTTTGTTTGGTTGTTTCTTTTTTATGCTTTCTATTTTTCACTCTGCATGAGCACTAGTTTTTTAACCAGCAGTTTACTCTTCATTGCATGGCAATTTTGAAAGTTTCAAATCTACTTTTGTGTCGTGGGGAATATATAAGGCATGGAGGAAGCAATATTTTTTGTTTAATCTTTCGTGGAAAAGAAGAGAAAGGGCAAGCTCATCCAAAGGTCTTCTTCGACTTTTAAGCGACACTATCAGGCATGATAGGCCCTAACTATTAAAATCTTGCTTTCCTTTAAATGTTTTCATTAAAACAACTCTGTTATGATGATATATGTGCATTTTTGACTTGGCTGGTAACAATGATTTGTGGGTTTTATGTAAACTTGGGTTCTAGGTTGAACATGGAAATTTTGGTTCGAAAGAAACTTGTTTTCATTGTTCTCTTGTTCCCTTGCTGTGGATTAAGCTTGGAGTTCTTTATCCAGTTAGAACTGTCGCATTACCTTTCTTCACTGTGTATTTATAACTAAGTAACTTGTACCAGACTCCATAGGGTTTTCTTGGTGATGAAATTGGTGAATGTGATCGATTTCTTAAGATCCTTATTGTGGTTAACGACACGGTTGTATTCGTCAATCTAGGTTTTTGTGAATGCAGTTGTATTTTCAAACCCATTTGGGTAAACAACTAACGATCTTTGTAAACTCTTATCGATGATTTCTTAGATTAAAAGCTTGTTCCATGAAAGGAAACATTTTTAAAGGTTACGTGTTTTAATGCTATGATAATCTCTTATTGCTTTGGCTATGAATGAAGTAATAGATTATTTACTTCACCATGAGAAACATTGATTGTAACAAGTTCATGTTCAAGGAAACTGATAAATAATTTCATGGACAAGTCGTTGGTATACTCTGCAAAAACCTAACTATTACATGTCACGTGTTTTGGAATTATTGAATGATTGAATCCGTATCTCCTCTTATGAAGGGGTTTGATTGCTTCTTAAATTTGCAGGTACTGCGAGTAATATAGTTTATGGTTTAGTTGTTTATTTTAAGGTAACCATGAATGTTGGCAATATGAGTTATACTGAAAGATTAGTTGTTGAATGGATTTCATGTTCTTCTTGTGAATTCTTGGTTGATCTTGGTAGAGTAGTAAAAAGATATTGTGTTTATCAATTCTAGGTTTTTAAACATACTTAGAAATTGACATTAGAATTGAAATGGGTTAAAGCTTATGGAAGACCTGTTTTTAATTTGACTGTTAATATATATTTATTATAATGGTTTGAACATTTCGACCTTGGGTGTTTTCAAAAATAGGATTTGAATACGTTTAAAGGTACTGAATATTCAATCTTGTTTAGTGTTTTATAATGAAATGGCACCAGATGATGAATCGGCCCAGCTAGATTAGTATTGGATTACTATGTAATCAAGGGAAAATGTTAAGTTAACCTAACTTGATTTTAATCTCGAATGGTTTGAGCATATGAAGGAAAGTAGCCTGTTTCCTTTGGGTCAGGTTTATATCGAGTTCGATAGGTTGTAATGGTTTATGTCAAAAGTTGATATTGGTTTCATTGGATGTATAGTGGTAGATCCTATAGGGATCTAAGGGTAAATTCTATATGGTGGCTCTACCTGAACCAAATTGTTGAATGTACTTAAGTGCTAGAAAATGATTCTTATTCCTTGATTAGGTTTATTAAATTGTTATTATTTCTTGGAAATTGGATTTAGTTCTAAAAATTGGTTTACAGTGTTTTGGTCATCTCTTTTTTATCTTTGAGTTGAAAAGGAAGGTTGGAAAGGGGATTTAAAGAAAGAAAGTTATATTGATCTCTTCTTGAATGTTAATATACTCTTTCTTGGAGTTATTTAAGGAACTCAATCAATAAAGTTATGGGATGTCGATTATTACATTAAGATGAAAGAAACATTAGGATTGGGGATCCTAATCTAGAAGACTCCTTTCATTTTACAACATGTTAAGATCTTGTTTTAAACTTACTGTTTGTTATTTTATTTGCAAAGTAATTCAGTTTTTATTGCCTTGCATACTTGTCATGGATTGAAAATCAAGTATAATAAGATGAAGGATAGATTGGCAAGTGAACTTGCAAGTGGCGGTAATCCATTCCTTCTGTTTAAATTACTTTTGTATGAACCTGTTGGAATGAATACTTCAAGTGGTTTAGTGTTAAATAAAGGTGATCAAATCATGATATACATTGTTTCAGCTTTTTTGGATGATTAGGTGCATAATAAACAAGATGTTCCTTCTTACTTTCTTGCAAGAAATGAGATGAATCATCTGAAATAGATTAAGTTGAAATTATGTCTGTAACTTAAGTTATGATATGAAGTTGTATTATAATTGGTAGGAAGAAAACTCAGAGTGTATCATGATTTGGGATTGTGAAGGTAATTGTTGGAATCAATTATACTTTAAATTAGGACAAGTAAATAGAATATTCTTTCAGTCCTTTTTGTTTTATCAGTGTACTAGGACTCTTTATATTGACTTCACTTTAAGATAGAAAGTATGAAGTAAGTGATGTCATTATAATAGGGTTGTTTAATTGAAACAATTAGTGGAATGCAATTGTTTTAAGGATTAGTGCTTATCATGCTCAGTTCATTGAACTGACCCATGCTAGCAATTTTTGTAGATGGTCTTCATAAGTGGTAAAGGAAGACAAAATCTGATATGATGCATTGATTGTTCTAAATTGGTTCTTATGAAGAATTCTGATTTGATTTCTAAACTGTATTGTGAAAAGAAAAGTTACCTCTTTTTTTGGAAGGCTATTGTCTTAAAGTATGCCGAAGTGCATAAGTTGTAATTGTATGGGTTTGGAAATGAATGAAATAGTGAGAAATTACCTATGTAGAATGTGTATCTTATCTTGTTGGGATGATCTTCTTATTATCTATATGAATGTGTGTGTATTCTTATTGTTTTATACAATGGAATATAGATGAATTTCTTAAGTAAGCCATAGCTAATTATGTGGCTGAATACTACATTCTTAATTAGTGATTCATTATAACTTTGATTGTGATTAAAAATTGTAAATAAGATCACTACATTTAAGGGAACATTGAGAGTGGGTTAAGCCCTAAAATGTAACTATAAGAAGAGGAGGACTTTCCCCTCTTGTAATGCACTAATTATAAAAGGAATATATGGTTATAAATCACTAAGACTTAACAGTATTAAGTCTGATATGTCTCAGCCTATTAGGTTGATACATTTCCTTCGTTGGATAAGTTATTTCTAAATAACGAAACTTAAATTGTTGTTGTCCTATTTTTTTGGATAAAAGGTTGTTAGGTCCCAACCGACAACCAGAAACAATCTTAAGCTAATTAAGACCCTTTTGTAAAACTAAACCCTAATTACAAAAAGGTAACTTAAAGAGTATTGGACTCGAGGTTAGGGAAGGCTGCCAAATTATGTAGTTCTGTAACCCAAATATAACCTAACGTAAGTAAATTCTTGGAGGTATGTACATATTTTTGAGGTTGTTCCGTAGGATGTTGACACACATCAACTGCAAGGTTGTACCTTCGAGAAGATTAGGATCTTCTTGAGGATACAACAATTGTAGATGACATGTGGCAACACCCTTCTGCATTGATCGTTAAGATTTACACACTTGGAACTTGATCAAGATTTCTCTCCAGATTGGTTAGGACCATAATTAGGTTATGAGGAAGCCCTTTGAGATTCAGGGTACCTTGGCACATGGGGTTAACTTCGGTTGACCCAGTATGCCAATTTACCCTTAGTATTTAAGAGCCTCTTCATAACATGGACTATGATGTTAATCCGATCTAGAGTGAAACCTTGGGACAAGGGGACTGACAAGTTAGTATAAGATGTTCTATATAACAATAGAGTGGGGTGAAGGACGTATTCTGGATTGACGAGTATGCTATCAAGGAATAAGTAATATGAACAATATGTTATAAATCTTTGGCCAAAGTATTGCAAGCTGCTGATTGTGTTGTCCTATGTCACCTAGTCTAAGGATCGTGATGCTTTGATGAATAGTGGTAACAATTATTCAAATAGGTTCCTTGGGTAGAGCACTCAGAACCCGGAATGGGGTAAGAGAACCATGAATATGAAGTATTCAGGAGAAAACTCCAAGCTCAAAATTACACATGAATAAATCGGTAGCTCACCGAGTCATGGAATGAATAGATCGGTGGTACACCGAGTTATTACATCTGCATATGGTTATCTATTATAAGAATTATTGTTATGAGATGTGTGCTCTAAATTATGTATTTAGAACAAAGAAAATTAGTCATGCAAAAAAAAAATTCCTTGTTTCTAAAGTATTAAAATGGGAATGTTACACAATTTCCTCCACCATACTAACAAAAGTTTCATATTTCCTTTTTCTCGGATGCCTCTCACGTACTAAAAGCACTATTTCCACATTATTCACCTTTAGCTCCTTTGTCAATGCTTTAATTGTAGAATATTTTTAAATGTTCCTTCTAGATACTGAAATGAGATAATTTCACCAAGGCATTGCTTACCTACTCATCCGTCATAATAGTTGGTTTAATTGTCATGTGTCGGGCTTCTGGTGTCTTTTTCAACCATCTAAATGCACATGATTCTTCACAAACATCAAAATCTAGTTCATCCATATGTGTATGCATCGACCATGAAAGTTGTTTTCGTGTTCATAATGTCACTTTGTTCTCGTCCATAAGAGCCCATTCGAATAAATATTTTTGAGTGTGATGCTCTAGAACCGAGCAAGAACAATCTTCTCCTGGTCCTCTATATAACCCATTGTTTGCACCCTTACATTCACTTGTCCGACGAGACCTTAGCCCTTTTGGAATGGTGGCATCAAAGTTAGAATATCTTGGTTGTATCCTCATCCTTACCTTGTGTAGCTTTCGATTGCTCTCTTTCTTCCCCTTCATTCAGATTTTTCCTCCTCGTTCTAAGGCTCTCTTCTACCCTATGAAGGATTGGAGATGGAAGCTCTTTCTCCTCGGACTCTCCTACTTCTTCATCTAGCTTGAGTTTTCTTCTTTTCTTCTTCTCCTCAAGTTCCTCTACCGATGAGAGTCATGGTGACTTCCTTGTTGTCTGCTAGGCTTCCCCTTGCAAACTTGTGTTCTTGAACACCTTTCGAACCATTGGTCGCCCCGCACTACCTTAGTATTTTATTCTCCTTATGAATCATCACGCGTGCTCCTCCTCCTATCCACTAGATGGTTGCTTCCTCCTACGCACCAACCCATTGCTATCCTCATGCTCTTCATCCTCTTCCTCATCAGCTTGCATGGGTTTAGAAGGCCTAGGTGCCGGGATGTTTTCCATAGTGTGCTTCCCCTTTGGTGGTCCTGGGAGCGTGAACTCATTCTCTACATACTTATTATTCTCCATATTTGGTTTAAGTTGGAGATACATGAACGTGGCCACGATATCCCCAACCGCAAGTGTTTCGGTTTCATATTCAAAATCTATGAGATAATATTCTTGTTGTAAACATTCTTCCTCGGATATCCATACTTCTTTCGCAAGGTGTGGTATTCACAATCCACCTTGTCTGCATTAAACACTAACCTCCTTGTATCAGTGAACCGATGAATGGAATCTTGGAAATATCATGTTGTGAATGCGTATGGTAGTTTGCACCAAGGGCTCCATGATCCATCCACCATAAAAAAAAATACACAATACAAAAATGTTAGTAAACAAAAATCGAGCTGCTTCCCTAATATCGAGGGCAACTCCTTTGGTATGTGCCACTCCTCTTCAAAAGCCATGTGGAGCCTGTCATACCACATCTCCACTCTCTCCTTTACCTCATCTGTCATAGACCCCTTGCATAGATACTTGCTGAATCTTTCAGCTGGAGACTTGTTATTCATGGGTTATTCCCATATATTTTCTTTCGGGCCATCAGTACTCCAATCTCCATGAATACTAAAGAATTTAAGATGAAACCAAAAATTATCTTACTTCCTCTCGCATGCAAGCCTCTACTATTTGTTTTGCAATGAAGCTGAAAATGTTGTAAATAACCCCTTCTGACATGCGCTTTGCCACATGTAGCCACATTGAGTTTACTTGTGACCAATGATCTTGGTCATTCAATTTCGTAACCAGGTGCACTGCTACTTTTACTACCGGACAATCATGTAATTTATCTATGTCCATTCCACATGGTCCTTTCTGGTATCCTAGTGCTTTGTGTGTTTCCAATATGGTAACCTTGTTAGTTAGGTCATTTTTGATGTCCTCACCCGTCGCATTTAAACATGTTACCATGGCAATTAACATGGGTGTTAGTCTTACCCTTCATCCTAGAAAATCAAATAAGTCCTCATAGACTCGGCTCATCAGCCACTTATATAATGGTGCATATTTCCCGAAGTATGGGAGCTCATATAATTAGTAAACACCAATCCTTTTCAATAAATTCTCCCGCATCATTGTCAGTGGCATCCCATCACCAATTCACCTGTTTGTTCGGGAGTTAAGTAAATCATCCAACTTCTTCGATTGTCCTTGTTTCGATGGTTGATTTAGCTTATTTTTCTCTATCATATGTGGGAATCCATTCCTAGCCCACAATCACTTCTTTAGGGTATGCATCTCTAAAAATTCTCTGAGTCAAATTATTGTCCTCTCTTTTTAGAGTCATCTCTTCCTCTTCTCTTCCACTATTACCTTCTTATGTCCTTTTTGTTGTTGTTTGCTTCCTTTTTAGTACCGGGTCCCTCTTAAGAGTTGCAGTAGTAGAATGGTGGTATGATAAAGTAGTAAACATATATTTTAGGAACTAATCCATCTATTCATCATTATATTTAACTAGATCTATAAGCGCTTAAAGGTAAATCATCATGAAAATAATAACATGCATTGATAAAACACATCAAACACTGTTTGTTGGCCAATTTCCTTTATCTATTCATCGTACCAACAATACAGAAACTTCATACAATACCAGGCATGTGTGCATGGATCTGTTACAACTATCCAGTCACATGTACTCATGTTTTCCCATTCTTCAAAGCATATGTTTCCATCGTATCTCTATATGTGTCTATATATTTTCTAAGTAATTCATTACATATATATATAGGGTGGGGAACTAGCCCTTCACCACTTAACTCTACCAGAAATAGGTCGCATGCTAATAATAGCCACATGCCTTCTTACAATTATAGCCATACATGCAAGTATGCTATCTATAGATTGTTGATAGTTAACTAAAGTGATGGATCTATTCTTAACTTATGCCCATGCAAGAGTGAGTTGACATGTCCTTCAAAAATCTCCATGAAGAGTGGTCACAAGTCTCGGCATTGCTTTGTGTGCTCCACACGCCAATCTCTAAGAATAGACCTGATCCCCAAAATCAGCTAAGTCCTTGAGAGTCTGACTCTACACCTCACGCGTGATGCCTTCCTATACCTTCGCGCTTTTTCTCCTGTGTTATTCTTCCGTGTGGACTCTGTGTGCAAGTTCAACTAAGTGTTTTCTCTTATCAACATTACCCCACACTAATCTCATTGTCACCCAACAATGGCGATGCCCAAAACTTATACAAAGAATGGATAAATAAAGAATAGTTGAATAAAGAATTTTGAATAAGAATCTTGAATAAGAATTTTGAAGAAGATATACATAGCTAACAAAATTGTTTAAGCCTCAAGCCCCTCCGTCTCATCCTAAAGTAGCAACTCTGGATATTCTTCTTTGATATCTACTTCCAGGTTCTCCCATGTTAGCGTTGCTCCTGTTATTTAGGCACATCTGTAATGATGGACTGCAGCTCTTCCATGGAGAGTTTCCCTTGCTCATTTTGTATCACAAGCATTACGCTTGACATAGAGGTTTGTACCCCTTCCAGTACATCCATCTTCTAAGAAATGAGCTTTCCTAGCTCCTCCAACCTCTCCTTATGTGGTGCCTGCACCGCAGCTAGTGCCTCGTGCTTTTTCTTTACCAAGACTAAGCATTCAGCGTGGCCTAGGGAAGCATCCTTCATCACCTTGTGGACCTCATTCTCCTCCTCCAATGTTTTCACCATGATCAACACATCTGGGGCTATGCATATTGTTAGCGCATGATCGGCCTTCTTCAGTTCATCATGGGTGGCTTGTAGTAGGCCTTCATAAGTAGCAATCTTCTGGCTACTGCAGCTTGTGCCTTTTCTATCTTTTCCCAGAGTCCTTGGGCTGTGAGGATACGTGTGCTTTTTCATCTTCCAACACTATTGTTATTATTGTCTTTACATAATGCATTGCAGAAGGAAATTCTTTTGGTACCCGAGATTCTAGATGTGGGCATACCTTTAGAACATCATCTCCAATTTCCTCTGCCATACTAACAAAAGTGTCATATTTTCTTTTGATTAAGTCCTTTTCCTGTACTAGGTGTGCTATCTCCACATCCTTGGCTTTTAATTTCTCTATCAGTGCCTTGATGGTAGTAGATTTATCTATGTTTCTTCTTGCTACTTTGGAGGATACTTTTACTAGAGCATTGCTCACCTACTCATCTGACATCATTGTTGGTTTGATTGTCATATGGCATGTTTTAGGTGCCTTCTTCAACCACCTTGACGTGCATGATTCTTCACCGACATCAAAGTTGGGCTCATCCATGTGTGTGTGCATAGACCATGAAAGTTGCTTCCTTGTGCGCAGAGTCACCTTGTCCTCATCCATGAGCACCCATCCGAATAAATCCTTCTACTCGATGGTGCTCTGGAACCGAGTGCGAATGATCAGCTTTGGGTCTTCTGCATACCCCATGGTATGTGCCTTGGCATCCTCCCTGTTTGACGGATCAGGGTCCTCTTGGAATGGTTGCATCAAGGTTGGGAATACCAGATGTATCCCCACCCTTGTCTGTGTAGCCTCTGATTGACCCCCTTCCTCTCCTTCCATCTTCTCCTCCTCATGTTGAGGCTCTTCTTCAGTTGGAGATGAAGGCGCCTTCTCCTCAGATTCTTCTATTTCCTCACTCAGGCTGAGTTTTCTTCATTTCTTCTCCTCTCGGCTCCTTCACTGCGGGGTTCCTCCTTGCGCCCTTGTGTGCTTAAACACCTTTTTAAATCTTTGTGCACCCTGCTCCTCCCCATAACTCCTTCTCCTAGGGATTTGTGTCACGTGCTCCCCCTCCTGGCTAGATGGCTGCTTCCTCCTTCGAACCAAGCCACCACTATCTTCGTGTTCTTCATCCTCTTCCTCATCATCTTGCGTGGGTGCAGAGGGCCTAGGTGCCGGAATGTTTTCCATAGTATGTATTCCCTTTGGTGGCCCTAGAAGCATGAATTCATTCTCCACATACTTGTTATTCTCCATTTTAGGCTTCAGTTGGAGGTATATTAGCGTGGCCCCGATATCCACAATGGCCACTGTCTCTAGCTTAATGCTTAAGATTTCGAGATGTTATTCTCATTGTATGCATTCCTCCCTAGATATCCATAAGTCTTCCTAGGGTGTGATACTCACAGTCCACCTTATCCGCATTAAACACCAACCTCCATGTGTTGGTGAACCGATGAACTATGCAGCTTGGAAGTACTATGTGGGAAATGCATATGGTAGTTTGCACCAGGGGCTCCACATGACCCATCTACCATTGGAAAGTGCACAATGCAGAAGTGTTGGTAGACCACAAACTGTACCTATTTTCCAAGGACTAAGGGAAAATCCTTGGGTATGCGCCATTCTTCTCCAAACGCCATGCGGAGCCTATCATACCACATCTCAATGTGCTCCTTCACCTCCTCCGTCATCGACCCCTTGCAAAGATACTTGTTGAATCACTCAGCTGGAGACTTATGATTCATGGGGTATTCCCATATGTTCTCTTTTGGGCCATCTGGTACCCCAATCTCCATGAAGACCAGACTTAGTAGGACGTAACCAAAACTTATCTTACTCCCTTGCGCGCTTCCTCTACTATCCGCTCTACAATGAAACCGGTGATGTTATAAGTGGTTCCTTCTGACATGTGCTTTGCCACATGCAACCACATAGAATTAACTTGTGACCAATGTTCTTGGTCATTCAATTTTGTGGTTAGATGTGTTGTTGCCTGTACTACTGGACAATTTTTCAATTTGTTCAATGTCCATCCCGTGGTCCTTTCTGATAGCCCAACACCTTTTGTGTCTCCAAAATGGCACTTTTGTCAGCTAAGTCGGTCTTAATGTCTTTCCCATTGCCCGTAATCTAGTAACTATGGCAATAAGGATGGGTGTCAATCTTACCCTCCATCCTGCAAAGTAGAAGAAGTCCTCATGGACTCGGCTCATCAGCCATCTATACAAGGGTGCATACTTTCCAAAGTATGGAAGCTCATAAAGCTGGTAGACACCATTTCCCTTGAGTAGATTTTCCCGGCATCATCATATATTGGCATGCCATCCTCAGTGCACCTGTTCATTTGAGAAGTGAGCAGGTCATCTAATTTTTTCTAGTTTTCACTGGTTCGGTGATTGTATTCACTTATCTTACTCTGTCTTATGTGGGTATTCCACTCCTGCCCCACAATAACTTCCTCAAGGTACTGCATTTCGAGAGAAATTTCTCTCTGGGCCATCTCCTCCTCTTCTTCCACCACCACCTTCTTCTTTTCTTTTACCGGTGTTGCTTTCTTCTTTGGTGCCATTCTTCTTTCAGGGTTTTGTTTTGTAGATCAATTGTTGTGTGTTTTGAGTAATTTGCCTTGAACCCTAACCCGATTCTTTTATGCCCTAATTTGTAATCATGAACTTGCACACCCTAGCTCTGTTTTATTACTCTGCTTTGTCAAACCCTTTTCCTAGGGGATCAAGCCCTTCTAATAAACAAATCTCTTCTCCATGCCTGGTTCACTTGCTTCGTACCTTGAATCGAGTTAGCTTTATGCTCTTCACGTGTAGGCTCTTTGTCGAATTCTCATAGTCACAAGGGTAAAAATGAAATCGCATCCCATCCTTATATAGATTTCTACTTTTTGCTGCATTAATTGCTCCTCCACCTACCAAATTCTCCTCATTTATGACCCATTTTTATCATTTCCACGTGGTATATCTTTCACGCCAAAGCTATAACCTTCTAGCGCACCTCTTTACCCTTTTTCATAGACTTCTCTTCAGCGTGCACCCTAGCACTTGAGTACCTCATCACTGCACCATCTCCTGGTAATTACCATGGCCACCGCTTACCTCACGTTATACTTTCCCCATCCATCTTCATCCTTTCTTATCTTGAGAAGCAATCTTTTGTCAGTTACCCTTAGCAACCTTCTTTCTCAACACCCACAACATGACATCTTCACAGCATATACCTGAGAGTCACCAACAATCCACCCCACATGAAAAGGATGTGTAGTCCTCTGTGCATCAACATGCTTCATATTGTAGTTAGCTTCATGTATGCAAGCGCGCTTATTACACAAACAAGAGCTAAAATTGACAAAGCATAGTGATGATGAAAGAAATACATTAAGGAAATGCATAAAGGGAAACCTAATGTATCTGGCAATACTACCTTATTACAAACACCAAGAAGACTTATTTATAGTAGGGCTTCACCTACTCCCATTAAAGAAACTGGGAAACCTTGTGCCATCAATTGTTTCCAACTGGAAAGCACCTGACTCAAGTATATGAGTGATAACATATGGCCCCAACCAATGCACCTTGAGCTTTCCTGGATGGCACAAAACTTGGAGTCATATAAAAGTACCATTTGGCCCACCACAAGTTTCTTATCCCTGATGTGTCGATCATGCCATGCCTTTTGGTAGTGCTTTCTCCTATTTCTGACTCCAGCGTGTGATGGCTCGGTGCTCATCTAGTTGAACCATCTTCTCAATCCATTCTTCCAAGGCTTGCTCATCAGCTAGACCTCCAACACGCGTAATGTGCAAAGAAGGTAACATAAATTCTAGAGGAAGAACAACTTCCGCGCCAAACACTAATTGAAAAGGTGTGGCTTTGTTCAATCTTTTGTATGTTGTTCTATAAGCCCAAAGAACAGCAGATACTTTATCATCCCAATCTTTCCTTCCAACATCACAAATCTTGGTCAATGTGTGGCTCAAAATCTTGTTAAAAGCCTCAGCAGTCCCATTTTCCTGAGGGTGATAGGGTGTAGTTTTATGGTGGGCAACCATAAACTCGTCTAAAAGAATTCTTATTGTCTCATTTAAAAAATGTGTGCCCTATCACTTGTTAAACTTAAAGGATAGCCATACCTTGTAAGAACATTCTCCCATAAGAACCGTGTTGTTGTAGTTGTTGTACAGTCCTTTGTAGGTGTTGCTTCTGCCCATTGGGTAAGATAATCTATACAAGTGATGATATAGTGTGATCCAGTCCTACACGCGGCTGGTGAAATAGGCCCGAAAAAGTCAATTCCCATTTCTCAAAGGGTTCTACACTTGTTATTGGTCGTAGGGCATCTCATCCCTTTGTCTTGGTCGACCGAGACGTTGACAATGGTCACATGTCTTACAATACTCTTTACAATCCTTATACATTGTTTCCCACCACAACCCAGCAAGTAGGATCTTGCACGTTGTTGCATCACCTGCATAATGGCCACCTGCAATACCACCATGTGCTTCTTCCATTATGTCCTTTCATTCATGCTCCAAGACACAATGGTGTAACACCTCATCTCTACCTAGCTTGTACAAATCACCACTAATTAGCATGAATGGTGTCGCGTGAATAGCAAGTTGCTTCTTCTCTAAAGCTTTCATGTCATCTGGTGCCATACCAGTCTTTAGAAAGACAACAATGTCCTCTAATTCGATGGCACGTGTTGTAACCTATACAGTTGTGCATCAGGCATGGTCTCTTCTATTGTTTGTGCCTCTTCCCCTGATTGAATTCTAGACAGGTGATCCGGTCCAGAATTGCTTTTCCTGGTTTTACCACAACCGTAAAGTCAAACTCTTGAAATAAGAGTACCCATCGGCATATGCAGCCCCTATAAAACGGGCTTGTTCACCAAATATTTTAATGCCATGTGATCTGTATAAAACACAAATGGTGTAGCCAACAAATACTAATGAAATTTGTGCAAGGCATAGATCATGGACAAGGCCTCACGCTCTGTAGTGGTATAATTTTGTTCTGCAGGGGTCAACTTCCTACTAGCAAAGAAAATGGGATGATCAACGATACCTTCTCCTGGTTGAGCTAAGACAACACCAATGGTTGTGCCAGAGGCATCCACATGAACATGAAAAGGTTTATCCCATGAAGGAAAACAAGATAGGTGCGGTAGTAAGTTTCTCCTTTAATATCTCAAACGCACGTCTGTTGTGACTCCCCAGTAGAATGTACCTTTTCCTGGAGAAATTCTTCCAAGGGCATGGAAAATTTTGCATACCCTTTTATAAACTTCGGTAATACCCTGTATGACCCAAAAATCTACACACCTCGCACCTGGCCGATGCTTTCAAGCCAATGATGACTGCAACTTTAGCTGGATCAACCAAAACCCTTCCTTGTAGATAATATGTCCTAAAAGTGTGCCAAAGGGAGTAGCAAAGATGCACTTCTTGATGTTTAATGAGATACTCAACTATCGACATCTTTCAAACATTAAGTGCAGATTGTCACAATGATCCTTAATCAGCCCATAAATGGTCCAATCATCAAGATAGACCTGTAAGAAGTTATGAATAAAATCCTTGAAGGCTTGTACCACTATCCTTGAAAATACAATAGGTGCATTCTTCAATCCAAAGGGCATCACAGTATAAGCAAAGCTTCCCCATTTAGTAGTGAAGGTGGTCTTCTCTTGATCTTTGGGAAATCCTAACCTGATGATACCCTGAAAACCCATCTGTAAATGAATATATTTCATGCCCAACCACTCCTAATATTTCCTCCGTGAATGGTGTAGGAAAGGGATCTGTAACACATGCTGCATTCAACTCCCTATAATCAACACAAATTTGAATCCTACCATCCTTTTTATGCTTATCACCATAGGACTGACCCATTCTGATTCATCCAATGGTCGAATGATCCAGATTTCAACATCTTTTCAATCTCCTCCTTTACTTTCATGCAAATTGGGATTCATCCGATATGGTCACTTCCTAATAAGGTATGCACCTTCCTTGAGCTTAATCTTCATTTCTCCAAGTGATATATGCATGCCTTTAAGTTCATGGTATCCTCTTGGGAATAAGTCCTCATAGTCTTGAAGTAACTCTATGATCTTTGCTACCTCTAATTTTGACCAGTAATCCCCAATTATCACCTCCTTAGGTTCACTTTTGTGCCTATATTGACCTTTGTTGTCTTCATAGGTTCAGTGATATGTGCACACATCTACATCCACACTGGATAACACTTCATGTGTTCCATGTGAATGATCCATGTCCAAGTGCTCAACTTCCTCCTCATCAATTATGTAAACCATCTTCCCCTTATCTTTTTCTAGAGAAGCGCGCTCAAGTAATATGATATCATCTTCTTCATCCAAAAGTGTGCCCCTGTCTCTGTCTCACCAAATAATTCTTGAATAAGTTCTTCCACTTTCCCACTATCTCCCATAGTTAAGCACTTGATAAAGCTTAAAGTTGTGTTCACTGGTGGTGTAGATGAAAAGAAGTCAAAAGTTTGGATCATCCCTGCAGTCAAAGTTTGCCAACCCCTAGTGTCATGATGTAATTCAGCATAGACATACCAAGCACACGCGTAACCTTGTAGAGTAGAATAAAATTGATGCACCCAAAGTGAGGGTGGTAATGCTTCCTATCCTATTTGTCAGAGTCTCTCACACTACTGGATATGATGTTGAGTAGGTTGATCACCATGATAAGGGCTTATTTTTGTAGGTGCATTACTTCTGGAAAACCTGGTTGATAAGGCGGTCCCAATCATTCCCCATTCTAAGAGATTATCCCTGTGGACTACCCACCAACATGTGGCCATCCCACCCAAAGTATATGACAACATATCTCATGTCATTTAAGCTGGTCAACCTAGTTTGTTTCCATGACCTGTAAAAATCTAGCCAAATCTTTAGATCTAGTATAGCGGGGTACTACATGACCTATACATCGAACAGAGTGAAAACCCATTTTGCAAGTAACCACACGCTTAACTTTGTGCCCCACTAGTTCATAAGTGCCATGAGCCCAATTATCACAAGCAATACTAGTAGTATCATTTGATTGACTGAGAATCTTCCCAATGAAGGATTCCTTCCTTAGATGGATCATTGACCTCTGGGTCCCGAATAGCGTGTACATAGATTCTGTTCAAGTCCTCTTCACTTAAAGGTTCCACATATGGCATGGATTTCCCATTTATCAATGGTATTATGACCCTTTCCTCCTTGTTCTCAAAGCTGATATACCCTTTGTTAAACCTCAAATCAGCATTGTTCGCATAACACCAAGGGTGCCCAAGCAAAGTTGGAAACTATCTGCTTCCGCAAGCGCTAGCACTTCAAAGTCTCCTGTGAACTTGGCCCCTTGTATAGTGATAGATGCATCCTTCAAAACTCCTATGGGAGTAGCTTTCATTCTATTTGCCATGAACAATACATTAGATGATGGCTGTAATGGGGGTCTCCCCATTTGTTCCCACACATCTAATGTAAGTACATTTACTTCCACACTGTGTCAATCAAGATATTGCTCAACAGCCATCCGTCCACAACATTCAAAGTGATCTCCTTGTCATAGTCAATGCTATCGGGGAAGATTCACATGAAGTATTTGTCTCTTAGTCTCAGTTCCCACATGTGGAGTATTCCCTTTCAACCAATTTCCTAATAAAGGAATAATATTCTCCTAGCACAACATTCTACATACCTCTCTGATGTCATCAATATCCGATGGGGCTTGTTCTGTATCCTTGTGCTCCAATTTTCGAGACTACTCTTTTAAACCTTGTATCTCACCTTGAAGGCTCCTAAGGACCTCCATCATTTCTGATAGACTTCTTTCTGATGAGCTGGATCTAGATATCTAGCATGCAAAACCTCCTCCCTAGTGATTTTCGGGTTTCTGTTGCAACACCTCTCTTGTGTGTGCCACCTCAGCTCGTGTGGTTATCTTGACTATTACCACCTAGGTTCTGGTGTTAACTTTGGCATCCACTAGTTCTCTATAGTACACTGGATTCTAACCATCCCTGCGCCCTTGTTTTCTTTCTTGTGTTGCTTACTGAGATGCTCATACAAGTCCGGACACTCTTCATAACTATGCCCCTTTCCACAAAATGAACAGGAAATATTCTACGGGCATTCACGCCTATAATGGTCAAGTGAACCACATGTATAGCAAGTTCCTTGAGGGAATTCACTCCTTCCTCCACCTCGGCCTCATCCTCCATATCCACCTCGATATCCTCATCCCCTTTCACGAACCCCTTCAAACCTTCCGTCATTCTGTCATAGCACATTTTATTATAATCCCTATCCTGATGCTCATTCTTCCCTTTAGAATTATCAGCCACACTCACCTATCTAACCCCAATATCAATGGCATCATGGATCTAGCCAATCAATCTATAGTCCTTAGTATCATGGGTCGTGGACCTACAAATTTTACAAAAGGAGGACACATTCTTCCTGATCGCGCGTTGTAGTAGGGGAAGTGACTAGCATCATGGTTCAAATGGAAAATCTCACAGTCTAATAACAATGAATGTATAGTTCTGTGAGGGAAACTATCCTTAGTGTGCCCTTCCACTTCACAATCTATACACCAGATTCCTGAGCATGTCTCATGAGCTGAGTTTGCCGATAATTTCTCTACTTTTTTCCATAGCTGCTATCTGAGCTTCCAAAAATGGACTAACCCTAGTGTCAATACTCCCAACTACTTCAACACGTAAAGTGGCTTCCAATGCTTTGTGGATTGGTATAAGTCTTATGTGATAGTGCTCTTTGAAATGGGGTAATCAATCCCCGACAAACCATTGTGCATGTTGACTTGCATGAATGTCATAAGAGAGTTTGGATAGAAGTGTTTTAAAACATGCATCATACTCACGTACACTTTCAGTAGTGCCTTGCTTTATATCCTTGAGTGTGCTTATGCTCTTCTGCTCAAACTCTGGGATGTGGAACTCCTTTAAGAAAGCTTCTTTCAATGTTGCATAGTCAATACAAGTTTGATTGGGATCAAACTTCCTATACCAATTTGTACACGTATGCGCACTGTAATGTAGTAGCAAATTGACTTGCCTTGCGCTCAGAGGCCGTAATACCTTTTGCGTGCCACAATATTTCACACATATGAACATGTTTAGTAGCATCCTCGATACCTTTGTACTCTGGGAGATGAAGGGACATCTCCATATAAATGTTCTGGGGTTGCTTTGTGGGCCTTGACCCCCGACCCAGAACCTCCTTGGTTTCCTCTTCCTCAATACCACCCGAACCACTAGAACTAGAACTACCCATACCACCCGATCCTCCTCCAAGAATTTGGAATAGGGCCCATGGATGCACTCCCTGTGCCCCAACAAGTGGTACTATACTGGACCCCCGATAGTCTGGGAAGTGGTCCTATTCAGAGGTGAATCCCACACTAAGTGCACTCATATTCTGTGTAGATGATGAGCCTAAAAATGTACCCCCAAAGAATAATGAAGTTGTCTATGCTGCCATTGATGTACTTGTTATCTGACCTATTTCTGTGCTTTCACTTCCTAAATTAAAACTATTTTTACCTATTTGTACTAGATATTGGAAAACCAAGCGCAAGGGCTAGGTCACAGGTTGGCTTAGATGCACGCCCGCGGCCCAGGTCATATCTACTGGCATGCTTCCATGTGAGGCCAAAGAGGGTTCTCTGTCATGCTTTCCTAGATGGGGGAGTTCTGATGCTCTTGCTCTTCTTCCTCCCCATGAGCCTCAAATCCTTCACGAGCCATCTCTCTCCACAACACCATCCGTTTCTGCAATTTCTTGTTTCTTGCATAATTCCCTCTCACGTGCCTCATCATACTTCAGCCACCTTTCTTCCCCTTCCGTCTGTGTTGCCGCTAGGTCTGCCATCTTTCACCAATCTGTTCCTGCCCCCGCATGTGGAGATTCTTTTAGCTTTCCATGGGTTTAGCTTCTAAGTTCAACGTTACCATTAATATTTTGATTGCCAGTGGAATACCTTGCAAATACGTCCCTCTAGGATACCGTAGAAACTGGAACTCCGCTACTTCAGGCATGAATAAGTTGAAATTGAATACTCCAAAATATAGTTGTTTAGGACACCGCAAAACTAGGTATCTACCACGTGAGTCCAGCTTAAGTCAGCATCATATAGTGTTTGAAATTCCTCCTGTGTCCAAACAAGTGTGCGATACCTCCAATTCCGCTTAGATGCATATGTAGTCAACCATTCATATAATTCTACTGGAAAGATAGCAAAGAAGCTTTCGTATAAATTGTCATACAGATTCTGCTCTACCCAAGTACATGCGCTAAATCGGATCCAGTGTCAAACCTCCATGCGTATTCTTCCTCTAGATCATGAATCCATTCTTCAACACTCACCAAAGTTAGCGGTATGTCTTCATCGTGAACCATTCTGAAACAACTGAAAAAGAGGTCCGAAATGGAACCAATGATGCAGCCTAGAATTGTTAGTTAACACCTAGTCACGTTGGCACATCACTCAGCCTAGGCTGAGCACTCACCCGAAGCGCAAAGGTACCGGGTCCCTCTTAAGAGTTGCAGTAGCAGAATGGTGGTATGATAAAGCAGTAAACATATATTTTAGGAACTAATCCATCTATTCATCATTATATTTAACTAGATCTATAAGTGCTTAAAGGTAAATCATCATGAAAATAATAACATGCATTGATAAAACACATCAAACACTATTTTTGGCCAATTTCCTTTATCTATTCATTGTACCAACAATAAAAACTTCATACAATACCAGGCATGCACACATGGATCTATTACAACTATCCAGTCGCATGTACTCATGTTTTCCCATTCTTCAAAGCATATGTTTCCATCCGTATCTCTATATGTGTCTATATATTTTCTAAGTAATTCATTACATATATATATAGGGTGGGGAACTAGCCCTTCACCACTTAACTCTACTAGAAATAGGTCGCATGCTAATAACAGCCATGTGCCTTCTTACAATTATAGCCATACATGCAAGTATGCTATCTATAGATTGTTGATAGTTAACTAAAGTGATGGATCTATTCTTAACTTATGCCCATGCAAGAGTGAGTTGACATGTCCTTCAAAAATCTCCACGAAGAGTGGCACACAAGTCTCGGCATTGCTTTGTGTGCTCCACACACCAATCTCTAAGAATAGATCTGATCCCCAAAATTGGCTAAGTCCTTGAGAGTCTGACTCTACACCTCCGCGCATGATGCCTTCCTATACCTTCGCACTTTTGCTCCTGTGCTATTCTTCCATGCAGACTCTGTGTGCAAGTTCAACTAAGTGTTTAATTTTTAATGCATTAAATGTTCCTTCACCTAGAAAATATTTCTCATTTATTTCTCAATTTTTCCATTTATGTGATGTACATCTTCATGCCAAAACTATAACCTTCTAGCACGCCTTCCTACCTTTCGGTCACAGACTTCCCTTTAGCGCACGCTCTAGTGCCCGAGTTCCTCGTCACTGTACCTCTCTTTTGGTAGTTATCATGGCTGCCTCTTACCTCGCGTTATACTTTTCCTTCATTCATCTCCATCCTTAGTTACTTTTGAGAAGGCATCCTTTGTAAATCACCTTTATCATCTTACATCCTCAACATCCGCAGCATTATACCTTCCAATCTTCACATCATTATATCTAGGAGTCACCAACAATCCACCCCATACTAAAAGTATGTGCAGTCCTCTTTGCATCAACATGCTTCATATTGTAGTGAGCTTCATGCACGCAAGTGTGCTTATTACACAAAAACAAGAACTAAATTGACAAAGCATAGTGACGATGAAAGAAACACATTAAGGAAATGTAGAAAAGGAAACCTAATCTATCTAGCAATACTAATTTATTACAAACACCAAGAAGACTTATTTATAGTAGGGCTTCAACCTACTCCCATTAAAGTAATCGGGCAGCCATGTTCTATTAATTGCCTCTAACTGGCAAGCACCTAATTCAAGTATGTGAGTTATAACATATGGCCCCAACCAATGCACCTTGAGCTTCCCTGGATGGCACAAAAACTTAGAGTCATAAAGAATTACCATTTGTCTGACCTGTAAGTTTCTTATCTTAGATATGCCTATCATGCCATGCTTTCGATGCATGCTTTCTCATATTTCTAACTCCAACGTGCTATGGTCCGGTGCTCATCTAGTTGAACCATGTTCTCAATTCGTTATTCCAAAGCTTTCTCATCAGCCTAGAACTCCAATGCGTGTAATGCACAATGAAGGTAACATAAATTCTATAGGAAAATACTTCGCACCAAACACAAACTTAAAAGGTGTGGCTTTGTTCAATCTCTTATATGTTGTTCGGTAGGCCCAAGAAATAGCAGATACTTTTCATCCCAATCTTTTTGCCCCACATCACAAATCTTGGTCAATGTGTGGCTCAAAATCTTGTTGAAAGCCTCAGTAGTTCCATTTTCCTGAGGGTGATAGGGTGTAGTCTTGTGGTGGGCAACCATAAACTCATCTAATAGAATTCAAATTGTCTCATTTAAAAAATGGGTGCCCCTATCATTGGTTAAACTTAAAGGACAACCATACCTGGTAAGAACATTTTCCCATAAGAACCTTGTTGTTGTAGCTACTATACAATCCTTCGTAGGAGCTTCTTCTTCCCATCTCGTAAGATAATCTGTAAAGTAATGATATAGTGCGATCCAGGTCCTACGCGGAGCTAGTGAAATAGGCCCTATAAAGTATATCACCCATTTCTCAAAGGGTTTTACACTTGTAATTAGTCTTAAATGCATCTCATCCCTTTGTCCTAGTTAACCTAGATGCCGACAATGGTCACATGCCTTATAATACTCCGTATAATCCTTATACAATGTTTACCACAACAAACCAACAAGTAGGATCTTTCACTAGTAATCATCACATAGTGGCCACCTACAATACCACCACGGGATTCCTCCATTATATCATTTCATTCACGCTCTAATAAACAATGGCATAACACCTCATCTTTGCCTAACTTGTATAAATCACCACTGATTAACATGAATGGTGTTGTGCGTATAGCAAGTTACTTTTTCTCCAAGGACCTCATGCCTTCTAGTGTCATCCCCATCCTTAGGAAGACAAAAATGTCCTCTAATTCCATTGGTGCATGTTGTAACCTATACAACTGTGCATCAGGCATGGTCTCTTCTATTCTTTGTGCTTCTTCACCTGATTGAACTCTAGACAAGTGGTTCGGTCCAAAATTACTTTTCCTGGTTTTACCACAACTGTAAAGTCAAACTCTTGAAATAAGAGCATCCATCTACATATGTGCCCTTGTAAGATGGGCTTGTTCACCAAATACTTCAATGCCATATGATCTGTATAAAACACAAAAGGTGTGGCCAACAGATACTATTGAAATTTTTGCAAGGCATATATCATGGACAAAGCCTTACACTCTGTAGTGGTATAATTCTATTCTACAGGGGTCAACTTCCTACTAGCAAAAAAATGGGATGATCAACTATACCTTCTCCAGGTTGAGCTAAGACAACACCAATGGCCATGCTAGAGGCATCCACGTGAACATGAAAAGGTTTATCCCATGAAGGAAAGCACAAGATAGGCGCGGTAGTAAGTTTCTTCTTCAATATCTCAAACGCGTGTTGTTGCGACTCCCCCAATAGAATGTACCTTTCCCCTTGAGAAATTCTTCCAAGGGTGCGGAAAATTTTGCATACCCTTTTATAAACTTCCTGTAATACCCTGTATGACCCAAAAATCTGCACACCTCTCTCTGACTGGAGGGTACTTTCAAGCCTAAAATGACCACAACTTTAGCTGGATCGACCAACAACCCTTCCTTGTAGATTATGTGTCCTAAAAGTATGCCAAAGGGAGTAGCAAAGATGCACTTCTTGATATTCAACGAGATACTCAACTATCTACATCTTTCAAACATTAAGCGTAGATTGTCATAATGATCCTTAATTAGCCCATAAACGGTCCAATCATCAAGATAGACCTGCAAGAAGTTGTGAATAAAATCCTTGAATGCTTGTACCACTATCCTTGAGAATACAGTAGGTGTATTCTTCAATCCAAAGGGCATCACAGTATAGGAAAAGCTTCCCATTCAGTAGTGAAGGTGGTCTTTTCTTGATCTTTCGGGGCAATCCTAACCTGATGATACCCTGAGAACCCATCTATAAATGAATATATCTCACGCCCAACCACTCCTTCTAATATTTCCTCTGTGAATGGTGTAGGGAAAGGATCTATAACACATGCTGCATTCAACTCTCTATAATCAACACAAATTTGAATCCTACCATCCTTTTTGATACTTATCACCATAGGACTGACCCATTCTGACTCATCCAATGGTTGAATGATCCCAAATTTAAATATCTTGTCAATTTCCTCCTTTACTTTCTCACACAAATTGGGATTCATTCAATAAGGTCACTTCCTAATAGGGTGCACACCTTCCTTAAGCTTTATCTTCATTTCTCCAAGTGATTTATGCATGCCTTTAAGTTCATGGTATCCTCTTGGGAATAAGTCTTCATAGTCTCTAAGCAACTCTATGATCTTTTCCACATTTGATTCGACTAGTAATTTGTAATTATCACCTCCTTAGGTTTAGGTTTTGTGCCAATATTTACCTTTGTTTTCTTCATATGTTCATGATATGTGCACACATCTACATACGCATTGGCTAACACTTCACACGTGCTCCATGTGAATGATCCATTCCAAGTGCTCAACTTCCTCATCATCAATTATGTAAACCAACTTCCCCTTGTCTTTTTCAAAGAAGCATGCTCAAGTAATATGATATCATCTACTTCATCCTCAAAACACGCCTTATCTTTGTCTCACAAAATAATTCCTGAATAATTTCTTCCAATTTCCCACTATCTCCCATGGTTAAGCACTTGATAAAGCTTAAAGCATTGTTCACTAGTGGTGTAGATGAGAATAAGTCAAAAGTTTGGATCATCCACGTAGTCAAATTCACCAACAATGGCAAGTGTCACGATGTAATTCAACATATACATACAAGCACGCACGCGACCTTGTAGAGTAGAATAAACCGATGCACCCAAAGTGAGGGCGGTAATTCTTCCTATCCTACTATCTATAGTCTCTCACATTGTTGGATATGTTCTGAATAGGTTGATCACCGTGATAAGGGAAAAATTTTGTAGGTGCATTACTTCTTGAAACTTGGTTGATAAGGTAGTCCCAATCTCTCCCCATTCTAAGAGATTATCCCTATGGACCACCCACCAATGTGCTGCTACACCACCCAAAGTATATGACAACATATCTCATCTTTTAATCTAGTCAGCCTAGTTTTGCCTCCATGGCCTACAAGAATCTAGCCAGATCTTTGGATCCAGTATATCGGGGTATTAAGTGACCTATACATGGACAAAGTGAAAACTCTTTTTGTAAGAAACCACATGCTTAACTTTCATCCCACCAGTTCATAAGTGCCATGAGCCCAATTATCACAAGCAATACTGGTAGTATCGTTGATTGACTAAGAATCTTCCCAATGAAGGATTCCTTCCTTAGATGGCTCATTGACCTCTGGGTCCCGAATAGCGCGTATATAGATTATGTTCAAGTCCTCTTCACTCAAAGGTTCCACATATGGTATGGATTTCCCATCTATCAATGGTATTATGACCCTTTCCTCCTTGTTCTCGAAGCAAATATACCCTTGTTAAACCTCAAATCAGCATTTTTCACATAACACCAATGGCGCCCAAGAAAAGCCGGGAAGCTATCTACTTCCACAAGTGCTAACACTTGAAGTCTCCTATGAACTTGGCCCTTGTATAGTGATAGATGCATCCTTAAAAACTCCTATGGGAGTAGCTTTTTTTTGTTTTCCATGAACAATACATTAGATGATGGCTATAATGGGGTCTCACCATTTGTACCCATGCATCCAATGTAAGTACATTCACTTCCGCGCCTTTGTCAATCAAAATATTGCTCAAAGAGTAACCATCCACAAAAACATTTAAAGTGATCTCCTTTTTGTAATCAATTCTATTAGGGGAAGATTCACATGAAGTATTTGTCTTCTATTCTAGTTCCTTGAATGTGGAGTATTCCCCTTAAACTAATTTCCCAATAAAGGAATAATATTCTCTGGCATAATGTTCTAAATACCTCTCGATGTCATTAATATCAGATGGGGCCTTTTTGTATCCTTATGCTCCAAATTCCAAGACTTGCTCTTTCAAACACTATATTTCACCTTAAAGGCTTCTAAGGACCTCTATAGTTTCTGATAGACTTCTTTCGATGAGTTGAATCTAGATACCTAGCATGCAAAACCTCCTCCCTAGTGATTGTTGACTTCATTGCAAGACCTCTTTTATGCATGCCACCTCAACTTGTGTGGTTATCTTGACTATTCTTCGCCTCAGGTTATGGTGTTAACTTGGGCATCCATTGATTCTCTACTATGCACTAGATTCTAACCATCCCTGCACCTTTTTTTTCTTGCTTGTGCTACTTAATGAGATGCTTCATACAAGTCCAGACACTCTTCATAACTATGTCCTTTTCCACAAAATGAACAAGAAATATTCTATGGGCATTCACACCTATAATGGTTCAGGTGAGCCACATGTATAGTAAGTTCCTCGAGGGAATTCACCTCTTCCCCACCTCGGCCTCTTCCTCCATATCCGCCTCGATATCCTCATCCTCTTTCATGACCTCCTTCAAATCTTCCGTCATTCCTATCATAGCATGTTTGATTATAATCCTTATCTTGATGCTCATTCTTTCATTTAGAACTATCAGCCACACTCACCTCTTGCACCTCAATATCAATGGCATCATGGATGTGGCTAATCAATCTATAATCTTCAGTATCATGGGTCGTGGACCTAAAAATTTTACAAAAAGAGGATACATTTTTCCTGATCGCGCATGTAGTAGGGGTAAAGGTGACTAGCATCATGATTCAAATGGAAAATATCACAGTCTAATAGTAGTGAATGTATAGATCTGTGAGGGCAACTATCCTTGGTGTGGCCTTCCACTTCACAATCTATACACTAGATTCTTGAGCGCATGTCTCATGAGCTGAGTTTGTTGATAATTTCTCTAACTATTTTTCCATAGCCGCTATCTAAGCCTCAAAGAATGGACTAACTCCAGTGTCAATACTCCCAACTTCCTCGGTAGCAGTAGAGATGCTTCCAATGCTTTCATGCGTCGATATAAGTTTTATGCGATAGTGCTCTTTGAAATGGGTAATCGATACCCAAAAAACCATTATGCATGCTTTGACTTGCATGTATGTCATAGAGAGTTTGGATAGAAGTGTTTTAAAATGGGCATCATACTCACGTACACTTTCAGTAGTGCCTTGCTTTATATCCTTAACTGCGCTTATACTCTTATGCTCAAACTCGGGATATGGAACTATTTTAAGAAAGCATCTTTCAATGTTGCATAATCAATACAAGTTTGATTGGGATCAAACTTCCTATACTAGTTGTGCACACGCACCTATAACGTAGTAGAAAATTTAACTTTCCTTACGCTCAAAAAACCATGATACCTTTCCTCCACCACAATATTTCACACATATGAATGTGTTCAAAAGCATCCTAGTTACCTCGTACTCTAGGAGATGAAGAGACATCTCCATATAAATGTTCTAGGGTTTTGCGCAGCCTTAACCACCCGATCAAAACCTCCTTGGTTTCCTCTACCTCCAAAACCACCCAAACCACTAGAAATAGATTTTCCCATACCTCCGATCCTCCTCTAGAACTTGGAATAGGGCCCGTAGATGCACTCCCCTATGTCCCGATAGTGGTACTATATTGGACCCCTACGGTGCTGTGAAGTAGTCCCATTTCAGAGGTGAATCCCATACTCGGTGTGCTCATATTCTTTATAGATAATGAGCACGAAAATGTACTCCCAAAGAATAATGAAGCTTCTCGTGTTTGCCATTGATGTACTTGTTCTTTGACTTGTTTTTCTCTTTCACTTCCTAAATGAAAACTTTGTTTACTTATTGTACTAGATACTAGAAAAAACCAATCATAAGGTCAGTCAACAAGTTGGCTTAGATGCATACCCACTGCCTCAGGTCATATCAATGAGCACTTCCATGTGAGGCCAAAGAGGGTTCTCTATCATGCTTTCCTAGATGGGGGAGTTCCTAATGCTCTAGCTCTTCTTCATCCCCATGAGCCTCAAATCCTTCACGAGCCATCTCTCTCCACAACACCATCCATTCTGTAATTTATTGCTTCTTGCATAATTCCCTCTCGCATGCCTCATCATACTTGCTTCCTCTCTCTTCCTCTATCAATGTTGCCACTAGGTGTGCCATTTTCACCAATCCTATTCTACCCCCACGCATGGATATTTTTAGCTTGCCATGGGTTTATCTTCCAAGTTCAATGTTACCATCAGTATTTTGATTGCTAGTGGAATACCTTGCAAATACATCCATCTAGGATACCATAGGAATTGGAACTTAGCTACCTCTGGGCAAAAATAAGTCAAAATTGAATACTCCAGAATATAGCTGTTTAGAACACCGTGAAACTAGGTATCTACCATGTGAGTCCACATCAAGTTAGCATCATATAGTGTTTCTAAATTTCTCGTGTATCCAAACAAGTGTGATATGTCCAATTCCGCATAGATGCATATGCATAATCAACCACTCATATAATTCTACGGGAAAGATAACAAAGAAGCTTTCATACAAACTATCATACAAATATTGCTCTACCCAAGTGCGTGCGTTAAATCTGGATCTAGTGCTAAACATTCTTGTGTATTCTTCCTCCAGATCATGAATCCAACTCTTAATTCTCACCAAAGTTAGCCGGTATGTCTTCATCGTGAACCATTTGAAAACAACTGAAAAAGAGGTCCTAGAAATGGAACCAATGATGCAGCCTAGAATTCTTAGATAACACCTATTCACTTTGTGGATATCACTGCATAGGTTGAGCACTCACCCAAAGTGTGCCAAGGTACCATGTCCCTCTTTAGGGTTGTTGTAGTAGGATGGTAGCATTGTGAAATGATAAAGACATATATTTAGAAACTAATCCATCATTACACAGTTATACCATACCAAATCTATAAAAGCATGCATTTATGTATAACTCATCAAAAATCAATAGTATGTAATGATAACACATATAAGACACTTTGGTTTGGCCAATATTCTTCATATATTAAACATGACAATGTAACAGAAGCTTGATACAATAATAGTCATGCGCGCATGGATCTTTTACAATTATCCAGTCTCATGCACTTCATGAATCTCTAACCCTTTTGACACCACTTTCTATCAACTAGGTGATTCATCTAATATATAGGGTGGGGAACTTTCCCTTCATGGCTAACTATGCCAAAATATATCACACGATAATAATAACCACGTGCCATTTATAATTATAGCCATACATGTAAGTATGATATCTAGAGATCACTTCCATTTAACTAGAGTGATGAATCTATTCTTGGATTACTTCCATGCAAGATTTCTTGATATGATCCTCAAAATATAGATAAAGTGTGGCGTGCAAGTCAGACATCACTTTATGTGTTCCACATGCAGCCTCTGAAAATAGATGATCTATAAAATCGGCTAAGTCCCGAAAGTTTATCTTTGCACCTCCCACGTGCGACGCCTTTCTATTCCTTTGTGCCTTCGATCCCATCCTATTTTCCCCACGGATTTGTGTGTGAGTTCTACTAAGTGTTTTATTTGACCAACATTACCCCATACTAATCTCATTGTTGCCCGACAATGGTGATGTCCACAACTAAGTAAAGAATAGTTGAAATACAGAATGTTGAATGAATCTTACACAAAGAATAGAAAAGAATTAAAGAATCAAAGAATTATTCAGGCTTCAAGCTCCTCCATTTCTTTCTAAAGTATCATCTCTGGATACTCCTCCTTTATGTCTGCTTCTAAGTTCTCCCACTCATTAATGCCTTTCTTGCTTTCTCTGGAACATCCACAATGATAGATTCCAGCTCCTCCTGAGTTAGTTTCCCTTGCTCATTCTAGATTACAAGCATTATGCTTGACATAGATGTATGCATCCCTTCCAACACATCCATCTTCTAAGCAATGAGCTTTCTGAGTTCATCTAACCTCTCTTTATGTGGTGCCTATGCCGCAGCCAATGCCTCACGCTTCTACTTTACCATAGTTAGTCGTTTCATCACCTAGTTGTCATCCTTGATGGCCTTTTGCACCTCATTGTGTTTTTCCAGTGTCTTTACCCTTAATAGCATATCTCGAGTTGTGCATATCATCAAGGAATGATCGGGCTTTCTTTAGATCCTCTTGGAGTGCTTGTAATAGGCCCTCATATGTAGCAATCTTACTTACTATGCAGCTATGCTTTTTCTACCTCTTCTACTTTGGTCTTTGGGTTTTTTGGTATATGCACCTTTTCATCCTCCAATACTAATTTTATCATCGTCTTTATGTAGTGCATCGCAGAAGGAAATTATTTTAGTACTTGGGATTCCAAATGCAGGCATACCTTTAGGACATCATCTCCAATTTCCTCCGCCATACTAACACAAGTCTCATATTTTCTTTTGCTTAGATCCCTCTCTATACTAAATGCTTTATTTCCACATTATTCGCCTTTAGCTCCTCTTTCAGTGCTTTAATTGTAGAAAATTTGTCAATGTTCCTTCTAGCTACCTTAGCAGATACTTTCACCAAGACATTGCTTACCTACTCATCCATCATAATAGTTGGTTTAATTGTCATGTGCCGGGATTCTAGTGTCTTTTTCAACCATCTAGATGCACATGATTCTTCATAGACATCAAAATATGGTTCATCCATATGTGTATGCATCGACCATGAAAGTTGTTTTTGTGTTCGTAATGTCACTTTGTTCTCATCCATAAGCACCCATCCGAATAAATTTTTTTGGTGACAGTGCTTTGGAACCGAGCACAAACAATCTTCTCCTGGTCCTCTGATAACCCATTTTTTACCCTTATGTCCTCACTTGTCCGACGGGACCTTGGCCCTTTTGGAATGGCAGCATCAAAGTTAGGAATACTAGTTATATCCTCATCCTTGCCTTGTGTAGCTTCTGATTGCTCCCTTTCTTCCCCTTCATTTAGTTTTTCCTCCTCATTCTAAGGCTCCTCTTCTGCCCTATGATGGATTGGAGATGGAAGTGACTTTCTCCTCTTCTTCAACTCTCTTCTATTCTTCTTCATCTATCTGAGAGTTTTCTTCTTTTCTTCTTCTCCTCGGGTTCCTCTACTAGTGAGTCGTGGTGACTTCCTTTTTTTCTCCTTTGGTTTTCATGCGCTTCCTTGCGAGAGATGGAAGCGTTTTCTTGTGCACTTCTTCATCTAACAGTTTTCTTCCTTTCTCCTCAAATTTTTGGTCAGTCGTGGTGACCTGCGCTACCTCGGTATTTTCTTCTCCTTGTGAAGTCGCTACCTGCTCCTCCTCTTGTCTAATATCCAAGATGGTTGCTTCCTCCTACGCACTAACCCACCGCTATCCTCATGCTCTTCATCCTCTTCCTCATCAACTGCATGAGGTTTAGAAGGCCTAGGTGTGGGATGTTTTCCATAGTGTGCTTCCCCTTTGGTGGTTCCTGGGAGCGTGAACTCATTCTCTACATACTTATTATTCTCCATCTTTGTTTAAGTTGGAGATATATGAGAACGACTCGATATCCCCAATCGTAAGTGTTTTAGTTTTATATATAAAATCTTTGAGATAATATTCTCGTTGTAAGCATTATTCCCCAAATATCCATACTTCTTTTGCAAGGTGTGGTATTTGTAATCCACCTTGTCTGCATTAAACACTAAACTCCTTGTATCAATGAACCGATGAACAAAATATTGGAAATACCACACTATGAATGCATATGGTAGTTTTCACCAGGGGATCCATGATCCATCCACCATCGGAAAACACAATACAAAAATGTTGGTAAACAACAAACTGAGCCTACTTCCCCAATACCGAGGGCAACTCCTTTGGTATGCACCACTCCTCTTCAAAAGCCATGTGGAGCCTATCATACCACATCTCTGCTCTCTCCTTTACCTCATCTTTCATAGACCCCTTACATAGATACTTGCTGAATCTTTCAGCTGGAGACTTGTTATTCATGGGGTATTCCCATATGTTTTCTTTCGGGCCATCCGGTACTCCAATCTCCATGAATACTAAAGAAAGTAAGATGAAACCAAAACTTATCTTACTTCCTGTGTGCACTTCCACTACTATTTTTAACGCAATGAAGCTAGGAATGTTGTAAATAACCCCCTCGACATGTAATTTGCACATGCAACCACATTGATTTTACTTGTGACCAATGATCTTGGTTATTCAATTTCGTAACTAGGTGCTCTTTATTTTACTAGCATAAAATCATGTAATTTATCTATGTCCATTCTGCGTAGTCCTTTCTGGTATCCCAATGCTTTGTGTGTTTCCAATATGGCAACCTTGTCGGTTAGGTCATTTTTGATGTCCTTTCCCATCAGCCTTTAAACATGTTACCGTGGTAATTAACATGGGTGTTAGTCTTACCCTTCATCCTACAAAATAGAAGAAGTCCTCATGGACTCGGCTCATCACCCACCTATATAATGGTGCATATTTCCCAAGTATAAGAGCTCATATAATTGGTAAACACCAATCCTTTTCAATAACTTCTCCCCGCATCTTCATATATCGCATCCCATCACCAGTTCGCCTATCCATTTGGGAGTTAAGTAAATCATCCAACTTCTTCGATTGTCCTTGGTTCAATGGTTATACTTGCTTATTTTCTTTATCATATGTGGGAATCCCATTCCTAGGCCACAATTACTTCTTCAAGGTACTGCATCTCGAAAAATTACTCTCAAGAGTCATCTCTTTCTCCTCTTCAACTACTACCTTCTTCTTTCCATTTTCTGCTTTGCTTCCTTCTTTAGAGCCATTCTTCCTTTTATGTTGTGTTTCTACACCTTCTTCTATACATCTTTAATGGGTTACTTCAAACCTAACCTAATTAAATCGTGCCTAAATTACAATCACGAAATTACGTGCCCTAGCTTTTCTCTGTCAATCTACTTTGTTCAAACCCTTCTCCGATGGGGATACAAGCTTCTCCAATACATAGATCCACCTTTCATGCTTGGTTTCACTCTCTTCGCACCTTGAATCACTTACTCAACTCTTCACACTTAGCTCTTCATCGAATTCTCATAGTTGCAAGGGTAGAAATGAATTCACATCCCGTCCTTATATAGATTTGTAATTTTTAATGCATTAATTACTCCTTCACCTACCAAATATTTCTCATTTATTGCTCAATTTTTCCATTTCCATGCGGTACATCTTCGTGCCATAACTATAACCTTCTAGCGTGCCTTCCTACCTTCTGGTCTGAGAATTCCCTTCAGCACATGCTCTAGCACCCGAGTACCTCATCATTATACATTCTCCTGGTAGTTATCATGGCTGCCACTTACCTAGCGTTATACTTTTCCTTCATTCATCTCCATCCTTGGATACTTTTGAGAAGCAATCCTTTGTAAATCACCTTTAGCATCTTACTTCCTCAACATCCATAACATTATACCTTCTAATATTCACAACATATATACAGGAGTCACCAACAATCCACCCCATACTAAAAGTATGTGCATCCTTTCATGCATCACCATGTTACATATTGTAGTGAGCTTCATGCACGCAATAGTGCGCTTATTAGACAAAAACAAGAACTAAATTGACAAATTATAGTGACGATGAAAGAAACACATTAAATAAATGTAGAAAAGGAAACCTAATCTATCTAGCAACATTGCCTTATTATAAAAACCAAGAAGACTTATTTATAGTAGGGGCTTCAACCTACTCTTGTTAAAGTAACTAGGTAGCTGCATTTGTCAATTTCCTCTAACTGGAATGAACTGATTCAAGTATGTGAGTTATAACATATGGCCCCAACCAATGCACCTTGAGCTTCCCTAGATGGCACAAAAACTTAGAGTCATACAGAAGTACCATTTGTCTAACCGCAAGTTTCTTATCCCTGATATGCCTATCATGCCATGCTTTCCGGTGTGCTTTCTCTGTTTCTAACTCCAATGTGCTATGGCCCGAAGCTCATCTAGTTAAACCATATCTTCAATATGTTCTTCCAAAGATTTTCCATTAGCTAGACCTCCAAGTGCATGTAATGCATGTGAAGGTAACATAAATTCTATAGGAAGAACAACTTCCACGCCAAACACCAATTGAAAAGGTGTGGCTTTGTTCAATCTCTTATATGTTGTTCGGTAGGCCCAAAGAATAGCAGATACTTTTTCATCCCAATATTTTCATCCCACATCACAAGTCTTGGTTAATGTGTGGCTCAAAATCTTGTTGAAAGCCTCACGAGCAGTTCCATTTTCCCGAGGGTGATAGGGTGTAGTCTTGTGGTGGGCAACCATAAACTCATCTAATAGAATTTGGATTTTCTCATTTAAAAATGGGTGCCCAACGGATATGATCTAATATGATCTCGTATAAAACAAAAAAGGTGTGGCCAACAAATAATTTTGAAATTTGTGGAAGGAATATATCATGGACAAAGCCTTGTGCTCTGTAGTGGTATAATTCTATTCGGCAGGGCTCAACTTCCTACTAGCAAAACAAATGGGATTATCAACTATACCTTCTCCAAGTTGAGCTAAGATATCACCAATGGCCATGCCAGAGGCATCCATGTGAACATGAAAAGGTTTATCCCACGAAGGAAAGTGCAAGATAGGCGTGGTAGTAAGTTTCTTCTTCAATATCTCAAATGCGCGCTACTGTGACTCCCCCAATAGAATGTACATTTCCCCTTGAGAAATTCTTCCAAGGGTGTCACAAATTTTACATACCCTTTTATAAACTTCATGTAATACCCTGTATGACACAAAAATCTACACACCTCTCTCTCGACTAACGAGCGCTTTCAAGCCTAAAATGACCACAACTTTAGCTAGATCGACTTAAGCAACCCTTCCATGTAGATTATGTGTCCTAAAAGTATGCCAAAGTGAGTAGCAAAGATGCACTTCTTGATATTTAATGAGATACTCAACTTTCTACATCTTTCAAACATTAAGCATGATTGTCACAATGATCCTTAATTAGCCCATAAACGGTCCAATCATCAAGATAGACCTGCAAGAAGTTGTGAATAAAATCCTTGAATTCTTGTACCACTATCCTTGAGAATACAACAGGTGCATTCTTCAATCCAAAGGGCATCACATTATAGGAAAAGCTTCTCCATTTAGTAGTGAAGGTGGTCTTTTCTTGATCTTCCTGTGGGAAATCCTAACGATGATACCTTGAGAACTCATCTCGTAAATGAATATATCTCGGGCCCATCCACTCCTAATATTTCCTCTCGTGAATCACGTAGGGAAAGGATCGTAACACATGCGCATTCAACTCTTTATAATCAACAAAAATTTGAATCCTACCATCCTTTTTATACTTATCACCATAGGATGACCCATTCGACTCATCCAATGGTTGAATGATCCTAGATTTCAACATCTTATTAATTTCCTCCTTTACTTTCTCATGCAAATTGGGATTCAATCGATAAGGTCACTTCCTAACAAGGGTGCGCACCTTCCTTAAGATTTATCTTCATTTATCCAAGTGATTTATGCATGACTTTAAGTTCATAGTATCCTTTTGGGAATAAGTCCTCATAGTCTCTAAGAAACTATATGATATTTACCATGTTTGATTCTCGACCAAGATTCCCTAATTATCACTTACTTAGGTTCAGCTTCCGTGCCAATATTTACCTTTGTTGTCTTCATAGGTTCATGATATGCATGTGCATCTACATATGCTTTGGCTAACACTTCACATGCTCCATGTGAATGATCCACTTCCAAGTGCTCAACTTCCTCATCATCAATTATGTAAACCAACTTCCCTTGTCTTTTCCAAAGAAGAACACTCTAGTAGTATGATATCGTCTACTTCATCCTCAAAACGTGCCCCCGTATCTATCTCACAAAATAATTCTTGAATAAGTTCTTACGCTTTCCCACTTTGTCTCTGTGGATAAGAACTTGATAAAGCTTAAAGTCTTGTTCACTAGTGGTGTAGATGAGAAGAAGTTAAAAGTTTGGATCATCCCTGCGATTAAATTCTTCCAATTGCCAATGTCGTGATGTAATTCATCATATACATACCAAGAATGTATGCAACCTTGTATACTAGAATAAAACCGATGCACCTAAAGTGAGGGTGGTAATGCTTCCTGTCCTACTATCCAGAGTCTCTCACACTGTTGGATATGATCGTTGAACAAGTTGATCACCATGATAAGGGAAAATTTTTGTAGGTGCGTTACTTCTTGAAAATCTGGTTGATAAGGTTATCTCAATCTCTCCTCATTCTAAGAGATTATCCCCTGTGGACCACCCACCAGCATGTTGTTGTTCCACCTAAAGTATATGACAACATATCTCATCTTTTAATCTGGTTAGCCCAATTTTCCCCATGGCTGCAAGAATCGGCTAGATCTTGGGATCCAAGATATCATGGTACTTGAGTGACCTATACATCAAACAGAGTGAAAACCCTTTTTGTAAGAAACCACGTGCTTAACTTTGTGCCCCACCAGTTCATAAGTTCCATGAGCCCAATTATCACAAGCAATATTGGTAGTATCGCTGATTGACTGAGAATCTTCCCAATGAAGGATTCCTTCCTTAGATGGCTCATTGACCTCTGGGTCCCAAATAGTGCATATATAGATTCTGTTCAAGTCCTCTTCACTCAAAGGTTCCACATATGGTATGGATTTCCCATCTGTCAATGGTATTATGACCCTTTCCTCCTTGTTCTCGAAGCTGATATACCCCTTGTTAAACCTCAAATCAGCATTGTTTGCATAACACCAAGGGCACCCAAGCAAAGTTGGGAAGCTATCTGCTTCCGCAAGTGCTAACACTTCAAAGTCTCCTGTGAACTTGGCCCCTTATATAGTGATAGATGCAGAGTTTTTGTTCTATTTTCCATGAACAATATATTAGATGATGGTTGCAAATGGGGTCTCCCATTTGTATTCATGCATCTAATGTAATTACATTCACTTCCACACCTATGTTAATCAAAATATTTCTCAACAACCAACCATCCACAACATCATTCAAAGTGATATCCTTGTAAGTAGTCAATCCTATTAGGGGGAAGATTCGCATTAAGTATTTGTCTTCTAGTCTAAGTTCCCGCATGGAGTTTTCCCCTTCAACCAATTTCCCAATAAAGGAATAATATTCTCTTGGCGCAGCGTTCTACATACCTCTCGATGTCATCAATATTGGATAGGTCCTTTTCGTATCCTTATGCTCCATGTCAAGCCTCGCTTGAGACACGAGAAAATAGAATAATAAGTAAAAAAATGAATAGTGAGAACTAATGTTTTGCCTAATGTTTCCCATTAAATAATTAATTTATACTAATCCAATTTAACCGATTACTAAAACATTAACTATAATTAATTATATATATATATAGATTCTATAAATTTACTAGATACAACCTAGGAAAAGATTACCCTTCTTTAAAATGTAAATAGATTTTCCCCTTTCCATTTTATTTTATCTACATACACACACACTAAAATTTATTTCCCATTTATATTTAAAAATACCCATGGCTTAAAAGTGAACAGGGTTATTTGTGAGCCCTTGGATCAAATATGATCTTGACCCTTGGTTTTGAAAATGCCCTAAAGTTTGCCCTATCTTTCTTTATATTTTCTATCCATTTTTTTCTGTTCTCATTTTTGTTGGGTTATTTCTTTTGCGGGTGCAGTTAGAAAGGAGTTTGAATATTTTCTTCCATGGAGACTTTGATGAAGACTCTCCATATTTTTTTTATTAAGGGAAAATAGTTTTGAAGGGACTATACCACGTATACAAAAGGTCTCAAAAGCCGGATATCGGAAGTGAGAGAAATAGCCCGAGAGAAGGGAATAACAACCAACCTCTCAGAGCTCATTAGCCGATAAAAAAATAGATTAAAAGAAAGGATCCAGTCATAAAATGATCCAAAAAATAGAAGAAGATATCAAAAAGCAAACAATAGATATCTATCCCAGTATTTCCACCAAAAACAGCTCGAGATCCACCAAACTTCATCAAGAACTTCACATGGAAGATGGCACCACACAAAGCACCACGTTACTTGATAGCCCTATCAATCTTGGTTTTGATCGCTTGCAGTGAGACAAAGAAAGCAATGGCTGTGGCCTGAGAAGAGTCTTTCAGATCCACCTGAGCAATTTCCATATCCCTTTTCTCTTTGGGGCCCCAAATGTCTTCATTAATCCCGCTTAGGCTGCAAACACTATGAACATGTTGTTCAATGAAATTGTAAATACTTTTAAGAGCAGATAGGATGCAATCATTACGAATTTTTACATTTCCCATTCTACCATCCAAAGACTATAACTTCTTGAACACTTCAGCAATAACACCCTCCTCATCATCATTTTGTAGTATTCCTTTTCCCTTAGCTTTTTCCATATTTTTGATAACCCTTTTGAGCTCTTGGATTTCCTTTTCCATCCTATCCACTCTGACCATCAAATCCTCCTCCTTAGGCTCCTCCACTAGTTGCTGATGTGTAGGAGGTTCTCAGCAATTTTGAGGTCTTTGTGGCTTCTAAGAACCCTCGAGAAGTAGGGATCTTAGCTTTCATGCCCTTTCTTTTCTTGCTAGATGAAGCAGTTTTAATCTTCCTTTCAAGTAGGGGAGAATAGAGGTGGTGTGAGTAGGGGGAATGGAGGAAGAGGGTGGAGCAGATTCATGTGGGGATAGTTCAAGTAGTGACGATGGATGAGAAGAATTAGCCCTTGATGCGGAGGAACCGCCCTAGAATGACTTTTCACTTCCAGAATGGATTTCTCCAAATGAGTTTATCAAGTAGTGAGGGAAGCTAATGGTTATATTTCTACTTAAAGTGGTTAAGAAATATAAAATGATTTTGAGGAATAGTAACAAATCTCCCCTCAAGAGTTACATACCTAACAACCATCCCTGGCGAGCTCGAGAAAAGGCTCAGAATCGAAGCCAACTTGATGTCGGCCGTGTCACAAAATCAATATTTTCCCCTTCTTCTAGGAATTTCTGTCTCCACTCTCTCTGTCCACCTTCTTATTAAAGAATTTGGTGCCATCAAGACCGAGTCTCGTGATCTGGGCGATGAGCTCCTCTCGTGATCTCAACCTCTATGTTGTTGTATTTAACAACCCGATTCTTCCATCCTGTGTGAATTTAATAGAAATATCCTAATCAAACCCTTGAATTTAAGACTCTCCATATTTATTTCATGTATATTTATTGTTTTTAATATATATGTATATATATATATATTAATTATTTAATTTATTTATTTGTTGTTTGAGGTGTGTAGATTGGTGTGGCGGTGTGTTGTGGGAGCAGGTGGATAGAGAAGGGGGTACAATGACCTGTGGAAGGAGAGGGTAGTGTGGACAGTGGTGGAGGGTGGGCGGCAGCCACGGCAGGACAGTGGTGGGGGAGGACAACGGCAGCAACGGTGGCTCGGGAGGGACATCGCATGGCAGGGAGGCGGCAACGGTGTTGGCGCGGGGACATGCGGCGTGGACAGATGGGGAAGTCTTTGTGGGGTCAGCTATGTAGGGAAGCAATGGTGGATGGGGGCGAGGTTTCGGCCTCCCCCAAATAATTTGTTTTATATTTTTTTGTTCATTAAAATTGAATATAACATATATTATGTATAATATATGATAAATACATAATATGTATAATATATATTATAATATACTATATAATATATATATATATATATATAATATTTAATACGTTTTAAATATAAAATATATATATATATATATATATATATATATATATATATATTCCATAATATGTATACACTTCACTTTACAAATCTACAATACAAATTTATATTAGGAAAGCAATTAAACTAAGACTCAATATTTTAATTACGAATATGATGATTTTTTTGTACACAATAATAAATAATGATGATTTCAGCTTATAAGATAACAAATTTTAATTTTACTATCTTGATGCAAAAAGGAACTTAAAATTTTCAACTATTCTCATTAAATGATTTACTTATTTTGATATTGCAAATGATGAAACCAAAAATTTGAAAAGTAAGATATTGACTAAGCTAACACTTAGTGAGAGAGATAGCACATCAAATCTATTTCTAAATCCATTCAAAAATACGATGACCAAAAAGGAAAGTAAAACTAGTCTTATTCTATTCTCTAAATTTTCAAAACTTGTAAGAATAAGTGTATTTCAAGAATGATATTAAATTTTACATTTACACAAGTTTCAACATTTTACAAAGATGACATCTACCAAAAGAATTAATGAACTTTCCAATAACTTGTCCTTCATTCAAAAAATAGTCCCAACAATTCATATTAAAAAGTTTTCACTATCTTACAAGCCTTTATTTCAAAGGTTTAAGTTTCCAAGAATGCATAGCATAGTTCTATAACATCCCAAGTATTCAAAGAAAACAATGCAAGGTAACATGCAAATATTGAGGGTAGATTTATCAACAAATGAGATGTTAATTTACATATAACTCCAAATACAAAGGAGGGTTTTACACACAAGGAAATCTTCCACAAGCCATTCTTTTCAAGATACAATGAGGTAATGTCCACAAAGAGAGATAAGATGCCAAAGGAACTCCAACTGCCACCAACTTTCATCATGAGATCCAACTTCATATGCCTTCAAGGAATCCAAACAAGGAGAAGAAGCTTGTTTTTCCACCCAACCATAGGCATCATTACATGCTTTCCCAATGTTGGGCTAGCCTCCCCTAAGCCCATGGGAAAGAGGACATCTATCCAAAACTATGAACAAGAGTGAGGGTGAACACACACAACATTACATCCACACAAAAATAAGACAAATATCCAAAACAAGACTCCAAATTTGTAAAGATGAAAAGAGGAGAAACCATCTTCTATCTCTATAATGGGGAAGAGAAAAGAGGAGTTCTCCAAAAGTTACAACCAACATTAGTTACACAAAGCCAACAGCCAACCCTCTCTCTAATTTTGCCCTCCTTATTTCTCCACCATTTCACCAATCCTTCTTGGAAGGATTTTCAAACCCCAAAGGGGTTTCCTCACTAAGAATGGGGAAGGAGGTTCAAGCCAAATGAACAACCTTCCCCACCTCAAACCATTTGAGGGGAGTAACTAAATCCTACAAGGCTTTCCCATCAAGCCTATGAGGATTGAGAGGGAAAATCCTCTCTCTTCCCCCACAACTCCAAAACTCCATCATGCCATATGATGGAGGGAGCAAAATCAAGTAAACAACAAATAAATTCTACATGCAACAACAAACATTTCCAAGTAAACAACTAATATCTAGCATGATATAACACATACAATAAAGCTCAAGAAGCCTACCTCGAAAAATCTCTCCAAATTCAATCTCTTCCACTTCTTGACTGAGAAAACTCTAGCTCCAAATCACAAGCCTCCAAGCAAAAGCTCCAAAAAAAGTTCTCTTCTTTTCCCATGAGGGAGAATTTGAAGAGGAGAAAGAAAAAATCCTCACAAATGAGGGGGTGACATGTGTCACCCCTCTCTTCCTTCAAGGTCAAAGATGCCAAAGATAAAAGAGAGAAAGGATAAAATGACTTTTAGCCCTCTTCTCCCAAATTACTCAAAATCATAACAAAACAATCTTGTGTAACTTTTAACAAAGCACACTTATCCATACCCCTTACATGGATGTGACCAAAAAGGAGGTAAAATGGACGGAAACTCCCTCTATGCCTTGGAATTAAGCCCCTACCTATTAGGTAGGGTCCAAGGGCCCATTTTCATGCTAAGGGAACTCCCAAACTAAAAAGGGGTCCCTAAAAATGCCTAAAATAACCCAATTTCGGGTTTGGCAAATTTGGCACAAGGGTAGAGGGTGTGGGGCCCACCCAAGGGTTCACATGTGACCCTAAACCATTTTGATTAAGTACATCATTAAAAAAATTCAAAACTTAATGTAAGTGGGGTCATTAATTCCCCAAAACAAGTTTACAACACAAACTAATCACCCTAAGCAAGATTAATAATACAAGACATATTACATTACAAATGAGGGTCACCCATGGTGCCCAAAACAATAATTCTAATGCTAAGGCCTCATGTAATAAACACGGCTAGGACTTAGCCCCGTGGGTTGCTTGTGTAAAATTGTGTAGCTGGCTTGAATCCCACGTTCTCCTGACTGTCACTTGCACACTCATTGCACACATTAAACGCACCTATCCGATAAAATGAGAATCAACTACTAAATAAGATATCAATGAATTCTAAACTAACATATCATCTTTCTGGAATTAAAAATGTGACAACGTGCACAATTATACACAATTCACCATAGGTTAGACATAATGATAAAGTGACATGTATCCATAGAATCCCAACATGCAACAAACTAAGTATCCATCAATATAATTGCATTCCAAAACAACATCATATCAATTAGTATCCATGACATCATAAGATAATGCGACAACATAATAATCAAGCTAAATTAGCATTATACGCCTAAATCTCCATATATGTCTAATAAGATCAAATCTCCTAATGTAATGTCCAAAATATATCAAATCCTGCCAAAACATGTCTAAGAGTAAGAGGGACAACAAGTAATTGAGCTATAAAAATGTGGGCACTACATCCCCCTCTACTAAAATTAGAATTCCTCCTAGAAGTCACTGAAAGAGATAGGGATATCTAGCCCTCAAAGGTGTCACATCCTCTCAGGTAGTTGTTGTCTCATCGTATCGGTCCCACTGCACTCTAACCTAGTCCAAGTCTCAACCCCAAAGGGCCAACCTCTAGTGCTCCAAAGATGTGTATGGGCTCCAGCCTCCATTGTCCTCCGTCCTCTACCTATAATGCCAACCAATCCAAAACATGAGAAACATCTGGTACATATCTACGTAGTACAAAAACATGAAATACATCATGGGCCCATGCAAGGCGTGGTGGCAAAGCTAGGCGAGTAGGCAACTAGACCGATGACCTCTAAAATATCAAAAGGCCCCACAAAACGAGGTGATAGCTTAGAACCCTTTCCATAGCGAATTGGGCTCTTATGTGGATGAACTCTCAAGAAGACTTTATCACCCACTAAGAAGTGACGATCAATCCTCTTAGTGTCTGCATATGCCTTCTGGCATGCTCTAGCCTACTCAAGATGTTTTCTAATCAGAACAACCTGTTGCTCTAAATCCTGTAGATAAGCTAGTCCCAAAATAATCCTATCATCTAGTCTGTCCCAACTCAAAGGTGTCCTGCAAGGTCATCCATACAAAGCTTGGTAAGGAGCCATACCAATGGAACTATGATAGTTGTTGTTGTAGGAAAACTCAACTAAATGCAAATAATATTCCCACTTCTTTTGTTGGTCCATCACATACATCCTCAACATGTCCTCCAAAGTACTTGATTGACTCTCTCTATCTATCCATATGTCTTTGGATGATATGTTGAGTTGAAATTAATCTAAGTACCCAGAGCGGTCTGAAAGGAAGTCCAGAAAACTGAAGTGTAGATGGTATCCCTGTCATTGATGATGGTCTTCGGAATCCCATGCAACCTAACAATGTCCTCCATAAATACTTTGGCGATGGCTGTGCATTATAGGTGACCTTGGTTGGCGAGAAGTGTGCAACCTTGGTCAACTTATCCATGGTGACCATAATGGCATCATGATGATAAGAAGACATAGGAAGTCCGACTATGAAATCCATGGAGATCACATCCCATTTCCACTCGGGAATATCATGAGGATGTAAGAGTCCTTGCAGATGAGAATGATCTGCCTTGACCCTCTGACACTCAAGGAAATGTAACAAAATCTACTATGTCCCATCAAATACCGGCCAATAATATAACTCCCTTATATCAACATGCATTTTCTTCACTCCTAGATGTGTTGCATATGGGGCTCGATGAGCCTCTGTGAGGATGAAGCTACACAGATCACCTAACTTAGGTACATAGATGCACCTATGGAACTGAAGTAAACCATCTGTCTCTAAAATAAACCTTGAATATCTTCCCTCTAATGAACTCGTGACTCCAACATCTATCTAGCTCCCTCATAAAACTTATCCTCTGGAAGATGCTCAAGAATCCTGCCTCTCAAATCTGACTGCAATGTCAATGAAGCAAGCACATGTCATCGTCTACTAAGTGCATCTACAACAACATTTTCCTTTCCTTTGATATATTGCACCTCCATATCATACTCACATAGGAACTCCATCCAACGCCATTGATGAGCATTGAGGTTCGGTTGTGAGAAGATATGTTATAAGCTATGATGATCTATCCTCAAAATGAAAGGTCTACCCAAAAGGAAATGTCACCAATGCACAAGTGCATGAACAACTACTGCAAGCTCCAATTCATGAGTAGGGTAATTAATCTTGTAGTCCTTGAGCTTACGAGACTCAAAAGCAATAACTCTGATGCTCCCGCATAAGAATTGCTCCCAAACCCTCTAGTGATGCATCAATACAAACATACAAAATCCTCTATAGGGTCTAGGAACTCGCTAAGATGGGTGCCATGGTTAACCTTTCATTAAGTACTTCAAATTCCCGCTCACATTTTTCCGACCAATCAAACTTCTTCCCTTTTCTCTGAAGAGAAGTAATAGGGTGTGAGCAATCCTAGAAAAATCCTATACAAACCTGTGGTAATACCCTATTAATCCCATAAAACTCCTCACCTCAGTAACTGATGTGGGCATTGGCCAATCCAAGATAGCCTGTATCTTAGAGGGATCTATAGAGATACCCTCTCTTGATATGATATGACCCAAGTACTGAATCTCTATCTGGAAGAAGCTACATTTTTCCAAGTTCCCATACAACTTCTGCTCTCTCAAAACCTAAAGTACCTGCCTCAAATGCTCCTCATGTTCCTCCTCGAAATGAGAATATATCAATATGTCATCAAGGAACACTAAGACAAAGTGATCTAGAAAGGTCTGAATACTCCATTCATGAGGCTCATGAAGACAGTTGGGGCATTAGTCAAACCAAATGGAACAACTATGAACTCATAATGCCCATAACGTGTGCAAAACGTTGTCTTATGAATGTCTCCGTATCGAAATGTGCAATGATGGTACCTTCGACTTGAGATCAATTTTGAGAACACTCTTGCTCACTCCCCATCGGTCGATCATAAGTCATCAATCCTAGGGAGTGGGTAATAGTTCTTTATTGTGACTTTGTTGAGCTGTCGGAAGTCAACACAAAGTCTGAGAGAATTGTCCTTCTTCTTCACAAATATGACTAGTGCTCCCCAAGGAGATACACTAGGATCAATAAGACCCTTATCCAATAACTCCTCTAACTGAATCTTGAGCTCATGAAGCTCTCAGACTCGTCATCCGATAGGGTGCCTAGAAACTATGGTGTAGATCTAGTTACTAAATCAATTGTGAAATCCACCTCTCTTTGTGGGGTGGTAACCTGGAAGCTCACCTAGAAACACATCTACATACTCCCTCAAAACTACATGATCATCTAAGGGTGAATGCTCTAGAGTGCTCTCTGATCGATCACTGATGGTGATAGCAAACAACTAACATCCCTTACACATGCTCTACTTGAGTTTCTTAGCCGAGATCATGCGTAAGGAGATAGGCCTCTGCATCCCTGATATCACAACTGCACTCCCAAGATCATCCTGACACTCAATGACCTTGTTTCTGTAATCCACCTTAGCTCGATGAGCCTTGAGCCAATCCATACCCAATAACTACTTGATAGGATCCTAGAGGAATAACTCGAAGGTCAAGTGTAGTGGAGAAGGCTCCTAAATCAAGTACACAACTCTCCACATATGAGTCCACACAAGTTTAGCCCTAGAGGCCAACTCAACCTACTAACTATCTAGTTTCCTAGCCACCACTAGCCCACACTGGTCCACTATAGAAGGTGATATAAAAGAATCAAAAGCACTTGAATAAAAAAGTACTAAGACAGAAATACCCCTGATAGTACCTGTCATCTCAATGACTGTGGCCTGATGCTCGGCCCGGTGGTGTGTCCCTGCATATACATGATGACCACATCCTACGTCACCCACCATCTACTCTAATCTAGAGGCCCTTTGTGTATCCATGGTATTGGGTTTTTGCAGGCACATGCACACATAGTGATCAAGAGACCCACAAATAAAACATCCTCTTGTACCCCTAAGATGGGGTCCCTCCTATACTCTGGTGCACTGATCCTGCCGGTCCAACCCTAGCAGACTACTACGTGTGAGCTGGTTGTACCTACTGAGTACCCTGCCTCCTATCCCTGGCTCCACCAAAACCTCCTCTAGTGCCACCTCTCGAAAGATCTCGAGTCTATCTAACCCCTCTTGGTGGCATAATGTGGGTGCGGTGGAGCCCTCGTGGCTGTTGGCAGAGGCTAGAATCCTCCTCTAGGGGGTGGTGTTGTACCCCATGACCTCTAACTCTAAAAGGCTTGTATCCTCTCCTGAAACTTCTCTTGTTTCTATCTCGGTGCTCCTGTGCCTTGGTCTTGTTCTCCTCAGCTAAGTAGGCCTTCTCAACGCCTTCTCAAGTGTGGGAGGAGATAACATCCTGACTGCTCCTACTATATCTACATTAAGGCCTTAAATAAACCTATTAACCTATAATTTCTCATCTTGTAGGTAGTCCACATACTACAAAAGATCTAGAACCTACTCTCATACTAATTTACTATGCAGATCCTTGTCGTAAGTCATGAAACTCATCGATCCTCTTCTACACGAAATTCTTTGACATATAGCGAGCCCTAAATCACTCCTCAAACATCTCCCAGGTCACTATCTCTCGAGTCAAATGGAGCTTCCACTCCTCATTCCTCCACCAAACACCTGTTGCATCTCGAAGGAGGTGTATGGTAAACCTTGCCTTGACATTTCTCTCATACGAGTGCAAGCCAAAGCAACTATCCAAGCTAAGGAGCCATGACTTAGGCCCCAAAGCCATCTGTAGAGCCGGTGTAGGTAGGTAGCTGTAAGTGAAGAAGATCCCTAATCACACTGCCTAATCCCGATCCTGGCGATGTAGTCTAACAGGTGAGAGGGGTCGCCTATCCCCAAATGGTCCCTCAAGACTATGTGAGTGGCTACGATGGTACAAGGCTACCCTCTCGTGATGAATGAAAGGGCTACGTGACCTCTCCCGCCTTGGTGTATCATGCTCTGGCGGCTTTGAATGCACGTCCTCACCTATCGGCTCCTCATCTCCCAACTGAATGTTCTCCTCTCTCGCCTCCTCCGGTAGTGGAAGACATTGCTGCACAATGCCAATCAACTGCTAAAGAGCTCTAAGATCTGAGGCCTTAACTCAAAGTCTTTGGTGGTTTGGGCATAGGCCAAGCCTCGTCCCGAACCCCTAACGATCATCATCTCAAGGGTTTCATCCTCGTGCATGAGGCAAGCGAAGAGGTTATTAACTTATAACTAAATGGTTGTGAAAATTTTTAGCCAATTATTTTTTATTTATTTATTTAATTTAATGTTATTAAAACTACCGTTAACTAGTTTAATTAATTACCCAGAGTGTCTACGTGTGCGAACCTCGCTCTGATACCAAATGTCAAGCCTCGCCTAGGACACTGAAAATAGACCAATAAGTTAAAAAAAAATTGATAGTGAGAACTAATGTTTTGCCTAACTATTTCCCATTAAATAATTAATTTATATTAATCTAATTTAACCGATTACTAAAACATTAACTCTAATTAATTTTATTTATTTATCTTCTATTAATTTACTAGAGACAACCTAGGAAAAGACTACCCTCCTTTAAAATTTAAATAAACTTTCCCTTTCTATTTTATTTTATTTACATACACACACACTAAACTTTATTTCCCATTTATATTTAAAAATACACATGGCTAAAAAAAGTGTGTAGGGTTATTTGTGAGCCCTTGGATCAAATCTGATCTTGACCCTTGGTTTTGAAAATACCCTAAAGTTTTCCCTAACTTTCTTTATGTTTTGTATCCCTTCTTTTACCCCTTCTCATTTTGTTGGGTTTTGTCTTTTGCATGTAGGTTGGAAAGAAGCTTGAATATTTGATTCATGGAGACTTTGATAAAGAGTCTCCATATTTATTTCATGTATATTTATTGTTTTTAAATATATATATATATATATATATATATAATTTATTATTTTATTTATTTATTTGTTGTTTGAGGTGAGGTGGATTGGTTGGTCGCATGTGTGTTTGTGGAGCGGGGTGCATGGAGAAAGGGGGGTGATGACCTATGGAATGGAAGAGAGGGCAATGTGGGCGGTGGTGGAGGTTGGGAGGTGGCCATGACAGGATGAGGTGTGGGGGATGGCAGCATGGTCATCGGTGGCACATGAGGGGGGGGCGTAAGGGCAAGGGAGGTGGCAACGGTGCAAGGCGCGAGGACAGTGGTGTGGACGGATGGGGGGTGTTGTGGGGTCAACTAGGCGGGGAAACAATGTGGATGGGGGAGGGTTTGGCCCGCCCCCAAACAATTTTTTTATATACAAATTTTTTTTGTTTATTAAAAATGAATATAACATATATTATGTATAATATATGATAAATACATAATATGTATAATATATATTATCATATATTGTATAATATTTATCTATATATATATATATTTTTAATATTTAATATGTTTTTAAATATAAAATATATATATATATATTCCATAATATGTATACACTTCACTTTATAAATCTGCAATACAGATTTATATTAGGAAAGCAATTAAACTAAGACTATTAATATTTTAATTTTGAATATGATATTTTTTTTTTTGTACACAATGATAAATAATGATGATTTCAACTTATAAAATAACATATTTTAATTTTATTATTTTGATGCAAAAAGGAACTTAAAATTTTCAACTATTCACATTAAATGATTTACCTATTTTGATATTCAAATGATGAAACCAAAATTTGAAAAGGAAGATATTGACTAAGCTAACACTTAGTGAGAGAGATAGGCACATCAAATCTACTTCTACATCCATTCAAATAAGATGACCAAAAAGGAAAGTAAAACCAGTCTTATTCTATTCTCTAACTTTTCAAAACTTGTAAGAATAAGGGTGTTTCAAGAATGATATTAAATCTTACATTTACACAAGTTTTCAACATTTTACAAAGATGAAATCTACCACAAGAATAAATGAACTTTCCAATAACTTGTCCTTCTTTCAAAAAGTAGTCCCAACAATTCATATTAAGAAAATTTTCACTATCTTACAAGCCTTTATTTCAAAGGTTTAAGTTTCCAAAAAGGCATAGCATAGTTCTATAACATTCCAAGTATTCAAAGGAAAACAATGCAAGGTAACATGTAAATATTGAGGGTAGATTTATCAACAAATGGGATGCTAGTTTACATATAACTCCAAATACAAAGGAGGATTTTACACACAAGGAAAGCTTCCACAAGCCATTCTTTTCAAGATACAAAGAGGTAATGTCCACAAAGAGAGAGAAGATGCCAAAGGAACTCCAACTACCACCAACTTCCATCATGAGATCCAACTTCATATGCCTTCAAGGAATCCAAACAAGGAGAAGAAGCTTGTTTTTCCACCCAACCATAGGCATCATTACATGCCTTTCCCAAGGTTGGGATGCATGCTAGCCTCCCCCAAGCCCATGGGAAAGAGGACAACTATCCACAACTATGCACAAGAGTGAGGGTGAACACACAACATTACATCCACACAAAAATAAGACAAATATCCAAAACAAGACTCCAAATTTGTAAAGATGAACAAGAGGAGAAACCATGTTCTACCTCTAAAATGGGGAAGAGAAAAGAGGAGTTCTCCAAAAGTTATAACCAACATTAGTTACACAAAGCCAAGATCTCCATACCCTCCTTATTTCTCCAATTTCATTCAAGCCCTCCTTATTTCTCCACCCTTTCACCAATCCTTCTTGGAAGGATTTTCAAACCCCAAAGGGGTTTCCTCACCAAGAATGGGGAAGGAGGTTCAAGCCAAATGAACCACCTTCCCCACCTCAAACCATTTGAGGGGAGTAACTAAATCCTACAAGGCTTGCCCATCAAGCCTATGAGGATTGAGAGGAAAAATCCCTCTCTTCCCCCACAACTCCAAAACTCCATCATGCCATATGATGGAGGGAGAAAAAATCAAAAAACAACAAATAAAATCTTACATGCAACAACAAACATTTCCAAGTAAACAACTAATATCTAGCATGATATAACACATACAATAGAGCTCAAGAAGCCTACCTCAAAAAAAGCTCTCCAAAATCAATCTCTTCCACTTCTTGACCCAAGCAAACTCTAGCTCCAAATCCACAAGCCTCCAAGCAAAAGCTCAAAAAAAAAAAAAAGTTCTCTTCTTTTCCCATGAGGGAGAATTTGAAGAGGAGCAAGAAAAAATCCTCACAAATGAGGGGGTGACATGTGTCACCCCTCTCTTCCTTCAAGGTCAAAGATGCCAAAGATAAAAGAGAGAAAGGATAAAATGACTTTTAGCCCTCTTCTCCCAAATTACTCAAAATGATAACAAAACAATCTTGTGCAACTTTTAACAAAGCACACTTATCCATACCCCTTACATGGATGTGACCAAAGGGGAGGCAAAAAGGGAGGGAAACTCCCTCTATGCCTTGGAATTAAGCCCCCTACCTATTAGGTAGGGTCCAAGGGCCCATTTTCATGCTAAGGGAACTCCCAAACTAAAAAGGGGTCCCTAAAAATGCCTAAAATAACCCAATTTCGGGTTTGGCAAATTTGGCACAAGGGTAGAGGGTGTGGGGCCCACCCAAGGGTTCACATGTGACCCTAAACCCTTTTGATTAAGTACATCATTAAACAAATTCAAAACTTAATGTAAGTGGGGTCATTAATTCCCAAAACAAGTTTACAACACAAACTAATCACCCTAAGCAAGATTAATAATACAAGACATATTACATTACAAATGAGGGTCACCCATGGTGCCCAAAACAATAATTCTAATGCTAAGGCCTCATGCAATAAACATGGCTAGGACTTAGCCCGTGGGCTACTTGTGTAAAATTGTGTAGTTGGCCTGAATCCCACGCTCTCCTACGACCTGTCACCCTGCACACTCATTGCACACATTAAACGCACTGTCTAATAAAATTAAAATCAACTACTAAATAAGATATCAATGAATTCTAAACTAACATATCATCTCTCTGGAATCAGAAATGCGACAACGTGCACAATTATACACAATTCACCATAGGTTAGATATAATGATAAAGTGACATGTATCCATAGAATCCCAACATGCAACAAACTGAGTATCCATCAATATAATTGCATTCCAAAACAACATCATATCAATTAGTATCCATGACATCATAAGATAATGTGACAACATAATAATCAAGCTAAATTGGCGCTATATGCCTAAATCTCCATATATGTCTAATAAGATCAAATCTCCTAATGTAATGTCCAAAATATATCAAATCCCTGCCAAAACATGTCTAAGAGTAAGAGGGACAACAAGTAACTGAGCTATAAAAATGTGGGCACTACACTCCAACTTCCAAAACCGCTCTTTCAAACATTGTATTTCACCTTGAAGGCTTCTAAGGAACTCCATAGTTTCTTGATAGACTTCTTTTCGATGAGTTAGATCTAGATACCTAGCATGCAAAACATCCTCCCCTAGTGATTGTTGGCTTCATTACAAGACCTCTTTGCTCATGCCACCTCATCTCGTGTGGTTATCTTGATTACTACCTCAAGTTCGGTGTTAACTTGGGCATCCACTGATTCTCTATTGTGCGTTGGATTCTAACCATCTCTACACATTTGTTTTCTTGCTTGTGTTGCTTTAATGAGATGCTCATATAAGTCTAGAAACTCTTCATAACTATGCCCTTTTCCATAAAATGAACAAGAAATATTATGCGGCCATTCGCACCTATAATGGTCAAGTGAGCCACATGTATAGCAAGTTCCTCGAGGGAAATCAACTCTTCCCCACCTCGGCCTCATCCTCCATATCCACATCGATATCATCGTCCTCTTTCATGACCTCCTTCAAATCTTCCATCATTCTTGTCATAGTGCATTTGATTATAATCCCTATCCTGATGCTCATTCTTTCCTTTATAACTATTAGCCACACTCTCTGTTGCACCCCAATATCAATGGCATCATGGATCTCGGCCAATTAGTCTACAATCTTTAGTATCATGGGTCGTGGATGTAAAATTTTTACAAAAAGAGGATACATTCTTCCGATCAAGCATTGTAGTAGGGGTAGGACTAGCATCATGATTCAAATGACAAATCTCATAGTCTAATAAAAAAATGTACAAATCTATGAGGAAACTATCCTTGGAGTGGCCTTCCACTTCACAATTTGTACACCATATTCCCTGAGCACATCTCATGAGCTAAGTTTTCTGATAATTTCTCTAACTATTTTGCCATAGCTGTTATCTAAGCCTCCAAGAATGGACTAACTCCAGTGTCAATACTCCCAACTACCTCAGTGTGTAGAGCTGCTTCCAATGCTTTGCATGGGTCGGTATAAGTTTTATGTGACAATGCTCTTCAAAATGGAGTAATCAATCCCCGAAAAACCATTTTGCATGTTGAATTACATGTATGTCATAGGAGAGTTTGGATAGAAGTGTTTTAAAATGGGCATCATACTCACATACACTTTTAGTAGTGCCTTGCTTTATATCCTTAAGTGTACTTATACTCTTCTACTCAAACTCTAGGATATGGAACTCTTTTAAGAAAGCATCTTTCAATGTTGCATAATCAATATAAGTTTGATTGGGATCAAAATTCTATACCAATATGCGCAATGCACCGTAACATAGTATCAAATTGACTTGCCTTACGCTTCAAAAGTCATGATACCTTTCATTCACGCTACAATATTTCACACATATGAATGTGTTCAACAACATCCTTAATACCTCTATACTATGGGAGATGAAGATACATATCCATATAAATGTTCTAGGGTTTTCTTTGTGGGCCTTGACCACCACTCGAACCCAAAACCACATGAACCACCGAACTAGAACTTCCCATTCCTCCGATCCTCCTCCAAAAGTTGGAATAGGGCCCGTAGATGCACTCCATGTGTCCCGATAGTGGTAATATACTATTGGACCCCTACGATCATGTGAAGTAGTTCCAGTTCAGTGGTGAATCCCACACTCAAGTGCGCTCATATTCTGTGCAGATGATGAGCCTGAAAACGTACCCCCAAAGAATAATGAAGTTGTTTGTGCTGCCATTGATGTACTTTGTTTGACTTGTTTCTGCTCTTTCACTTCCTAAATGAAAACTTTGTTTACCTATTGTACTAGATATTGGAAAACCAAGCGCAAGGGCTAGGTCAACAGGTTGGCTTAGATGCACACCCATGGTCTAGGTCATATCTACTGGCACTTCCATGTGAGGGTGAATAGGGTTATTTGTCATGCTTTCCTAGATGGGGGAGTTTCGATGCTCTATCTTTTCTTCATCCCCATGAACCTCAAATCCTTCATGAGCCATCTCTCTCCACAACACCATTTGTTCTACAATTTCTTGCTTCTTGCATAATTCCCCTCTCGTGCCTCATCATACTTTAACCGCCTCTCTTCACTCGCCGTGTACCACGCTAGGTCTCCATCTTTCACCAATCCTCCTTCGCCCCTTTGCATGGAGATTTTTATCTTTCCATGGGTTTATCTTCCATGTTCAATGTTACCATTAGTATTTTGATTACCAGTGGAATACCTTGCAAATACGTCCCTCTAGGATACCATAGGAATTGGAACTCAACTACCTCCGGGCACGAATAAGTGAAATTGAATACTCCAGAATATAGCTATTTAGAACACCACAAAACCAGGTATCTACCACGCGAGTCCAGATCAAGTCAGCATCATATAGTGTTTGAAATTCCACCTATATCCAAAAGTGTGTGATACCTCTAATTTCACTTAGACGCATATGTAGTCAACCACTCATATAATTCTATGGGGAAGATAGCAAATAAGCTTTTGTACAAACTATCATACAAATTCTACTCTACCCAAGTGCATGCGTTAAATCTAGATCTAGTGCTAAACCTTCATGCGTATTCTTCCTCCAGATCATGAATCCACTCTTCAATGCTTGCCAAAGTTAACCAGTATGTCTTCATCATGAACCATTCTAGAAAAAAATAAAAAAAGAGGTCTCGGCAACTAAACCAATGATGCAGCCTAGAATTCTCAGATAACACCTAGTCGTGTTGGCACATCACTCAGCATAGGCTAAGCATTCACCCGAAGCATGCCAAGGTACCAGGTCCCTCTTTAGGGTTGTTGTAGCAAGATGGTAGCATTGTGAAATAATAAAGACATATATTTAGAAACTAATCCATCATTACAAAGCTTATACCGAACTGATCTATAAAAGCATGTATTTACGTATAACTCATCAAGAAATCAATAGTATATAATGATAACACATAGAAGAAACTATGGTTGGCCAATATTATTCATATATTAAACATGAAAATGTAACAAAATCTTGATACAATAATAGTCATGTGCGCATGGATCTGTTACAATTATCCAGTCTCATGCACTTCATGAATCTCTAACCCTTTGACACCATTGTCTATAAACTAGGTGATTCATCTAATGTATAGGGTGGGTAATTTTACCCTTCACCACTAACTATGCAAACAATAGGTTCACACACTAATAATAGCCATGCCGTTTACAATTATAGCCATACATGCAAGTATGCTATCTATACATCACTTCCAGTTAACTAGAGTGATGAATCTATTCTTGGATTACTTCATGCAGAGTGCTTGATATGATCCTCAAAATATAGAAAACCATGGCGCGCAAGTCTTAAAGATCACTTTATGTGTTCCACAACCTAGCCTCTAAAATAGACAATCTCCAAAATCAGCTAAGTCCCAAAATTTTGTCTTTACACCTCCACGTGCGACACCTTCCTATTCCTTCATGCCTTCGATCCCATCCTATTTTCCCATGCAGACTCTATGTGTGTGATTTCTACTAAGTGTTTTATCTAACCAACACTTCATCCTAGTCATTGTTAGGTGATCATTATCACCCTACCCCCGATGACGCACTTGTGTTATTACGGTTCTTACACAACTGTTGAGAGATTAGTTCTAATAACTTTTCACCACGCACTTTGTAATTATTCTACTACATCTTAATCATTTTTTGATGACACACTCTTGCTTACGTGGCTCATACTTGACTGTTGAGGGGTCTTATTACATGATCCTATTCATCCATACACTAGGGGCATCGTTACTCTCCCCCCTCCTATTTTTGTCACCTTATCATATTACCATTATATTACATTTTCACATCTTCATTATGATACACTTATCTATTTTCACATTTATTCTATTATCACCATTACAGTACCTACACGCTACATAATTTATTCATCTCATCAATCACATTACATTAGTTATCTACATCATCATTTACCATGCATATTTTATCTACCATTACTAACATCATCATACAAATTTATATTCATCACATACAATACAATACACATGCTAGAACAATAACCATACAACCATACGATATCCATTACATCACAATAAAAAAACATCTCAAATATCGATCTCATATATATATCCAAAATAGGTGTTCATACATATAGTGTTCATACAAATCATCATCACAAAACTATGTTTCTTCATTGGGGGCAAGGACCATAAAATTAGATACACTCATCACTATTAAACCTCATCATCATTATCACCCTCGTGTATCATGATAGCCCTAGAACTAGATGCCTCGCCACCAATGCGACACCACATTTTATGGCCCCGAAACTTCTCCATCTGTTTATGTAACATGGAAATTTCCATATTCTCCTCCGAGAACCGACATGTCAAATCCACATAACAGTGAACACGTCCTGAGCCAAGGGACCACCACCTACCACCTCTCAAGCATAATGAGTATCCTCACATGCCTCGTCCCTCTCACTAAGAAACACCATACATGTCGTCATTGTTATAGCTACCTTCTCAAATAGAGGGGCATGTTCTCCGCGATGTCATCCACATGCTCTATTATCCCTCCACATAATACATCACTAGGCACATTCTACGTAAGCATGTAGATTGATGTGTCTATTATCAATGATCAATAGGCATATCCTGCATACATAACATACAACATCATATTAGCCAACCATGTACACAAAACAACATGAATAATTCATTGACAACACTTTAAGCATACATAAATACTTATAATCTGCCACCATTGTCATTACAGGTCAAGGACACCTCCTCACTTGGTTCTCTTACTAGTAACTCCATAGCACATGTATATACTAGGTATAAAAAAATCATCGATGATCTTCCCACCATGCTCGATAATCCTTCATACTCATCACATCATCACCATCCACAACCACTATTGCTGGTTCTACCACATCTAACTCTAGTAGTACTAACTACTCCGTTGTGGTCCCTAGCCTAACACCTAGATTTCTAGGGGCTCTAACAACCATAGCCATATATATGGCTCTAGGGAACATCTTGTACCATCTCAAACTGTTGTGATACTCTCTCCACCTGAAAAATATCCGATACACTTGGAAAGCGGTCCTCTAACCACATGGTCCTCCAAATACATCGCAACTTTGTCACATCCTTAGGCCATCCCTTGTAATCACGATATGGCCTCCATGTCACTAAATCAGATCCCATCCTATCTATCAAGGCCCTGAAACTATTTGTGTCCATCTTCCTACCATGGATATCAACCCACCATCAAGAAAATATCTCTGGTTGAGCCCACTCCCCTCATGGCCCTGCAACTGGTCTCAATACGACTATATGCTCATATGCCCATACATGTAGTAGTGTGGTGGCCCCTATACCCCCACCATGCTCATCCTGCATGAACCGATACAAGTCCCTATACATGTGGGCCAACACACATCGCACCCATGCATATCTTGTCCCATCCTCCTCTATCCACTGACATATGTCATGCATCTTATATAAGATGTTGACACCCCCTCCCTCCACTGCTATACAAGACACTATCACCACTATGATGAACTTTCAAAACCTCATAACCCTAGACTGTAATATTACATCCAAACTAATATGGGCCTTTGTAGGAACCTAAGCCCCTACAAAATATCATTTATTCAAGCTCATTATCCACTCCATATCCACTACCACCATCACCTATACTCTCTCCCTAACCACAGAAACCACAATATGTGATATACATCCTCTAACATCACTGTCATCTCTCCCATAGGTAACCAAAATGTGTATGTGTCTACACACCACCTCTCATATAATGTAGTCAACATAGGCATATTACGGGGCACATCCCCATCATCGTACTATATTTCAAAGGCCGATACATGGTCCAAGCATATCACACTCATCATCCAACAAACCCAATACCAATAGTGCACTCAAGTGCCGACCACCGTGGAAATCCCTTGAGTGGATATCCCTCTACACAACACCAAACAACAATAACTATAACAATTAGAACACTTTTTATGATCAAAAACAACTACCCAACATGTTAGAAACACATTCCATAGTCATATCCACAAAACCAAAATTTTTTGGACCAGGGTGCCCAACATTAGGACCTGGGGTGCCTAAGATCGGGACCCTAGTGCCCGGATCTGGGTGCTCAAGTCTAAAGGGTCACTAGCACCCTCACCACTCTTGTCTAGGTCCCAAATGCTAATAAAAATACAAAAATAAAAAATACAAGAATTCACTTCAATAACCTATTCAAACCTACATTTAAGCAAAAATAATGCACTTACCAACTCCGTAGTAGTACGCGATGCTACCGTGGTCGCTACTCTCTCAAACCAGGTCAGACATAATGGTCTCACCTAAGGCATCCTTACTCACTCCATATACACTATTAGACTTGTGCAAAAACAAATGAAGTGATAAGTTACCTTTTCACTTTACTATTTATAATCACATTACAATTTCCACCTTTACTATGGTCTACATTTCACGCTTATCACCAAAACTAATACACGTAACACCATTTTGGTCATATCTTGAGTTTTTTTACTCGATTTACACCCTATTTACAACATTATTTTCAAAATTCCACCTACCACCGTACTACACATGTTTTGTACATGTTATACACCTTACCAATATTTTATATTCCTTACAACCACGTTTTAACCTCTTGTCATTACTTTCACTTAGAGTCTGTTCCACTCACCACTCCCTCTTTTGCCAAAAGGGGGAATATCATTGGGGGTCCCCCTATAATCCCCCTTATGTCACCACACATCCCAATATCATGAATCCAACACCTCACAACTTATACCATGACACTTCACCATCAATCTCCCCTAATGACCTAATCTGGGGGAAACAATCATTTAACATTTTCTAAACACCTTCACATATCATAACTTATCAATTCCCCCTAATGACATAACTTAGGGGAAACAAGCAACTAAAAATAATTTTACGTGACATCTTATCAATTTCTAAAAACCTTCCCCTAATGACCTAACCTAGGGGAAATTAGCAAAAACCTCACCACGAGTAACCAATCAAAAACAACTAACCAACCAATCAAAATCAACACGATTAAATCAAACCTTTCAAATCCATGAACAAACTCCCAGATGACCTAACTTGGGAGTTACATTCACCATTCCATTCCTAGATGACATAACTTGGGATTTTATTCTATACTCTGCATTCACTTCCAGATGACCTAATATGGAAGCCATCTCATTTTCTATCGCATTCACTTCTAGATGACCTAACTTAAAAGCCATCTCATTCTCTATCGCATTCGCTTCCGGATGACCTAACTTGGAGGCCATCTCATTCTCTATCTTGACCTAACTTGGAATCCTTTACATTATGGTGACACCCATGAAAGTGGGGAAAGAGTGCCTTTCCCCTTATCACTCCTATATGGTTCAACTATTTAAACTGAATTCATTTGGATCCAAAATCACCACATTTTATCTCGAGTCCATCGGTTTGGCTAGATCTTGGGGATGTAGTTAAAGCTTGGAGAATAAAACATTTTTCTCCCCAAAATCTTCCTCTAGTTTCAGGACTCCCTAATCCTCCCATCATTCCATTCATAAACAAGTGTTCGGGTCGGGAAATGATCACTCCCTGCCCACCTATTCAATATTTAACTAGGTTAAAAATCATCGCATCATAATTTTCATTTTTCACACTTCAAAGTGACACTTACGCTTTATATGTTTCACGGATAAAATCACTCGATCCATGGTTCGACACACTTCTATTATACATCTACGTCTTCTTCTTCATCTTGGGATTCTCCAACTTTTCCTCAAGTACGCTTCTCTATTTACTTTATTTTACCTAGCTTTTTGCTCACCAACATAAAGTGGGGAAAATGCAATCACAAAATCACACACTTACCATTACATTTATACTTGTCCGATATGTTAAATTATATATGGATCTTGTGTAATAGAATTATTCACTTTGGTGACCCATCTCTAGGTCTAGTGGTCAATTAGTCGTGTGTCGTTGTGTTTTTCTAGTTTAGTCATAAGTTATCTCTATAGTTTTGGACATCTTTCGTGGTGTTTCAGATGTTGTAATTTGGTCATTTTTCATCCTTAGGTCTATGTTGGGGCACCTAGGGTTGCATTGGGGTTCCCTAGTATGTGATTTTAGGAACTGTGTCATCGTAATTTTTGGTCTTAATTTCTTTGTTCAAGGTCAGTCCTAATGGTTACCTCATGTATTCCCTTAGGTCATATCGACGATAGTTTTGGGTAACTAATGTTGAAATTTGAAAAGAGATCCCTATATAAATAGAACATATTCACTACATTATGGGCATACATCCTACACATCAAGGGAAGATATCTACTAAGGTAAGGGATTGCATTTGGGATTCTTCTACATATGAATCACATCTACATTTTGGTTGTATTCTTTCCATTTCCATCCATTATTTTGCATTTTACATTTAGATATTGCCCCTTATTATCGTGTCATTGGCGTTAGGAAATTTTACACAAAACATTACACACACATGCACCGTAACTACATCAAGGCATGTAATGTAGTGAAGTGCTTTTGCAATAAGTCCACTAGTTTGGTGGATGAGGTCACCCAATCCCACTAACCTTTTATTTTGTAGTTCATTATTTAGTTCATCCGATAAATTCAAGCAAATGCACGGGCAGAAGGGTTTCAAATCTCCTTATGAAACTACCGAACATAGATCCTAATATTTTTCATAGTTCCTAGTGCCTTAATCCATACTAGGGGTTCTTTGAGGTGCCCTAGTAAACTCCCATGTACCTCAAGATAAACAAACAATCAGCTTCTACCCTTCCTAAAGTCATTCGATCATAGCCGCCCAATATGTATACTAGTATGGTACATTCCAAAACACAAGTGAGGTAAGTTATTTATAGGTTAGTAACATATCCCTCTTATTTCTATTATTTCAATCCATTCAAATATAAAAGCAAAATATTTAGATCTAGCACTTCAATATAGCACTTAGTTTCTATTTAGATTAACTTATAAAATAGTAAAAACCACATAAAATCATATTTTTAGTTAATCACACACAATTATTTTAGAAACCTCACTCTTATTGTCTCTCCAAGGATGATCATATCTAGGATATCTTCTACACTCTTTAGATCTATGACCAAAAGCATTACAAGTAAAGCAATAACCATTGAAAGTTATTTCATACCTTGAAGCTTGGGGTTGTCTAATGGACCTTGATATTTCATTGTTATTGATAGATGTCACCTTCCTTTATTATTTCACAGTAGGTTTATCTGATTCTTTTCTTGAAACATCAACTTCTTACTCAATTTATTTTCCCTTAGACTCTTGTTTGAATCCCACACTAGTCTTATCAAATGCAACTCTTTGTTTCCCAAGTAGGTCATCTAGATCTTTAGCACTCTTTAAAATTTTTTGCAAGGACATAGTCTTCTTACTAATTTCTAACAGCTCAGCCCTCAAAAAAACTCTATATCTTGTTCATACTTGGTACACAACTTCTCCTTATCCTGCAGGTTAGAGACAAGAAACTTCACCTTTTCTTCTAGCACCTTGTTTGCTTCAATTAGCTTTGTAGACTCAATCACATATTGCTCATCCATCTTATGAAACTGATTTTCATATTCCTTAATCTAAAAGGTAATTTTTTGATTTTATTTTTCATCTTGTTCAAGATCCCTTTTGACACTTTCAAAATCATCTATGTCATCTTCACATTCCTTATCAGAAATAGTTACCATAACCAGAAATAAAATCACCTAATAGAGAAGAACCATCACCTAAAGATATCATAGCTTCTTTAGTCATGAACAAAGCTTCATTACCTATGCTTTCATACTCATTTTCAGATTCAAAATATGATACACCACTACTAGCATCTGAAAAATCATCATCTTGATTTGAGTAAAAACTTCTTTTCTCCTTTTTATAGTTAGGCTTCTTAAAAAAATTCTTACCTTTGCCAAACTTGTAGTTCTTCTTCTTAGGTTCTTCCTCTTGATCTTCAACATCATCATTTTATTTCTCATGCCTATGAGGACACTTAGCAACAAAATGTCCTACTTCTCCACAATTAAAGCATTTGAAAGGGAGTTTACCTTTATACTTACCAGAACCTTGTTTCATTCTTCTAGCTAACATAGCAAAGAGCTCTTCATCTTCAATCTCTAGAGTGGTATCATCCTTCTTTACCTCCTTGTATTTTTCTTCATTTCATATTTGAAATAAATATCCTTCTTGGCTGATTTTGAATCACCTATCCTCATTTCATAAGAAGTCAAAGTACCATGTAACTCATCCAATGTCAAAGTGGTTAGATCTTTTGCTTCTTCTATAGTAGACACCTTAGAATCAAACTTAGAAGACAAGGACCTTAGAAAATTTTGAACTAAAACTTCTTATTTTATTTCATCACCTAAGCCTTTTATGCTATTCACAATTTTGTCATCTCTAAGAAGGTATGCAAAAATATCATCATTATCATTCATTTTTAGGATTTTAAACTGATTTCTAAAAGTTTGAAGTTTTATAATTTTTACCTTTGAGTCACCTTCATAGAGAACTTTAATTTTTTTGCCCCATGCATCACTTTACCCATTTCAGATTCTCCAAGTCCACTTAGGATGGCACTGAAATCCTTTGAGTTGTTGGTATAATCAGCCTTTTCTTTTTCAGTCCTTGGAGAAGTAACAAGAGGATTATAAGAATTTTCAACTACTTCCCAAACATCAAACCCTTGTGCCATGATGAAAGTCCTCATTCTCATTCTCCAAAAGCAATAATTCACACCATCAAACATTGGTGGATTTCCAATCACACTGTTGCTTTTCATTTTGTGCTTCAAGGATCTCCTTTCAAGTTGTCAAAATTCTACAAAAGGACTTTCTCTAATACCAATTGTTAGAAGCACAATGGACTAAGAGGGGGTGAATAAGTCCTTATAAAATTTCAAATTAAACTTTCAGATCTGAAACTTAAAATACCATAAGCATTCAATCACAATAACCACTTATTCAACTTTAAGAGTGTGCACACCATAAACCATCATCAAAACATATAACCATGAAAGCAAGAGAACACCATAAGAACATAATATATAAGTGTGAAACCCTCAAGGGGAATAAAACCCACTAAAACACTATATTTTATTAATATCTTTATTTGAGGCACCGACCCCTAGCTTAGTAGAGCACCAACCCCTAATTTTTGATACATGAACTCCATAAGGAGACTACAACCCCCAAGATGATCAAGAACCCACTAAACCACCTTATGATGTGATTATATCTGATTTTTTTCTACCACAACTGATGGAGATCCAATATTCAGCTCGCTTTCCTTCACACAAACCCTTGGTGATCAATATTCACCAAACAAGCTCTTTAATCACTCTAAAAATCATCAAATCCTTGCTCTCTTGTTCTCTGATTTTTATTAACCTAAAACACAATTAGATCAGCCTTAAATCATGCTCAAACACCTGCAATCAAACCTCTCCTAGGTCACTCTACTTTCACACACTCAACTAGTTTAGAAAAGCACCCAAAAACATGCTTTTATATGTTTCTCCTCCTTTCAAACTTGGGCCCAAATTTTTCCCTCCATTTGATTCAACCCATACATCAAGTAAAAATTTTAAATTTGAAATACAACAATTATAAGTGACCTGAATTAGGTTGGCATAGCTTAAAACCACATTACAAGTGTCAAAATGGCTCAAAACCCCATGGGCACATTATTAAAAATCACCTTACATAAAAAGTAAAAATTTTCATCACCAAAAACCATTTACATATGAGTAATACATCATGAAACATTCAAATATGGTATCACATTTAATCAACCAATTAGATTATTTCATTTACTGGGCCTAGTTCCCTTTACAATTCTCAAAACAGTTGTTTTCTTCACCCTTCAACACCTTGTAAAATTCATAAGGACACGTGGAATCTCCTAAACCAATGCAGGGAAGGAAGGGCGATGGGAAGAAAATTGGATTAATTCCCTAAAGGGCTAAGAGGGTACATAGACCCGCACCTCGCCGACACCTCACGATGCTACGTGGCAGCCCCTGATTGGCTGCGGGCAGCGGGATAGCGGGGGAAACTTGGAAAATTTCCAAAAAAATTTTGAGATGTAAAAGACAAAAAGGGACCCATTCCTCCATTGATGCCTCGTGATGCCATGTGGCATCACCTGATTGGTTGTGGGCGGTGGGGAAAATTTGGAAAAAATTCCAAAATTTTCTGAAAACGCTAAGTTAAAAAGGGGATCCACCCCTCCGTTGTCACCTCATGGTGCCACATGGAAGCCTCTGATTGGCTGTGGGTTGGTGGGGTGGGGAAAATTTGGAAAATTTTCCCAAAATTTTCCTAAGCTCTAAGGGAAAAATTTGGGCTGCGGGCCCGCCAAGGAAAATTTTCCCAAAATTTGACGCCAAGGAAGAAAAACTTCAGAGGGCCATAACTTTTGATAAAGAGCTCGGTTTTGGGAAAACAAGGACTTTCTTGAAAGATATCAATGTCCTCTTTACTCTAAGATCATTAATTCTAATTTTTTAAATAAATTTTAATGGGTAAGTTGTAAGAAAATGACCTATGAAGCTTTTACAATGTGAACTTGTGAATTTTAACTTATGAGATTTATTAATTTGATCTTCCTCATCTCTCAACATGTCAAATAGACATGGAGGATTATTCCTAAATGGATTTAAGGAAGGATTAAAGGTTCAATTTGTCTCTTTGATTTGCAATTTGAGCATTTCTATTTCTTGATAGAAAATGACTGCAAAATGGTTTGAGCCCGATTTTGCTAAGTTTTGAAATATTTCCTTAAGTTTTTTATCAAATTGAACTCATTTATACCTTGACATGTTCAATTTTAATGTTTCATTGTTATTTATTTCTTGTAGGTTTGAACTATGCATTTTTGGTTTAGATAATTACCAGTTTGAAATTACAAATAACAGGGATCAAATTTTAATGGGTCTATTTGCCACTTTCTTCTTCCAAGTATTTAGGATACATTCCAATTCCAAGCTAACATATTTGGTTGATTCAAAACAAACCATTCAAGACCAAAATGTAATATTGGTTTTAATTATTTGTTTACATTTCAAAGAGACAAAATATTGTATTTTTCTCACACGCATTTCTTCCTTTCAAACAAATATTTCAATACATTGATATGATCAGATTCAATACAACAATGCATTTTAGAAAGGCATTACATTCATTTATTGATTCCAAAAGACAACTTACAACTTCCTTCTTTCATTTCTTCCAAAATCATTTATTGTATACAGGGAAGACAATACATTTTCTTTTCATGTGTTCCACTTTACCACTTTTCAAACAGAGATTTCAATGAAATAACATTATATGGACAAGAAAAACCATTTTCATTAATTCAAATGAGATCTTACAACTTCCTTTCCATTTGATTACAAAATACAATATACCAAACACGTATCATTATTTCACATTCTTTGTAAATAGAATACAGAGTATAAATATTTTACATTTCAAATTTCACTTGCAAAACTCTACAACATATTTCCATTACAAACATTTACAAGATCATTCACTTTATGTGGGAAGGTTACAATGAGATTTCATTTCACAAGGGACTGTCAACTGTCTTTTCTCAGCTCCAAAACAACAACATGCATTCCTCTCATTCCTCCAATTTGATCACAATAGGATTAGATGAAAGGTAACACTCTCCACCCAACCAAGACATCCAATGAAGAGGAGAAGCCATCCTTATTCATTGGCCCCGAGCCCCAACCACAAAGCAATAGAAGATGTGATCCAACTCATGACAATAATAGGCTTCCACAAAACATACACACAACATTTTCACAAAAAGACACAGCTCAAACAGAATGTAGTTTACAACTACATTAAAACATGACAAACAACACAAAGGCTTCATCAATCAAGCCAAAGGAGCAAGAAGCTATGGGGATGTTGCTTATGCCTCCCAAGGGGAAAAATGGGTATCACCACTTGAGTACAACCCACCAAAATATATATATATATATATATATATATATATATATATATATATATATATATATATATGAATATCATTTCAAACCCTATCATGCCCTTATGCTTCCCCAAGTACCCCTTATTCCTCACATTTTCTTATATCTCCCCAACCTCTTATGGCACTCCATAACGAGTAAAGAAATGCAAGCTATTTCTTTGTAAGGTGGAACCCAAATTCCTAACTCCCTCCATCCTTATACTTCCCTAAAACCACTTGTTCCTCCCACAAAATAACCCCATAGTATTATCCTACACCATTCCTAGGACATCTACCCAACAACCCACAATATATACCAAAACATTCACACACGAACATTTACATAAATAAAATAAGAGCATTTCAAGAGCTAAGCTCTTACCTCTCCATGATGGAGTTGTTCTAGTTCAAAACAAAAAGATCCTTCCAATGCAAGCAATCCAAAAATAAACCCAACACAAGCATGCAACAATATTCCAAAATCTTTTCCAAGTAAGAGCTACCAAAATAGAAAGAAATTTTTCCCAAAATGAAGTCTCCCAAAAGTGAAGCAACCCAAAACAAGGCAAGAAATTCAAATTTTATAGAAGAGGGAAGAGAAGAGGATGAGGTGGATCCATGTAGGATGCCACATCACACATCCTCAACCCCAAACACAAAGTCAAATTCATTCTCCAATGCATAATAAATAGGTGGGTGAATAATATGACAGTTTACTTACACACTCTAATCCAACCCACACCCCAAAGGACTGAAATTAAATTATGTAAGAAAAGTGCAATTACAACATTCAACTTGACTTGTAAAAATGCATAAAAAGGTCTAAATTTAACCCTCCAACCATAGGAAAGGTTGGTATGTAAATTTAAGAGGTATGGGACAAGTTTAACTTGTCCCACAAGCCTCCAAAATCAGCCTCCAAGGACAAATTCAAATTTCCAAGAAGGTGGAGTGTTTCACACTCAAAATTTAACTTACACATCACTTACAAAGTCACTTACACATTCTTACAACACTTTAAAACATGGCCAAAAACTCTATTAATTACATTCTTATGACATCTTTTAATTAATTAACTAAACAATATGATTACTCACAATATTTACACACCATTAAATAAATAATGAAAGGGGTAAGTGCACCACAAAATAAACACATGCAAAAATTAAACAAAAGGGACCAAAAATAAAAGAAATACATAAAATCCCTTGGTCACATTTAAAGGTGATCCCCCATGGGAATCCCTAACACTAACAAACACACACACAAACAAAACTAGTTGCCATGGTGACCTTGTTGAATTCATCTAGAATTCCAATGTGGTTGGTCTCCAATCCCCGATGTTTGTTGTGATATTTTAACCTGCAAAACACAAATACCTCCTTTGGCCTCGTGGCCATATCAGAACATCTAAAATAATATAAATATAATTAAATTTCCAAAATCATCTAGATATATGAATCACAACAACATCAAAGAAATCTAACAATATCATTATAGTTTTATCAACAACTATATCATCATCCAATAATTTTCCATTTCTAGGGCTACTCACAATATCCAAATATCGAAGTCGAACAACATCCATCATATAACCATGTCCAATAGTATATCATCATCAACATATAAAGTATCTCTAATAATCATCATGCATCATATAAGAATCAAAATTAACAATAATCCATGATCCAATATCTAACATCATACTAAATCAAAACTATAATAATGTCCATAATATAATCGATAAAGTGTCATGATCGTGATCAAAAGGTGTCAAAGGGAAGTGGGAACTACATGGTACACCCCCCGGAGTGGAATAGAGGATAAAATTCAAACATGGAGATGGATTGAAGGTATATGATAACATCAAGGAATTTATTTTTTAATATTTGGGAAAGATTTGGAGGAGTTGGGGAAGATTCATCAGAAACAAGGTTCTCAAGCCTAGGATGTGCATAAAGCCAAAATGATATGAGCTTAGGGAAGTGATTCTAGGAGTTATAGAAGGATTTAGGAGCTAAATAAGACATCATCAGAAAGGTAATTTAGATCTATATAATATGGTGAAATTATATTTTTCACAACACTTTGATGCAATAGGTTTATATCTAGTTTTTCCCATGCTCAACTAGGGATCTAGAAAAACAAAATGCACTTTTAAGGTTTAAAATGGATGAATCATGAGCTGAGAGTCCACCATTGGAATCATAATTCCATTTTATGTCGAATTAATATATAATTTCACCTTCAAAATCCACCAGAACTCTAGATACAACATTCACAAGTTTGCTCTCAAGTTCTCATACTTAGTCATTTTTGAAGTGGACATGTGTCATCTCTAGGTACCTAGAACATTTTGATTTCACTTTCATCCCTTTAGTAAAGGAACATAGGGGATGATAAAATTTTCCCAACCCTTTTTGAGCCCCCATAACACTAATATGAATTATCGTTTTTTAGTTAAGCCTCCAAGAGCTAAGTTTGCACCTTCCCTCTCCCTCGCACGATGATGATCATCAAGTGTCGCGATGAGGCACAAGTTGAAAATTTATGTCCCTTTCATCCCTTTTAGAAAAGGGACATAGGGGACATAAAATTACCCCAACTCAGTTGATCCTTTTGGTTCCCATGCACCGAAAAATCAGCTCCTAAATGTGTTTTCCTAGCCTCCCTCTCATTCTCAATTGCAAATAAATTCATTCTCATACATTGCCACCTCTATGATATCTGGAGGTTGAAGAATTCATTAATGGATGTCATGAAAATTAGTAGAGAAAAATTCAGAAATTTACGTCTTCATTTATCAAGGTTCCAGTGGGTGAGGTCACGTGAAAATTGGAGGGAATGATCGTTGAAAAATCTAGTTTCACATGAACTAGTTTTCTTACCATGAAGTACCTAATTTTTAGGGAAACGAAGTTATACATTTTCATATAAATTATTCCTTGTTACATGAATAATAGTAGAGAAAAATTTAGTGAGCTACCTATTCACTTATCAAGGTTCCAGCGGGCTAAATCACCCGAAAATTTGAGGGAATGATTGTTGAAAAATCTAATTTTGCATAAACTAGTTTTTGTGCCATAAAGTCCCTATTTTTTAGGGATATGGAGGGATATGTTTTTATCAGTATTCTACCCCTTCTGATGAAAATATCATTTTCCCAATTATTCATACAAAGATATTACCCAAAATTTGGAGTTCGAAACCCCATAATTTCAATACTTTCTTTTTCAAAATATGACACCTGCAGTGCACTTACTAAAAATAACATGTGTCCATGGCGAGGTATAATAGAAATAGAAAGTGGATAAAATATAAAACATCATCAAAAAATTAGGATTGAAGTGTTCCAAAGGGATTGAAGGGATCGGGATCAATTCGGTAGAGCCTTTGGACTAGATTAAGTAAAAGTGGGTTTTCGGGCCTAAAAGAGCATACACTGCTAAAGAGTACTTGAGATTTAAGAAATTATGATGGGAGATTAATAAATAGTCAAGAGCCCAAAAAGTACCAATGGAAGGTATTTTCCATTTCCTAAATGGCTGAAAAATGAGGCTCATGAAACATCATACACATCCCTAGGTAACTCCTTTTAGAACACAACTAGAAATCCCGAGAAAAAGGGGGAATTTGAAGGTGATAAAGTTAGAATTGTAGCTCCAAACCATCACCATTCAATTCATTGAGTTTTTTTAGTCAATATCATACATAATTTAACCTTTCAACTCATCCTGGGAGCCCAAGTTATCACCATCACAAGTTGGCTCAAGGAACGCGTTCAACACTTAGCCAAATTCTCAAGTGGACACGTGTCAGCTCTAGGAGCCTAGCACATTTTGTGTCCCTTTCATCCCTTAAGAAAAGGTACATGAGGGATATTAAAATGTTCCCAACCCTATTTTTCCCTCTGGTCACACATGGAACCCTTTCGCAACGACAGTTCATCCCCGGGGAGATTGTTGGAGGCTATCCCTCGGTGCGTCAAATCGATCGCGCCAAGTGTCGCAACCTGTTATGATGTGCAAAATGATGACCCTTTTGTCCATTTTTAAAAGGGACATAAGGGACATGAAATTGCACCCATCCCCCTATGGCCCTCAAGTCATCAATGCAACCTTCTACATTGCAATATTCAGCCCCCAGGTGCTTTTCTCCAGCTCCTTAGCCCTAATGCTCAATCGCCTAGATCTTGATAAGTGTCGCAAGGAGGCACAATGTGAAATTTGATGACCATTTCATACCTTTAACTAAAGGTACATCTATGACATAAAAATTCACCCCACCCATTGTATGAGTTTTTGAATATTTTAAATCGGCACTTATCTTTCTTTCCCTTCATTTCTTCTTCACAACTTCATACCATGTCATAGCTCTATTCATGCTTGTCCAGACACCAGTCCACCATTGCTGCTCTAAAATAGATCCTCCATGGCCACAAAATCATACACTTCATAAAAATTTAATATATTTAAGAGGATGTACTAAATTAAAGAGTTGAAGAAACAAAGAACAGAGAAGAAGAACAAAGAAATTCATCTGAAAACCCTTGTTGCCGTGAGATGAAGAATTTGATATATCTTGCAAAGTACTCCACCAATCAAAGAATTTTTTTGTTGCATTCTTCATTTTTAGAGGCCACAAAAACCTCAGTAACATATCTCCCTTCCCCAACATAGATATTTGTAGCAAATAAATCCCCATTTCGTATAATGTTGTCGCCCTCAAAATTCCCTTCTTTTGAAGTCAAGTTTGAAAATTTTGAGTTTGTTCCTTGGATTATTGGATCACATTGAGCCTGACATTGTTTGTAGTTTTCCCATTCATGGAGAACAATTTGAAAGTTGGGCGTAATGGTGAAGTTTCTTCCCTTCTTTTTATTTTTTTCCCACAGTCGGGAATGACAGGCATATCTTCCCATTAATTTTTACATGGGTAGTATGTGGATATCTATGATTAGATACGGCATGGCCATGTTTCAAGTGACATTAAAGCCTCCACATGTCCAAATGGTGTAACTTTAGGGGCAAGGCCCAAGGGACAATCCTCAAATAAGCGTAGGCTTTCCACGTGTCCCAGGTTCAAAATAAAGGTAGAACAAGCTCAAATCGGCTAAGTATGGAAGGTTCAGCGGACGACACCATGTGCATCATCGACATAACTTCAAGAGTCAAAGCTAGGGGTAGTTCTCAAACTTACACCAGTCCTCCACATGTCCTAGGTCCAAAAAAGAGAAAGAGCCGATCGTTAAAATTGACTAAGTATGGGCGGGTTGGTGGAAGTCTCCACGTGCCTTAACGATGTAATTTTAGAAGTGAAATCAAAGGGTCAATCTTCAAATGAGTGTCAATTCACCACTTGGTTAAAGTCAATGTAGAGATAAAGTTTTTCTGTTGAAAATTTCAAGACCAATGGAAAGAGCACACGTCATCTCTCAGTGATAATTTAGGAGACATTTCCAAATGGAAACTCAAATGAGTGCTAGATCTCCATGTGTCTAGGGGTCAACATAAGTCAAGCAAGAAATAGGCCCGAATCAGCTAAGTATAAAGGAACTGGCGGAGCTCCCACGTGTCAGCCTGGTGCAACTTAAAAGGTAAAAATGCAAAAGGCATCTACAGGCCCACTCCAATCAATTTCTTCCATATGGGTGGCCCAAATTTAAAGTTGTAAAAGAAAATCGAATGGACCATGTTTTAACTGACGAAATAATGTAATGGTTGTATATTTAAAAACCTGGTTTTTCTACCATTAACATTTCTTTGTGAATCAAGAATTTGAAAGGGCGTGAATGATTGGAATAAGTTATAAGCTGTTTCTTTCTTGCTCTAGGAATTTGTAACCATATCTTGCGAGCTACTTTAGGGGCTTTTAAATCCATTGTATGGGGTCGGGAATTTTGATATTATGGAAATCAATGTAATTTCTATTTTCCTTGCATTTAATAAACTTTGTGTTCTATTTTATACAATCTCAAGAACTTTGAGTCTACGGATTGTGCCCATTATAAACGTGAATGGTTCTACTCTATATCTCATTTAATCAATACATATAAGGGTTTTCTCTACCATCTCTTTTCCCTAAAAGTATTTTCTTCTTCTTCCTCCCTCCTCTCTTAAATTCTTCTATCCTCATGTATTAATAAATTTTCAGGCATAAAACACATTTCAAGATATCAGGAAACCACCATTGAATGAAAAATTGTGTATTTGTATATAGGTTTTACATCTGCTTTCAATAAGGGAACCTCTCCATTAAAGAGGAGGGACTTGCTTTTCCTCGACTAAGGTTTAATTCAAGTGAAAATCTGAAACCCAACGGTTTTTGTGACTCACTCGGGATTTTTTTCAACAAATTTCCTTTCTAAAAAGAACAACTAATTTGATCATTTTTGTGATTTGGAGACTCTAAGATATACGTGGTAGAAGGAATCGTGGTAGAAGGGCTCTTGGATCAAAAATGTTTTCTACTTCCTCCAATAAGAAGAAATAGAAGAGCTCATTCCAAAAGCACACCTCCTATTGAAGACAAAGATTCTAGTAGTAGCATTCCTTAAGCACAACTTAGCCCTAATCTCCATGACCTAATTCTTCTAGTGTCTCGGTTCCACTTTAATAAATCTTTCCAAGGATGGCAGCACCTCGGCCCTAGGGAAAAATATTTGGGCCATTGGCTCTTCCTCAACCATTGCATGAGTTACCTAGGGGTAACAAGAAATTTTCTCAAATTTAGAGGTGATGGAAAAGTGCACCCTGATGAACACATTGCAGCCTTCATTATTGCATGTGGGGTCCTTGGAGTTAAACATGAGGATGTCTCTATTAGGCTATTTATGGAAACCTTGCAAGACAATGTTGCATATTGGTTTTACCATCTTCCTGTTGGGACCATCATCGATTGGACTACTATGAGGACTGAATTTGAGCAATATTTCAAACCTACTGAAGATGTGCATGATTTTCTAGCTCATATTTCTCAAATCAAGAAGGAGCCACATGAGCCTATGAGATAATTTTTGGCCAAGTTCAACAAGTTGGTTAACAAGATTCCACTAGATACTAGGCCTGTTGATTAGATTCAGAAGTGTTTCTTCTTGAATGCTCAATTACCAGAAGTAAGCTATTCCTAAGGAGAGAAAATATTGTAACTTTGGATGTTGATAAGAGATTGGTTGTTAGTGTGGAAGATGACTTGATCATGTCTGGCAAGATGAAAAGGGAGTTTTTCAAATCCAAAGAATCTTCTTCTTCCTCTCCTCCTGGAGGTAATGTGGATTAGTTGGTGTAAAATTTGGCTAATGACCTCATTTCCATTAAGAAACAATTGGCTCAGCATGCTCCATATCAAGATGTTCCAAGGAAGAAATTTTAGCCTAGGAACCACTTGCCCTCTTCTCAAACCAGGTTGGCCATTGAAGGTCCACCCTTAAGGTTCTGTTAATGCTACTTGTGAAGTTCTTGAGCCCGATGATGAGGAAGAAAATGGGCTCTATGATGAACAAGAAGAGGAAGATGATGAAGAATTGGAGGATCCTGGTGGTTCTCAAGTTCATTTCCTCACCACTGAAGGTATGGATGATGAAGATGAATATGATGATGTAGTGGCTGAGATGAATAGTGAGTCATATGCTATTATTACCCAAGATAAGACCAACAAAAAGGAAAAAATGGTGCAACATGCAAAAAGATCCAAGGAATACCCCATCACCACCCCGGTGATTGATTGCAAGAAGAGGAGCTCCTATTCCTAATACTTCCACCCAAAAGGTAAGCTCTGCTAGTCCTTCTTCCTCTACTTCTACTTCTGAGAATTATTGTCCAAAAAATGATAAAGTTGATAGATCAAAATCTCCTCCTACTCTTAGTAGTGATTCCCCATCCACATCTGGATCTTTTGATATTATAGACCATCTTAAAAAGACCAAGATTCAGATTTATGAGGTAGAGTTTTATCAAACCCATCCTAAAGCCTTTGCCAAAATGGTTAACTTTGTAAATTATAAATCTAAAACCCCAACCCATTCTTCTAAAGGCCTTTTTCCCACTCCTTCTCCGCCTTAACTCATCCTTGTAGCTACAGTCACTTCACCCAATGAGAAGATCAAACCCTTCTATGTGACTCTCCTCATAGTTGGCCACAAGATTAGCAATTGTGTCATTGATTCTAGCACATATGATAATGTGCCTGCAAAAGTGGCTCATGCTTTGGGTCTAACCCTAACCCACACTTATGGCTCTTGTTATTCCATGGAAAGTAGAGAAGTGCCTTTGGTTGGGAGAATCAAGGATGCACAAGTAGTTTTTGTTTCTTTACTAAAGAAGAAGGTCTTAGGTACCATCTTGGTTGTTGATATCCCTCCTTCCTATGGCATGCTACTAAGTAGGAAATTTTGCAAAGATGTTAGAGGTGAGACCCAAATGGATTGGTCACAATCCTTGATCCTTATCAATGGGAAGATGAATAATTTGCTACTTGAGAAACAAGCAGAGTATATTGTGCAAAAGATAGATGATCCTAAAGTACAAATATTGTATGAAGACATTGGGCATGGGAACTACATGATCATGTCACAAGAGGAGACAAGTTTTCCAAAGGAAGTGTTGTTTGATCCTAATGGTGTGTGGACTTTGGAGTTTGATGGAAGCTACTCTTCAGCTAGTTCTAGAGCTGGTGTAGTGCTCATTTCTCCTAGGGGTAAGGTTCATCCTTTCTCCTTCAAATTTTAGTTTGAAAATACCAACAATACTGCTGAGTATGAGGCCCTTATTCTTGGGTTGAGCATGGTGAAGGAAATGGGAGTGAAGAACCTTCTTGCTCGTGGAGATGCAGAGCTAATTGTAAAACAAGTTAGAGACCTTTATCAAGTAAAGAACAAAAGGTTGAAGCACTATAGGAATCAGTCGGGATTCCATTGAATTCCTTGATGCTTTTTCCATTGAATTTGTGCCAAGGGAAAGGAACACTAGGGCTGAATCTCTAGTTGTTTTGGGGTCCTTATTGATTCCTCACCCTAATTTCCCTCAGGAGAAATTCACCATTGAGCTGATCCATAGACCTAGTGTGCCTGACAATGTAAATAATTGGCAAGTTTTCAATGATGACCAACATTTTCTTTCTTTCTTGGAGCTCAGAGATAACTTTGATCAGTTGTACTTTGAAGGAAGTGACAATCTTCCTAGAGAGTGTGTGTCATCAAATGAAAATGGTGTCAAAGAAGATATGGATCAAGATGGATGCATCAAACTAAAAGGAAACAAATTTCCTAAAGGGTTGGTGAGTTTAGAGGATTTTTTTATAAACATGATAGATATATGAAGTCTAAAGTTTCCCAAGGATCCTACTAATCTGTTGAGACTAAGAAAGTGAATATTGGGAGTCTTGATGATCCCAAAATGGTCAACATTGGAAAATGTTGCACTCGGGAAGAGAAAAATAAGGTGGTGAATCTATTGAAGAGGTATGTTGGTGTTCTGGTTTACTCTTATGATGATCTTAAGGATTTTCAGCCTAAATAAATGCAACATTTCATTCCTCTTAAGCTTGGGATCAAACCCTTCAAATAGAAGAAAAGAAATATAATCCAAAGATAGCTGATACAATTTTCCAAGAAATAAAAATATTCTGAAGGATAGGATCATATTCCCCATCCACCATTCAATGTGGATTACTAATATAGTGCCTATTAGGAAGAAGAATGGTGAGATCTGGATCTATGTGGACTTGAAAAATTTAAATCAGGGTTCTTTGAAGGACAAATACCCTCTCTCCATGATTGACCAAGTATTGCAAGTTGTCACAGGCTCGGAGATGTTATCTATGTTAGATGGATTCTCAAGGTACAATCAAGTAGAGGTGAATATTGTCAGATCAACATAAGACTTCCTTTACAACTCCTTGGGGAACCTTTGCATACAAGAGGATTCCATTTGGTCTCATCAATGTTGGTGCTACTTTCTAGAGGGCCATGGACTTGGATTTTGGTAGTTTGAAAGGGAAATGCATTGTTGTGTATTTGGATGACTTGACAATGTTTTATAAAGCAAGAACAAATCACTTCCAACACCTTGAAACAATATTGCAGAAGTGTAGAGAGCATGGAATTTCTTTAAACCCCTAAGAATTCTATGTTTTGTGTCATAGAAGGAAATTTGTTGGGACACATTGTTTCAAAGGAAGGGATCAAGATTGATCCGGAGAGAGTTCAGGCCATCCAACAAATTCCTCTTCCATCAAGTAAGAAAGGTATCCATTCTTTCTTTGGTAAGATCAATTTCCTAAGGATATTCATCCCCGATTTTGTAGAACTTACTATGAGCATTGCTTGCATGATGCAAGGGAAGAAAACTTTTGGTTGGTCCTCTGAAAGGAAGAAATCATTTGAGGACATTAAATAAGCTATTGCAAAGACTCCAATCTTTGTGTGCCCCGAATTTAGCAAATATTTTATTATCTATTTTTATGCCACTTGAAAATACCCTAGTTGTTGTGCTTAGCCTAGAAGAATGTTGAATATCATGAGCTTCTAATTACATTCATGAGTTATGTATTGAAAACTCATGAGATGAAGTAAACCATGATCGAGAAACATGCTTTTTTGGTTGTCAAAGTTTTCAAGCAATTTAGGTTTTATATCCTTAATTCTCATTCTATGGTGCTAGTACCTGATACAAAAATCAAATCCATTCTTATGCAGCAAGAATTTGGAACCAAGAGAGGTAATTGGGTAGTAAAGGTGCAAGAGTATGATCTTGACATCAAGCCAAAAAATTTGGTTTGGGGTAAGGGCTGTGTGAACTCATTGCTGAGGGAGATGCCAAGGAGTTGTCCAAAGATGGAGTTGATGTCCCTGTTGTTCTATTCCTCAACTTGATAGATGTATGGTATGTTGAAATTGCTCACTTTCTAACCTATGGAGAGTTTCCATATCACTTGAGTGCCAAAGAGAAGAGAGCCATCAAATTGAGGTCTACACAATATGTGTTATGGGAGAATGCTTTTTTCAAATGAGGCATAGATGGAAGGTTTTTGAAGTGTGTAGACAAGGAGCAACAAAAGAAGTTGTTCTCTAATTTTCATGACTAGGCTTGTGGAGGTCATTTCTCCTCTACTATAATAACTCATAAAATACTTCGTGTTGGTTATTATTGGCCCACTGTATTTAGAGATGCATCAAAATGGGTTGGTAAATGTGAAGCATGCCAAACATTTGTTGGAAGACCTAATTTGGCTGATTTGCCACTACAACTAGTAGTGATTGATGAGCCCTTTTAACAATGGGGATTGGATTTCATTGGAACTCTTAACCCACCTTTTAGTGTTGGACATACCCATGTGTTGACATCCATAGATTACTTAACCAAGTGGGTGGAATCCATCCTAGTCAAGAGCACTACTTCCGAGGTAGTTTGCAACTTCATTAAGGAGAACATATTGATCATGTTTGGGACACCAAACAAAATTGTGACTGACAATGCTTCCAAATTTTATTCTACTGAGATGATGGAATTTTTCTATGGGTATGGGATCTCACTTTCTCATTCTTCATATTACTACCCCCAAGGGAATGGACAGGTAAAATCAACAAACAAGAACTTGGTGAACATAGTTAGAAAGCTTGTAAATGATTCTCAGAGGAATTGGCATAAGAAGCTATATGATGCACTTTGGGCTGATAGAATTACACCCAAGAGAGAAATTAGAATGTCTCCTTTCCAAGTGGTGTATTGTGTGGAAGCTCAACTTCTAGTCATCACGGTGGAATTTCCAACCTTGCATCTGATGAAAACCATTGAAGATTCAAGTTTTAGTAGCTCTTTGGACAAGATAATTTTGTACCTTCAGAAGCTTGATGAGGAAAGATTGCAAGTGGTTGATAGGATAACAACTCATCAATTGAAAGTGAAGGCTTTATTTGAAAAGAAATACAAACCTAAAGTTTTTTGAGTGGGAGACATTGTGCTACTTTGGGACAAAAGACATGAGCCACGAGGAAGCCATGGTAAGTTTTATTCTCTTTGGCTTGGTACTTTTAGAATCAAATATTTTACTAGAGAGAACTCTTTTTATTTGGATTACATGGATGGTTCTCCTCTCCCACTTCCTTATAGTGGGCAATACCTAAATTTTTTCAAGTCCTAGGTGGCTAGGAAGTCCTTTTGTACATTGCATTTGGTTTTTGGTTTTTGGCTTGTGTCCCTTTCTTGTTCTTTGTTGTGTGGTGTGTTTTGTTTTGGGTCTTCCCTTTTGGTTTGTTTTGTTTCTTTTCCCATCTTATGTGTGTTTCCTTGTATTGGTTTTTATTTTGAATCCTTTTCCCAATGGATAAGGCACTGGTCCTCTTTCCTAGAGTTATCTGCAGTTCTTGATCTTGCCTTGTGTCTTTGTTCCAAGCCAAGTCATCCCCAGAAAGAGCCAACTATTGTCACCCTCAAAATTCCCCTCTTTTGAAGTCAAGTTTTGAAAATTTTGAGTTTTTTTCTTTGCGGTATTGGATGGCATCGAGTGAGGTATTGTTTGTAGTTTTCCCATTCATGGAGAACAATTTGAAATTCGGGCGTAATGGTGAAGTTTCTTCCCTTCTTTTTATTTTCTTCCCCATGATCGGGAATGACAAGTGTATCTTCCCCATTAATTTTTTCCCCAGCATCCACGGGTAGTACATGGAAATATCGATTAGATATGGCATGACCATGTTTCAAGCGACATCAAAAGCCTCCATTTGTCCAAATGGTGCAACTATAGGGGCAGGGCCCAAGGGAGAGTCCTCAAATAAGTTCAGGCTTTCCGTGTGTCCTAGGTTCAAAATAAAGGCAAAACAAAGGGAGCGAATGATTGGAATAAGTTGTAATTGTTTCTTGCTTGCTTGAGGAAGTTGTAACCGTCTCTTACAAGCTATTTCAGGGCTTTCAAAGCCATTGTATGGGGTTGGGAATTTTGATATTCTGGAACTGTAATTTCTAATCGGAAAAATAAATACAAGGGTTTTCCCTTTTTCCTCTGTTTTCTTTCCTTCTTGCTCTAATCTATGAATCATTTAATCCTTGCATTCTTAGAAACTTTGTGTTCTAGTTTATACAATCTTAAGAACTTTGAGTTCGTGGATTGTGTCCATTATAAATGTGAATGGTTCTACTCTATATCTCATTTGATCAATACATATAAGGGTTTTGTCTACCATCTCTTTTCCCTTAAAGTATTATCTTCATCTTACTCCCTCCTCTCTTCAAGTCTTGTATCCTGCATGTATTGATAACTTTCTAGGCATAAAACACATTTCAAGATATTGGGAAACCACCATTGAATGAAAGATTTTGTATTTGTAGATAGGTTTTCCCTTCGCTTTCAATAAAGGAACCTCTCCCATTAAAGAGAAGGGACTTGCTTGGCCCCTGACTATGGCTTCATTCCAAGTGAAAATATGAAACCCAACACACAACAAGAACAAAATTTCAATTACCGATCAACCGACAATCGGTTCGAGAAGAAAACTAGACCTGTAATTTTCAAGCTCCATTAATGGCTACCATATCCGTAGCTTTTGCTAGGTGAAAAAAATTTAAAATTTTAAAATATCATAAAGCTATTGATTGGGAAAGCCTTAAAATTTAGAGGGGTGATATTGGGCAAAAACCCATATAAAAAATTCATTCCACCGTGATCCAAGCACGAAGTGTAGTTACTAAAATAACACGCCTTTTACGTGGGAGACTACTATTTAGGGTAAGCCACGATCCAAAGAAGATGTGAAGGAGACGGTGAACACAAAGAAGATATTGCAAGTGAAATTCATTGAAAGGGTCATCTCGGCCTAGAATTGACACTTACTAAAAATAGTAAGTAGTCTCATGAACACCTACAAAAAATAGCAAAATAGTCTAGAAGGTGAGGAGAACACGGGGAGAAAGAGAAATTAAATTTTCACATCTAATGAAATTCTAAGACACTTACTAAAAATAGTAAGTCATTCCAAAGGGTGAATTTCACAAAAGGAGAATTCTAAGAGTTGAACATTTAAATTGGTAGTTGTAGTTGGAGTTAGAGAAGAATTTTCACACTTACTAAAAATAGTAAGTTGATCTTTCTAGAAATAGTAAGTTACTCCATTCAAGAATAACAAGTGTTGAAGAGCCATTCATAGTTTCACTGGTATGTTCATCGGTACCTAGCACCTGTAAGGACAAATGTATCATTCCGTAGGACATATGTCGTAGAATATGACAGTGTTGCAAAGGGGATCATCATTTGGGATCATCCATGGGAATTTCTCATAGGGCATTCAAGATCCATCCCAGGGAACTCGATAGTGTCTTTCGATACTCACTTCATGATTGGTCAGAGGTATATCATGTGTAGGGTAGAATTTTGGTCATCGGTGAAACAATTCATTCAACTTGGAAGGATTTATTCCAAGGCTTCAGTCTCTTCAAAGGGGATCTTCATGAGTGATTCTCATGGTCACCAATGAATTCATTCGACATTGTTTTTAAACACTTAGTTCATGTGTCATCTAAATGAAGTTTCTCGGGGGTGTAAAGAGTTTGGAAACTCAAATTTCATCACATTGGAGCATTCCATCGAGTCATTTGGAAGGATCAATGGACTTTATTAGAGGTAGAATATTTCATCATCAACATCATTCTTCCTTCTTCTTCTTTGAGCTCATTCTCTCTCTCTTCTCTCCCCTTAAATTTTTCTCTCTCCTTGATGTTCTAATTTTGCATTGCGGTTGTAATTTTTCTATATCTTAATGTTCATAATGTAATAAGTCACCTTTATGTTATGAAAAGGGACTTATTATTTTCCTAAGAAGGCAAAGATGTTTAAGTCATGTTGAGAAATACAAAGAGCCAATGGGGGTATATGAACAATCATCCGGAATATGAAGAGTTGTTCTTCTTCTATAAATTTTAATGCACTCCTCATTTGGACTTATTCTTAGCTATTTTTTTGTGAATACATGAGAGAGAGATCCTTTTAAAAAGAGTAAAGAGATATAAAATTCTTACATTCTCCCTACTCTCAAGTGTATTCCATTATCATACTATGGACAATTCTCGCTTGAGCATCAATACAAGAAGAAGGAGTTTCTAGCCTTTTTTGACTAAGGGATATATTTATATTGTGTGTTCATTAAATTGTAATTCATCTTATTGCTATTTTAAGAATTATTCCTTCTTAATTTTAATGCATGTGATAAACTTCTAACTAGTGTATGCAAGACTCTGATTTTCTACTAATAACATTCGTTCTCTTATCTAACATTCTCACTCCCATCCCATTTCCTTAACAAATTCCTCTCTAGCAAGCCATTGATAACTTTGCCACATGGTCAATGGAGTGCCCCTATTGGATCCCAGTTGTAAGGCCACCCTAGATAAAACTCACCTTACTTGCACATGCATATAGGGAAGTTACACCGTTTAAGTAGGGGACTGAGATTCCTAGAGCGTCAGTAAGAAACCCATAAAATTTTCCCCTAAAAATTTTTTGCCAACATTTTTGGCACCCTGTGGAATGAGACTTGGCAGCATTTGCACCCAAAATATGACTGCAAGGTCTGAAAATCCAAAAAAATAAATATTAAATTTTTTAAAAAAATCATATTTCAATAGAAAATCATTTTTGAAGGTGACTCCATCAAGGAACAAACCCCTATCACGTTCATTCCTACATCACGATGAAGAAATTTCTAGATTGGAGTGAAGTACCAATGAGTGATAACGAAGAAGAAGAAGAAGAGGATTGCTGAGAATTGTAAATTTTTATCAACCATCATTCTGGAACATCTCTTGCAAAGCCAATAAAATTGAAGGAAATAAGGCTCACACTATCTCCACAAAATCCAGAAAGAGACTTTCTAGAATAGAGAAAATCATCGTATGTGAAGACCCAACTATCAAGTCATGGTGGTTACAATTCAAGAAGAGTGCAACCAAAGGAAAAAGGATGGGAATTTCTCCTACTGATAATCAAGAATCTAAGAGATGGATGAAGAAGGTTCAAAAGAGATATAAAAGGTTGTATGAAGGACAAGATGGTGTAGAATCCACCAAAGGTAATTTTTCAACTTCATGCAGCTGACCAAGAAACTCATGACATTGTCTTTCATCTCCCTTCCTCTGGATGACTTCCTTGTGTATGGTGACGAAGAAATGGACATTATGAGAAGGGAATATGTGTAAAGGCTTCTGGATGCAGTAGAAGGAAATCCTAACCCTGAATCCTACCATGAAGTTTGGAGATATGCTTTAGCTTTACAAAGGAGATATGAACATCTTGAAGCACTCCGTCAAGAGGAGCAAGAAGAAGATATTTTTCCTATGGAGGAAGACCCCGAAGATCATTCATACCATAGGGTGTTCATCCCCAAAATTTTTTTGAATGTTTCGAAGAATATCTTATCCTGGAGCCTTCTGATGAGAATCAAACCAGTCTTATAGAATATTGTGAAGGAAAAGGTGGTGTGGAATCCACTGAGGAATAATTTTGCAACCTCACACAACTCACTACAAAATTGAGAACATTATATTTTTTTTACCACTCTATAGATGAATTCCTTGCATACGGTGATGAAGAAATGAACATATTGAAAAGAGAATATGTGGAAAGGCTTCAGAGCATAATAGAAGGAAATTTTGATCACGAATCCTATCAAGAAATTTGGAGGTATGCTCTAGCTTTACAAAGAAGGTATGAATACCTTGAATCACTTCATGTTGTCTACAATGAAGAAGCTCAAGAGGATCTTGATGATTATCCACACTATAAAGTGTTCATCCTTGGGAGATTATTGGATTCTCTGAAGAAGATCCTATCCTTGAAATTTCGACAATTATCAAAGCAACATCATGGAAGATGATGATGAAAGAGACATGGAGGTGGAACCACCATTCATCAATTCTTTTTGGCTTGAGACACAACCCATTGGAGGAGAAATAGCTTCAAGAGAAGAAGATTCTTGTCGCATAATGGATGATTCAATGCTTCCTGAAGACTCCACCAATGATGAAGAGATTGAAGATGACCAATTTGAAGTAAGCATGAATAATCTCCTTTCAAATTTTGATCTTTCAATTAATGATGAAATGGAGATATGTGAAGAAGAACCTGAGATCAATCCTACATCATGGACTAAAGATGGTGAATTCAAGATGGTCATGGATGATTTTCCTTCCTATTTTGATCCTTCAAGTGATGAAGAAATGTTGAATGAAGAAATGGAGACAGTTGAAGGATCAAACTCTACCCCCAACTCAATCATGGATGATCGATGCAAGAATGTTAGGAAAATATCATTTTAGTGCTCACATATTTAATATTTATCATATGGTAAATGTTTCGGCTATATTGTTATTTAATATAATATATTGTTTCAACAAGAATATATTTATAGAGTATGTTGTACCTAGTGAATATTATTCCGGGATATTAGTTGTAACACCTCCTATTATTTTGGAGGTTGTTTTGGCTATATCTTTGGCTATATAATAGCCATGTATTGTACGTTTGAATAATAAGAAGAATTATTAATTTGTTTCCTGTGTGTTCAATCTAAACCAAATTCAAGATTTGGTATCATATTGGGTTAACCTTTAACCATGAGATTCTTGTGCAAGTGATTCAAGAGAAGCATAATGCATTGGATTAGAAGTTATTATGTTGAACATACAAATCTCACTATATTATTTTGGTATATTCTATAAGTTTATCATAAACTTGTATCTAAATTCATTTGTTAAAAACTAGATGGATCATAGCATAAGTATATGATAGTAATGTGCATCTTAGTGCATTATATACCATGCTCATTATCTCACTCTTGAATATCATTCAAATTCATGCGCATATAATCTCTAGCTCAACATTCTAGAATTATCTACACTTTACCATATGCTTCACATCAGATCCTTGCCATCATTTAACCTTTGCATTGAGCTTCATTCATTGTATATTGGAAAAATATCAAATCACAAGACTGTAACATCCTCTAAGTGATTGGAGATATGAAAATACTATGTGGGAAATAATTATGTATATTTATGAATAGTATCAATCAAATATTCATCCATACCACACACTACCATGCATAGAGGAAGACAAATCTGACATTGCCACACCATATCAGTCATAAACAAATTTTATATCATGTAACAATATCTTCTAATTTTGGTACCATTTTGAAGCTCTCAAAACAAGCTCTCTAACACAATAAATGGTTTGAAAAATGCATTTATGCATCTCAAGTTATCAATGAAACATCGAGTTCATGTCATGTGCTTCCATATTAATGAGCTTTTTAAAAAAATTAAAGTTGTTTTAGGTGTGAATTTGTGGTATTTGATAAAGTAATTTTTTTAAAGTAGATAGTCTCATTTAATTATGTCTTGTAGGGTTTATGATATTATTGATAAATAATCATTAGAGTCGTTAAAAAATAATAATTCGCATATTACTTTTCAATCGTTTTATCATTTGTTGATGGTTTATAGGGTTTTAGTATCAAAAATTCATGTTTTATATTTGTAATTAAGAGTTTGTCATCTCTTTATATTCAAAACTATGTAATGTCAAAGTATTATTATATTTTTGTTCTATAGGTTTATGTGTGTGTGTGTGGTTAGTCTTGTATTGCTTAGTCAAGTCATCTTCTCATGTTGTTTCATTATCAATTGTCAATCAAGAGTGTTAGTCAAACTTTGAGTCTTCATATTGTCAAGAGATTCATGTCAAATTTGATTCAAAAGTGTGAAAAGTCATGAAAATTCAATCTTTAATTGGATTTTTTTATCGTCAATATTGTAAAAATAAAAAAATGCCTTACGGATGCATTTTCAGTTTAACCCGATGTCTTAACAACCAATGAGCTTCATTGACACATTTTCTAAGTAAGTAGCAAGATAACGTAGGGGACGGGGCATTGGAGGTGGAGGTCAATCAATGACCTCTCATTAGTTTCCAATGATGGCGCCTCATGAAGATTTGGTGGTACATTTTGTTATGTGTTTTATTTCAGTTGCGTGTGTGGCGTTCTTACGATTTTAGTGTTCTTATATGCAGTATTCATGGTTGTTTTGTTTACGAATAAGTGGAAATTTCACATTGAGGGGGAACATGATCCAGTCTTCCATTTTAAGTTTTCATTTTGTGTGTATGAGCATCATAATTCAGTGGATTTTTCCATGTTATTTGCTAAAGTGAGATAGTGATGAGAGCCGATGATAGTATTGCAACATCATGATATTGTGGTTATTAGTTATCCACTGGAAAAAATCTTCATAGGTTATTGGATCATTGTCCTCAAAAACCATCCATTATATGGTTGTTTGTTAACCACTTATAAAACCATCTAGAGGTTGTTGGTATTTTCCTTAAAACCATCTAGATTATGAGCAGGCTACGTAGTGGCACATTGTAGTATAAGGCACGTTTTCCCATGGTCGCACTAAGGGGGGAATGTTAGGAAAATATTATTTTAGTGCTCACATATTTAATATTTATTATATGGTAAATGTTTTAGTTATATTGTTATTTAGTATAATATATTATTTCAAAACCAATATATTTGTAGAGTATGTTGTACCCATGAATATTATTCTAGGATATTTGTTGTAACACCTCCCTATAATTTCAGAGGTTGTTTTGGATATATAATAGCCATGTATTGTACATTTGAATAATAAGAATAATTATTAATTTGTTACCTGTGTGTTTAATCTAAACCAAATTCAAGATAATATCACATCCTTTTTGAAGCACACGAGAATGAATGACTCAAGAACAATATCTTCTCATCCAAGTAGTGGAATGACCATCACGGTGAGTATGAATTATTTCATTTTCCATCTGTGGAAGAGGACTCAATAATAGACTATCAAGACAATACTAAAAGTTCTTCCCGTATTATTGCCTCAACATGGACCCATCGAGAGGATGATGTGGATTTTAAGCTCAAAGGAGTTCCATTCCCATAAAACATGGACCTCTTCTCCTTGTCAGAAGGTGTCATGAATCAAGTGTTTCCATGCTAGAAAGAAATATAATCTTGGACAACACAAAACATGAAAGGAGTATATGAGGATGTGGCAAGTGAATCATGGATGCAGATGGATCAAATTTTCAATTAGTTCTTGATGGCACAACACACGTGTCCATACATATGTAGAAAATACAATAATCATCATGGGAAAACTCCCCTGAATCAAATACAATCATGATAATCAAACCTCATCAACAATAACACTCTCGGGTACTACGAGAGCCCTAGAACTAGATGCCTCACAAATCACTCTACGTCATTATTCGTTGCCTCGATATCGCTCTAATTTCATACGTAATAAGGTGTTTTCTTCATGCTAATTCTGTCTAAAATAATGCTATAACTTCATGAACCATACAAATACATATTTCACCAAATGGCCACCACATAACTCCTCATGGGGTCATTGAGTCTCCTCACGTGCCTCATCCCTCTCAGCCAAGTAATATAGTACATGTGGTTTCGCTACGGACACTAACTCAAATAGATGGGCATGTTCACCCATGATATCATCCATTCACTCCAATATACCTCCACCAAGAATATCCTCAACACATTCTACATCAATGTTTGGATGGATGTGTCCATTGTAAAGGAAAAATACGCATCACCTAGAATACAAATAATACACCACATTAGACAACTATTACTAAAATATAAACCATTAAACAATGTACATAACATCACTATATGTAGATAATCACGCTCTGCTAGAGATAATACTAAAGGGTCGGGGACATGTGCTTCCCTCCTCCTCCCTACGTGTGGAAACCCCCTTTGGATCAACAAATAATAGGAACAATAATACCCATAGATAAACACCCACAGGTACATTACTCCTTTGTACTACCAAAGCATCATCCACATCTACTATCTCTATCACTACATCTACATCATCCGGCCTAGGAGGAGCTAGCTTTTCTGTTGTGGGACCTGGTCTAGCCTCAACTCTCCTTGGTGCCCTAATAGCTCTCAACCATATATATGGCTATGGGTAAGTGCAGGAAGTTGATGGACAAATATAGGGTCATCGTGGACGCGTCATATTGCAAAAAACAGTGAAATCTCAACTTGTAGGGATTATTAGCTATACATGCACTCTAAATTAGAAAAATTTATATAAATATGAATCGTAGCATTCGGAATCTAGTTTCTAAAATACTAATTTTTGTAAAAAATGGACAAGTTTAGCTATATTAAACACTTAAAATTATATGACTTATTTATTTTTTTGAAAAAACTTATAAGATTGTAGTCCGTTTGCCCGCATTTTGGATGACCAAATCTTGTTATTTATTTTTTTCCTTTGGTGAAACGTTAGATGTAGTTGTCTATCTTGGGATGGATTTTATTTTGTATTTTTTTAGAAATATTTTTTTTTTATGATTTTTTCCGTGAAAGTGGTCTGAAAATATTTAGAAAATGGAGCGCTTTCCGTTTGCCCGCCATAACTATATCAAAAAATATCGAAATCAATTTTTATTTTTTTTAAGGTGTATAGAATTTGTCCACGCTTGGGATGGTATAATTTTTATCATATTTTGATAAGTGAAACAAAAGTTACAGTCTTAAATGTAGACATGAACATTCACAGGAAAAAATGTCTTAAAGACCTATTGTTAGTAAGAAATTATAAAATGATATTTATCTTATTCTATTCACTTTAAAAACAATATTTCTACAAAGCTAAGAGTCTACCCTACGTGATGGCACCATTTTTGTGAAATGTTTTCAGTTTTTTAGCATGGTTCAAGTCTTTGGAAGAGTAGATTTGAGGTTTTTTGACCTTTTGCACTTCATAATGACCTTCCATAGCTTTGGTTGGGGAAAAACAAAGATTTTCCGAGGCTTAGGTTCGGCAGATAGATCCGCGATCGCGGTTTTTTTAACAATACCGCGCTCGCGGTTTATAAAGCGCGCTCATGGTTTATAAAGCGCGCTCGCGGTTTATAAATCATATTTACACACATCCCAATGTCTGAATTACCATGTGATTTTTACTCTCTGACTTTACCGTACGAATTACTGTGAAATTCTGTCTTTTTCCAGGCACGTTTTTCTTATCACCGAAAGCAAAACATCATGGGAGACAAAAAACGAAGTCAAAAAAGGAAGTCATTAAGTAAAAAAACACCAAACGAATTAGAGGCCAACAAAATTGAAAATGCTGAGCGAATGCGGAAACTTCGTGAATCTAGAAGAGGTTCATCTTCAATCCCAACTCACATGTAAGCAATAAAGAACTAGGTAATGTTTCTCTATCGATGTTGAAGTTGAATTAAATACTCGTGATGAAGAAGTTTTCTTGTCAATGTTGAAGAAGAATTAAATACTCATGATGTAGCAAATGTTGAAATTGAAGGAGACAATGAAAATGTGAATAAGGAAATTCATGTTGAAACTGTAGACAAGCAAAATTTGACAAAAACACCTCCTAGGATTTTACATAAGAAACCTAATTTTTTTATTGGAATTGATGAAAACATTTTGAAACCAATGTCGACAAAATTTCGAATGACAAATCGGAAGAAAAGCCCTTTGAAATTTGGGATAATCATTTTGAAATTTTAAATGATTCCCAAAGATGTCAGTTGTTGGTTAGTTTGATGAAATTGATTAAAATGAGACCTACATTAAACACCTTAGGATTGACAACATCTAACATACGTGGTCAAACCTCTACAATTGTTGAAAACCTTCATGATGCATATCACACTATTGGTGTCAAGAGACACACTAGGGATAGTAATATTGTGCGTCATGTACTTGCTACTAGTGTTGTAAGTGAATCAATAAAAAAACAACGTTTGATTACACAAACAAGTCAAATGTTGCAAGTTAATCGAAAAACTCTAATGAAAGCAATTGAAAGACGTAATATCCTTCAATCACTCAATAATGTCGATTTTTGGGCATTTTCTACTAGAGCACCGCGTAAGGACAAAAATAATTCTGATGTTATAAGAGAATTTGTTATTAAATTTTGGCATGATAACACTAGAGTTTCACCTAATATAAGAGATGTTATAAAACGGAGAGTTGGTTCTACTAATCGTGAACCACATCCAAAGCATTTCTTAGATATGACTCAAACTCAATTTTTTCATAAGTTTGAACAAGAGAATCTAGAAATTAAAATTAGTCAACGTTTTTTTGAAATGTTGAAACCATTCTATGTGAAAATCAACCATGCTCGCACCACTTGTTGTTGTAGGCAACATGTTGAATTTGCGATGCATTATGCTAAATTTTTACGTATTCGTTCTATTTTCATTACGAAACTATCCTATCTAAATGTGGTGTTCAAGTTCCACCAATATCTTCTAGGGATTTCATTCCTACTATATTTTGTGAAAAAGAAGTTGGACAATTTTTTTATAGTCAGGATTGTTTAGATGGAAGTTGTAGTACATGCGGCGGATTACCTAAATTGGAAAGTTGCATCCATGAGCAAATTGAAGGTACAATAGGACATAATTTAGTTAAATTTGATAAATTTAAATCAATTGCATACCGGTTGAAAGATGGAAAAGAGTCGAAATGGTGTGAGATAGTTCTGAGAACAAATGCCCATTTTTCAATTTATGAGAAAATTTAAGAATGAAATTGTTTATGAGTATGCGAGGCATACACATAGAGCTCGAAGGTTGGATGAACAATTCAAGCTATGAAAAGACACATTTCCTATTAGTACTATTGTTTGGTGGTCGATTTTGCAGAGAATTACACATTACGACCACAAATGGAGGTTCAATCGCAATATTACAACTCGGTACAAGTTGCCATTTTTGTGCATATAGCATTTCTACATTCTCGATAGTATGAGAGAATGATCAAATTTTTTAAGAGAGTACCACTTTTATATCGGTGATGATCGTACTCATTCTCTTGAATTTGTGCAAGGGTGTTTCAGTTATTTTATGGAAACTTGTCGATAGGGACATCCACTTCAAACAACATTATATATGGTGAGATAATTACACGTCTCGGTTTAAGAATGCCACGAATGTTTTATTGGATGAGCAGAATGCATGTCAAGATGGGTGTGTAACATATTTGGAGTTTCACCGAGAAATTTGGACATGGAAAAGGAGAGCATGACGGTGCGGGGGCATGTGTGAAAAGAGCTCTTGCAAGAGAAGAGTTGAAGTACAAATATGGTGCTAAATTGAAAGATGCAAAGAGCATAGTGGAATGGTGTACTGACAACATGGCCCGAGGTTCTCAAGAAAATTCCACAGTTTATAGATATTTTTGGTTGATAGAGGAAAAACATATTGCTAACTATGAGGATTGTATGACACTCACTTGGGTCAGTGATATGCACTCATTTTGTAGCTCAGATGCTACTTCGTGGGTCGTATGGACAAGAAAGTTGACATGTTTTTGTGCATCTTGTATCGAATTTGTCACTGCTGAGTGTGATTCACAAGAATGGGTGGAAGGATGGATTTGTAGGCCTCTAACTTCGCTTCCTAGTTATCAACCTCCACAAGCATTACAACTTATTCTACCTGAGATGAAGTTATAACATCCAAGGACTTTGTGAAATTTCGATTTTGGTGTGACAAGGTATTTATGGTTATTTATTTAATTTTTGTGTTGAGTTATGTCCATTGAAATTTTAATATGTAATTTAAATTTGAGTTGTTGACCTTGGTTATTTTTTTGTAGGACATGTGTTTGCGATGGTAATTGACAATGGAAGACAATGAAGAAGGAGCAGACTATTTCTTATGTTGTTGCATCGAGGAAAGAAAGAAGTTGACTTCTCCTATTATAGATGGCGAAGAGATTGCGTATCCTACGGGGTCGGTGGTAGTTCTTTAGAACTTGGCTTGACGGTATCATTAAAAACTCCTCTGTTTGGGTGTTTGAAGACTTTGAGACACACAAGAAAATACTCTTATATTCACATCTAGTTCTAGCGACAAATATTCAGTTGTATAGATATCGAGGAAGACCTAATAACAAGATTCTTTGGAAGGTTCGAGAGTCAGATCATGAAGCAATCTTGTCTGCTATTCAGAGTAGATCCGATCCTGATGGTTCATTGGAATGAATTTACAACATGCTCATGTCTGGTATATATTTAATTTCAAGTTTCAATTTATATAGCGTATATATATATATATATATATATATATATATAATTTTTAGTTTAAAGATCTATATTTAAGTTTGAATATATTTTATTTTAAATTTGTGTATTTTGTGTGTCATGTATATAGATCTAGTATATATGGTTATGATTTGAAACTTAAATTTCTTTGACTAACAATTTTATGTTTAGGTTAGTGGTGCCAGAAAAGCTTCCACCTTCACGTGGTTGGCATCGTTAGTAGAGAATTTTAAATTCTCGAAGCTAAGAGAAGCTTGAACATTGTTTGAAAAAGTTGTAAATTTTGAAAATGTTGTAAATTTTGAAAAAGTTGTAAATTTTGAAAAAGTCTAATGAAGTTTCCCGGAAGAAATGACCCTTTTACACACCGAAACACCACCTCCTCTAGCGTTCACTCGGCCACCCAGATGTGTCGGCGTAGGCGGTTGGTGCACGACCACGACCCACCGTTTGCAAAATATAGCATTTACAACCTTACTGTTTGGCCATTTGCACTATTTAAGCGCGTTTGCAAAGTAGTGGGATAGCGAGAGCACCAAAATGAGAAGGAAAAAAATGAGAGAGGCTATTATAGAGGGTCCGTACACCAAGGTTTGATTAGCGGGGCCTCTCTAGGTGCCACGAAGTCGAGTAGTCACCGTCAAAGTTGAGCGATATTTTGGTCTCGGGGCTCTTAAGGGACTACGCCCGAGCGAAGTAGCCGGAAGCAACGACCCTTTCACGCACTGAAACACTACCTATTCTAGCGTTCACCTAGCCACCCGGACATGTCGGCGTAGGTGGCTTTGTGTCACGACCCACCGTTTGAAAAATATAGCATTTGACAACCTTACTTTGGCTCCATTGCACTATTTCACGCGTTTGCAAATAGTAGGATGGCGAGAGCACCAAAATGAGAAGGAAAAAAATGAGAGAGGTTATTGTAGAGGGTCCATACGGCGAGGTTCCAGTTAGACACAACCTCTCTAGGTGCCACGTAGTCAGATTAGTCACCCATCAAAGTTGAGCGATATTTTGGTCTCGGGGCTCTTAAGGGACTACGCCGACGAAGTAGCCGGAAGCAATGACCCTTTCACGCACCAAAACACCACCTCCTCTAGCGTTCACCTGGCCACTGGACGTGTCGGTGCGGGCGGTTCGGTGCCACGACCCACCGTTTGCAAAATATAGCATTTGACAACCTTACACTTTGGCTCGACTACACTATTTCACACGTTTACAAATAGTAGGACAGCGAAGAGAGAAACCTTTGAAATGATAAGGAAATAAATGAGAGAGGCTATTGTAGAAGGTCCATACGTCGAGGTTCCAGATTAGACGGGGCCTCTCTAGGTGACACCGAGTAGTCACCCGTCAAATTTGAACGATATTTTGGTCTCGGGGCTCTTAAGGGACTACGCCCGAACGAAGTATCCGGAAGCAACGACCCTTTTCGCACCAAAACACCACCTCCTCTAGCATTCACCTAACCACCCGGACATTTCGGCATAGGTGGTTCGGTGCCATGACCACCGTTTGCAAAATATAGCATTTGTGACCTTACCGGCTCCATTTGCACTATTTCACGCGTTTGCAAGCGGTAAGCGGCGAGTGCACCCGAAATGAGAAGGAAAAAAATGAGAGAGGCTATTGTATAGGGTCCGTACGTGAAGGTGTTGGATTAGGACGTGGCCTCTCTAGGTGCCATGGAGTCAGAGTAGTCACCGTCAAAGTTACACGATATTTTGGTCTCGGGGCTCTTAAGGGACTACGCCCGACGAAGTAGCCGGAAGCAACGACCCTTTCACGCTTGCCGAAACACCACCTCCTCTAGCATTCACTGGTCACTGGGACGTGTCGATGTAGGTGGTTCGGTGTCATGACCCACCATTTGTAAAATATAGCATTTGACAACCTTACTGTTTGGTTCAATTTGCACTATTTAGCGCGTTTGCAAATAGTATGACAAGCAAGAGCACCGAAATGAGAAGGAAAAAATGAGATAGTCTATTGTATAGGGTCCATACGCCAGAGGTGCTAGATCGAGATGAGGCCTCTCTAGGTGCCATGAAGTCTGAGTAGTCACCCATCAAAGTTGAGCGATATTTTGGTCTCGGGGCTCTTAAGGGACTACTCCCGGCGAAGTATCCGGAAGCAACGACCCTTTCACGCACCAAACACCACCTCCTCTAGCATTCACCTGGCCACCGGACATGTCGGTGTAGGTAGTTTGGTGTCACGACCCACCGTTTGCAAAATATAGCATTTTGACAAGCTTACGCTAGCTCCAATTGCACTATTTCACACATTTGCGAAAGCAGTAGGACAACGAGAGCACCGAAATGAGAAGGAAAAAAGCTGAGAGAGTCTATTATATAGGGGTGCGTACATTGAGGTTTTAGATCAGGACGAGGCCTCTCTAGGTGCCACGAAGTTCGAGTAGTCACCGTCAAAGTTCAAGCGATATTTTGGTCTCGGGGCTCTTAAGGGACTACGCGAGCAGTAGCCGGAAGCAACGACCCTTTCACACACCGAAACACCACCTCCTCTAGCGTTCACCTAGCCACTCGGATGTTTCGGCATAGGTGGTTGGTGCCACGACCCACCATTTGCAAAATATAGCATTGAATGACCTTACACTCGCTCCATTTGCATTATTTCACGCGTTTGCAAGCGGTAGGACAACGAGCGCCGAAATGAGAAGGAAAAAAATGAGAGAGGATATTATAGAGGGTCTGTACACCAAGGTTCTAGATTAGACGCAGAGGCCTCTCTAGGTGCCACGGAGTCAGTAGTCACTCGTCAAAGTTGAGCGATATTTTGGTCTCGGGGCTCTTAAGGGACTACGCCGAGCGAAGTAGCCAGCAAGCACGACCCTTTCGTGCACCAAACACCACCTCCTCTAGTTTTTACCTAGCCACCGGACGTGGCGGTGTAGGCGGTTTGGTGCCACAACCCAACGTTTGTAAAATATAGCATTTGACATGACCTTAAGCGGCTCTAACTACACTATTTCACGCGTTTGCAAATAGTAGGACAGTGAGAGCACCAAAATGAGAAGGAAAAAAATGAGAGAGGCTATTATAGAGGGTCCATACGCTGAGGTTTTGAATCAGACGAGGCCTCTCTAGGTGCCATGGAGTCCGAGTAGTCACCCGTCAAAGTTGAGCGATATTTTGGTCTCGGGGCTCTTAAGGGACTACGCCGAACGAAGTAAAGCACGAAGCAACAACCCTTTCGCGCCTGCGAAACACACTTTGCTTCCTCTAGCGTTCACTGGCCACCCCAGACGTGTTGGTGCTTTCGGTTTGGTGCCACGACCCACTGTTTGCAAAATATAGCATTTGACAACCTTACACTCCATAGTCTCATGGTTATTTCTTTCTTCTTGAAAAATAAAACTTAAGCACTCCATGAAGAAATAAGAAATCTTATCCTTACTTGTTTTAACAATTCATCCAATTATACTTTAAACTCATATAATTGTGGGATAGATTACATATAAGGTGTATGTTGGAAGAAAAAACGCTGAGGGTTGGGTGAATAGGTGTGCAATAAAAATTTTCATCCATTAACCATCCAATTATCTATTAAGCATGCATCCACAAGAAAATAAGCATAAATGAGAAAAAGAGAGAACATAAACATAAGAACGCACTTGATGTAAGTGGGAAACCGTCTAGGAGAAGAAAACCCACTAAAACACATATTTATTAGAGAAATGAATCAAATTTAGTTTATAACTAACTCAACAAGGAGTGCCAACCCCTAGGTTTATTGAAGTACCAACCCCTAGATTTAGTAAAGCACCAACCTTAAACAAGAAGGCGCAAACCCCCAAGATGAATCTCTACCAACCAAATCCACCTGATATGTTTTCCACCTCTGAAATATTTCTACAAAAAATGATGATGACACAATGAACCTCTCTTTCCTTCTTCAAATTTTCTCTTTAGGTCAACTCGTCTAAATATTCTTCACCAAGTTGATTAGGTCTAATGACCAATCTCTGCAACACATGAAAAGACTCAAGAACATATGCACACACTCTTTTCCCCCTCTTGATGGTCACAAATACATATTTCACCTTCTTTATTCTTCTCTCTTACTCGCACTTTACATCATTTCTCTAAACTAACTCAAATTATCTTTATAACTTACTTTTATATGACTCTTGATAATAATACCATAGGTCAGCCATCATAAGGAAAATGTCAGATATTCAACTTACAAATATCATAATTAAATAATAAAAACATCACTCAAGTAACCAGATAGGTTGGTAATACCATCAAGAACCATCTAGAACTCCATTAGGAATTAAGAACCCTTAATGCACAACAAGAGCCTACTCGCCAATACCAAATTACTAGCACCATCAACAGCTTCACCAAACCACATACACCACTTATAAAAATTATCTAAGACTTGAAAAAAACTTTATAAATCTAGAAAAACATAAAACCATAAACTCACTTCATTAAGCTAATTGAAAATAACGACAATCAACATGCCCCAAAACTAGTCTTCAGAAATGAAGCTAAAACCCCCATGAAATGACCTCATTCATGAAACTGTAATTTATAAATGGAATTATCATGAACTTAGTGTAATCAAAAAGTGCATAGTATTCCATAAATTAGACTTTAGAGCCACCAAAACACATTTGCAACCAAACCAGTAGATACTTCCAAAAAATTCCATAAACTTGTCTTGCAAAATGAGCTTGTACATACCTCCTTAGGGAAAAAATGATATGAAACCACATAATTTAACATGAGTAAATAATCCCATGATTCCTCAAAAAAACAATTAGTTAACATGTCCAATGGACAACTTTTGAGAAAACGGAAAATCTTTAGAAACTTGCCTTTTTGAGTGGGGTCCACACATAGCTAAAATACCTAACTTGCACATCCAGAGAAACCTGAGAGAGTCCTCCGTAACCTTCAATCATCATTCTATAAAAAACAATCCATTCTAGGCCATTGGGAAAATAACTTCCCCATTTCTTTAGAACTAGGGTTTTAAGAGGGTTTAAAACCAGTTTGGCTTCTTAATGATTATTCATAAATTAATGGGCCTCAATGTTTAAATAATTCCAAAATAAACAATGTAGGAACCTTCCCCCACTACCTTGGAGATGTTGGAATACCATGCAAATATTTCACGTGCCAATGAGCATCAGAAAGACAAATTCGACCTTGGTTTTTCATTTCTACAAACACTGTATGAGTAAAACTACAACTACTCGTAAAATATTCAATAATAGGAATTTAAATTTGGACCACACCCCTATATAAACATTAAAATAAATATCCAATTGTCACCTTTTTTGAAATAAACTCATTTTAGACAAAAAAATAATCCACTGAACAGAGATCAAAACCACCGAATAGAGATCAAATCCACCGAACAGAGATCAAAACCCACTTTCTCAGAGTTAGCAATAATACCAAAATAACCAAAATAAATATGATTTAACCAACACACATGGATATATATATATAAGAATCAAACAAAGTGTGCTCCAGACGCGCACGTCTCTGAAAATATATATGTACATAAGTTCATAATGTATACATCTCGAACTAAGCATGTGTCATAATGTACATATATGGGACCACTTGCGGTCACAAAGGCTATATATATCTGATGGACTATGAATCTACTCATGACCACATATATGTGTCATCAGTGGACTATAAATCTACTCATGAAACATCTTCCCTCTCTTCGCCTGCTTAGAAGTAGCACATCCACGACACGGGGATGTAGTGGAGGAGATGCCACTTCTGATTTCATCCGTGTGGTCCCTAGGTGTCTCTAAGCATGCTGCTGACCTAACTGCACATTCATAAACAACAAGTTTTTAACACACAAAATTTTAAAATACACTCAAAATTTAGAAACTTGTACAATTTAGTTAAAATGTATGTGAAATCTTACCACAATGTCATGATCCCTATCAATTTGTTGTTGACGCGTCGCAGGGACAACAATAGACTCACGAGGGGTAAGCTACATACAAATAATTAATTTTCAAATTAAATATTTGACATGTATATACCTACAAAATTTGATATTGTAGATTTAAGTTTAATAAGAAATAATGAACCTCCAAAATTTAACAAATTTAAAAAATTGTGTACCTCAGTTAGTGGATCTGCAGATGCTATGGCAGTATCTACAGTAGCCTCCACAGTCTGCATATATGGAGGAGTCTCTCTAGCAGTCATAAGCTATACAAAAAACATGTACAAATTGAAATATTAAAATCTACTTAAGAGCTATACAAAAAACATGTACAAATCAATATTTAGTTACTCAAGAAAGAATAAAAATGTTATTATTTTATCTTCTATTTAGGCTAAATACATAGGATCTATAAATGTTAGCACGAAGGCCATCTATCTTCATAAGATTTTGACAAAGTTTTGTATTTAATCAAGGTAACCCATAGTCATCTTCTATGACAATTAGAGCATCATTCAAATTTGAAGGACTTTTAAATCTAACATCACCAGACCAAACACATATCTAGATTCACAGAATTTCATCAAGGAGTTGATCCATGGATAGGTCAAGTGTAAAGTTTGAGGTGGAGAAGTTTAATGATAAGAAAAACTTTGATATGTGGAAACTCAAAGCACGTGTTGCACTGGTGCAATAGGGGCTTCACAAATACATGGATTGAAAGGTAAAGAAACCTGTAGGGATGGATGAAAATGAATGGGAAGATCTGGATATGAAATCACTCAGTGCAATATGATTACATGTTTAGCATATGAGGTTCTCTTCAATATAGTTGGAGAAAAGACATCAACATGTTCATGGACCAGATCAGAAAGTCTTTACATGACGAAATCTATAAGAAATTATATTTTCCTGAAAAGGAATTTGCATGAATTGCAGATGAAAGAAGGTATGAAAATTGTTTTTCATTTAAATATTTTTAATATTTTATTATGTCAGTTGACTAGTATTTATATGAAAGTGGAGAATGAAAACAAGGTAGTCACCTTTTTATGTACTTTACAAGATTAATGGGATAATATAGTAACTTCTTTTAGTTTTCATATTGTTGATGACCTTGACTATGCTTATGTTGTTGGAGCATTTTTGGCTCGGAAATGAAAGAAATTTTGTTGGAAATATCTCTACACTTGAAGCCATGTGTGCTAGAGCCAGATCTAAAGAAAGAGGTCAAATTTAAAGCGGTACATCTAGATCTAAGTCACAAAGGAGGAAGATTAATGCAAGGTGTCAGGACTACGAAAAATCAGAGCATCTTAAAAAGCATTATTGGATGACGAAAGAATTAGAAAAGAAGTAAGATGTCACAAAGGAAGGAAATCAAGTATAAACAAGTGAAGGTATGACTGATGAAGTTTTATCGGTTTGTAACGTTTCCTATTATCAACATGAATGGTTGTTAAATTCTGGTGTTACAAAAATTACATTTTTCCGCATAGAGGTTAGTTTTCTTCTTACTAACCCCTTGATGGTAGTTACATTCTATTGGTAAGTTCAATGTTTCATATAAAATAGAAGGGATTGGTAGCATCAAGATAAATATCTTTGATGGTATAGTAAGGACGTAAAAGAAGTAAAACATGTACCATAACTACAAAGAAATTTAATTTCCTTGAGTGAATTAGACACTAGTGGTTATAAGTTCACAAGTCAAGGTAGAGTTGTAAAGGTGTCTAAATGTTCCTTAGTTATAATGAAGGATCTAAAAGTAGGAAATGTTTACATATTACAGGGAAGAACAAATATCAATCAAATAGTTGTTGTATGTATTTTATATAGGTTGAGTATAAGAAAGTGAAACTCATGTACAGAGGTCCAAGAATTAGAAACAAAGTGTAAAGAGATTTGTAACTAACCTGCGTAAAACTCATGTGAGGCGTGCCAGTAGCCTCAGTTCCCTGAGTAGATGATGACCCGCCAGGCTCCTGTGTATAAAAGAGAAAAATATTAATACATGTACAACATACACGTGAAACAAATTATAATAATAATCTAAAGCAATTAAATGATTTATTAAAAATGTAAGTTTGTACAACTTGAAACTTACGTTTGAAACACGCCCAACATGATAGCTAGCATATCGAAACACGGATGTTTCCTTCACCGGCTCTTTTATTTAAAATAAAATAAAAAATTAGTTTTTACATGTATGTACATGACGTACAATCAAATATATATAGATTATTTAAATTTATTTAAAATTTACTGTGAAAGACCAATATCGGTGGCTCGGTTCAAAAACATTCCCGACATCTCATCATAGAAAAGAAATCCTGTGAACTAGCAAATGATGTCTCGCTGCGGTGCATACGGCACCACATGATCCACGGTGGTGTGGTGCACTAGAGACTGGCCCGACACCTCCACCAACATCACCGGATGTAATCAGGTGCTTATGTTAGGTGAGAGTGTTAGTGAGCTCCTCAATGCATGCAGTATGTATCAATCTCCACAACCTCCTTCTTTGTAGGAGGGATAAGCTGAAGGTAGTGGGGTTTTGGGGCATGTGGGATCCTAGGTGACCTACGCGTGCACTAGGTCTACTCTATGCGAGCCACCTCCTCGACCAAAAAAGTCGAAAAGTCAAAATAATTTGGGACCTCATTGAGCACGAACTCTGATATAATTTCTTCAAAAATAAAGAGGAACCTCATTGTTGTTGCATGGTGGATAATCAAAAATCATCCACCATCGGTCCCAAAAAAATTGTTTTTATTCTATCATCATGGCACCAATGGATTGGGAACCGTTTGCAAGTAACTGTAGGGGGGCATTGGTTCTAGGGTCGGTAAATAATGCACAAATGAGGTCTTTTCCAAAAAAAATTTTCTTTAACGGCCGCATGGGATAGTTTATCCACATACCACCACCTACAGTCACTTCTAAAGGTGTTCCATCTATGTATTTGGTTGGTTGCAGACTCGACTTCACTAATCAATGTTTGCAATGTATTGGCTAAAGTCATGCGGGATGGATTTGTAGCATGATTTTGTCTTATAGTTTGAATTAGGTTCTCAATGACAATTTTATTTTCTTAGATTCTTCGATGATATTATCTTGCATTCTGTTGGCTCGGTGGGGATAGAAGAAGCCCCGGGGCGGATCTATGTTTGGAGGAGGTTTTGAGGAATGTTCGGTGCGTTTTGAGGAATGTTTTGGACAGTTTACACAATTTTGGTTTGCATGATTTTCGAGCTTGACCAACTAATAAAACAAGAAAATTGTATACATAAACAAACATTTCACAAAACCCATGAAAATGCAAAAAAAAACCTAAAATGTAAAAAAAAAAAACCTAAAATGTAAAAAAATGATTACAATCGGGGACTTACCTCCTCGTCTTGGTGGCATGGTTGAATCTATCGCTATCCAGAAGTCCGATGAGAAATTTTGAGATAGTATTGAAAGCGCGAGTGAAAAATGTTTAGGAAAAGTCGCGGTTCGAAATGAAAAATGAGGAAAATAATGAGCCGCGGGACTGTTAAATTTTGTCTCAGAGTTCCGCGATCGCGGTTTAGGTTCGGTAATTACCGAACCTAGAATTCAAGAACCGCGATCGCGGTACCTTTATTTCGGGTTTTTATGTCCACGGAATTGTCCACCAACTTCGTGCACTTACCCCTATGTGGGCACATCTGAGCCATACCAAGCTGATGTGATAGCCTCTCCACGGAAGAGCTCCGTCACACTTATAAATCTATCCTCTAGCCACATCGTCCTCCACATACACCATAGCTCTGTTGGAACATAATGATTAAGTGGTACAGCCGACCCTTAATGTATATGGGTCTATCACTAATATATAGGTTAATATTTAATAATATTTATATTTATATTTCTATTATTAAATATGATAACCTAGATATATACTTTAAATTAAATATTTAATATCATGAAATGATTATATTTCTAGTATTAAATATTATAAACCCGAGGTGTATGTGTAAACCTATGTGTAATGCCAATTTATTTTGGCATTACATTTGTGTAATTAAACTCTCGGTAAAAATTTTAGGGTTTTCAATTTTAAATCCCTAATTTTTTTTTGGGGGCGTGGGGTGGGAATATGATATGATTTTTACTTTCATTTACATTTTGTAAATTATATGAAATTAATGTTTGTTTGGAGATTGTTGTGTACACATGTGAAAGGGGCTTCAAATATTTACCTACGTAAAAATCACATATAGAAAAAGAAAGGATTTATTACTATATGAAATAATTTTCATGTTTTTATAATTTCAAATGTTTACGAGGTTAAATATTTGGAAGCTAACTTCATACCCATGTTGTTTGGTCCCCTTTAAAAAGATTCGATTTGAAAAACTATAGTTTTTATAGTTATCTATAACTATATCCTATATAATTTGAAAACTATATTATTATTTTTAAATAAAAATATATATAATATAGAATAAGGTTTATATAATAATTTATATAAATATCATATTAAAATTTATATAATTTTGGAAAAGAAAAATTAAAAGCCTTAAACCATATTAAAATTACATGGGATTGAGGGAAGAGTCAACGAGACCATATTCTAATCCTAAGTTTAAATCATATTATATATATATACCGTTTAAAATATAAATTTTATTAGATTTGGTCTATATATGTTTTGAAAAAAACTAAGTGCTTATTTTTTTAGTAAGGGGGTCGTATTTATTGCTTGGCCATGAAGGAATTATTTTTAAATCTTAATACTTATTAAATAAAACCTAATATGTGTTCCTAACTATTTATATTATCCATGTAAGGGTGCCCCATTCATTTATATCTTATAGTTTATAAAAACTATATAAATAAACCTATTTAATGGTTTATATTTATATAAGAGTGGGAGTGGAAAATAAAATGAGATAATATCTCGGGTATAACAGAGATTTTTTTAAAAATAACAAAAGGTAGTTTATTAGTGGCCCATGTGAAGTGTGGTAAACATTTATTAAAATATTGGTAGTAAAAGTATATATATTTTTACATTATAAATTATTAGAGGTTATTATAATGTATTAAAATATAACCTCTCTAATATTATAAAGAAGAAAAAAATTATGGAATTTTACATTCGGAAATACATACCATTTTTTGGATTCATTAAATTTGACGGTCAAATGACCGTCACAGCAGACCAAACATAAGATAGTATGACGGTCATTTAGACATCAAATTTAAGATGATCGGATCTTTGTCTACATTATTTTTTTTTTCAAAAATTTGAAGTTGTTATGCATTCTTAAGGGTCTCTTCTTCACTTCTATATGGTCAAAAATATTTTTTTATATAAATGTGGGGTATAATGCAAAGCCCTTTATATTGTGGGTTATTATTTTGATCATAGCAGGGTAATTAGTATGCATTCTAATGACATAATTAGTTATGATCAAATTGTTTCTTTAGATCTATAAAATTTAAATATGATTATATTAAAAGTGTTGTTTTTATTATCAATAAATATTTATCTAACTTTGTGGTACATTGTATATTATAATGAGGTGTGTTTTACAAGTTTAGGAAAACAATGGTGTCTAGATATTTCTGTCTTGACAAAACCTAGATCCTAAATGAAACCAACTACAACATTTGGGTCAAAATTTAATTTATGGCGAGTAAACTCTACATGATTGTTTACGGATCTAAGGTTGCTCCCACCCATCGTCGTACTATCAAACAAGCATTCTTTGCGAATGATGGGTCTTTGATGATTCATACACAATGTGAGCGATGAGTACCTTCTATACATTGGTAATATCAAACATCCGAAAGAGGTATTGACATAACTATAATACATGCATGAAGGATACTTGGTATATCAAGGATAGTAATGAGAGTACAATAGCTGTTGGAATTAAAAGAAATGTCTGTATATTTTTATGATTTCTCTTACGCATCTTGTTTTATATCGAAAGTTTGAATAATTCAAAACTATGGTAGAAAGGTTAAGACATGTTAATTAATTATCAAGATTATATGAAAGGTTTATATGTGTTGTCTTCTTCTCTTGGATTTACTTCATTAAAATACTTTTAAATGATGGTTTTGATTCTAATTTAGTAAATGATCATGATGATGTTTTGATGTTATAGATTTTTCGAAACTCTTATCTTCTAGATAATAAATTAAATTAGGCTCAATCTATGTTAGAAAGCTCAAATCCTATTAATCTTAGGAAAATTATCGAAGCCATCATATATACCATGTATTAATTACCTTATATGAACATAAGGCACGAAGTATTATAGATTCTAAGTGGATATACAAACTAAAATATAATGTTGATGGTAGTATTAACAAACATAAAGCTAGACTTGTTCTTTAGAGGTTTCAATCGAAACCACGATATTGATTATGTTGAGACATTTCCTATAGCTCAAATGAGTCTTGTTAGGGCCTTTTTTGCAATTGCCTCTCAATTTGGGTGGGAATCTACCAAATGGATAAGAAAAATGATTTTTTGACTTACGATTTAAAAGAAGAAATTTACATGTTTCAACCTAAAGGATTTGAAGAAGCTGGTAAAGAAAACTATTTGTAAGTTGAGAAATCCTTGTATGGTTTAAAACAAGCTCTTAGAGCTTGGTATGCAAAAATTGTTTCCTTCTTTAAATTGTTAGGTTTTGTTAATTGTTCTTCTAAAAATTATATATTCACTAAGCAATAAGGCTCGCATATTATCATTATATGTATATATGTTGATGATTTTCTTATGTCTGGTGACAATTCTGATTTAATTCATAGGATTAAAGAGAAATTGAAACAGTACTTTGAAATGAATGAGTTAGGTCTCTCACATCATGTTATTTGTATGATTGTATTTCATTCTCTTGTTATTTTCAAAACACAATATGCAACCATTATATTGAAAAAGTTTCTTATGATTTATTGTAAACCATTTTCTACTTCAATGGAAGTTGGAATAAATATTGATCCTAAATCTGCATATGAAAAAGGTTGATCCTATTTTATATACGTTGTTAGTTGATAGTTTGATTTATCTAACTATAAATAGATCAGATATTTCTTATACAGTAGGAATTACTTCAAGGTTTATGCAGAAACTTTTTTTAGAGATCATTGGAATCTTGTAAAAAGAATTTTTAGATATTTGAAAGGAACAATCAATTATGGGTTGCATTATACTAAGAATGAAAATGCTATCTTATATGGATTTTGTGATTCTAACCATACTGATGTTGTGTTATAAAATATATTGGATATGTGTTCAAGTTTTTTTGGTGTAGGAACCATTACTTAGAACAAAAATATAGTCAACAGTATTCATTTCTTCTACTGAGGTAGAGAAGTACAATGGAAGAAGTAAAGAAGTCATGTGGCTACAATGGCTGTTGGTAGAGATACACATGGAAGTTAAAGGAAGTATTTATCTTCTATGTGGTAGCGAGTTGTATTAGTCTTGATTATAAATTAGTTTAATATCGAAGGACGAAGAACATTGAGATACATATACGCTTCACCCATGAGAAGGTGAAAAGTGATGAGATAAATTTCAAGTTCATTTTGGTGAAGAATAGGTTGTTGACATCTTCACAAAGTCCTGGGTGTTGCAAAGTTTTTTCACTTTTGTGAAAAGCTTAGATTGCGAGTTGCCATTGAGGGGAGTGTGCATGAAAATGTCACCTCCTAATGGAACTTGTTTTTGTAAGAAATCTTCGGACATTTGTAAAATATCTTTGGGCAAGTGTAAAAAGTCCTTCGAGAAATTATAAAAAGACCTTCGGGCATATATACCTCCTTAGCTTATTTTTAGAAAGAAGTGTACAAAGATCTTAAAGGCGGTCTTGATAAACTATTTAGTCTTTATTGAGTTTCTTAGTAAACATCTATTACAAGCATATTGTTAAGGAGGTCCTTGGTTGTAAAAAGACTCCTATATGCTTGGATTGATAACCTTTATGAGAACACTGTGAGAACATGTAAAACTCATAAATCACACTTAGCCACTTGATCATGGGATGATCTTTGGGATTTCAAATCCTTTTGTACCAAAAGGTAAATTGAGTATGATGAAGGTGTTATAATTCATTCAACCGATATGCTTAGCCTAAAACCTTTATGGTTTAAGGATTATAAATCTTGTAGTGTACCACAAGAAAGTAATCTATTGACATATGTTATGTTATCCCACTTAAACCTTAAGGGGAGTTTTAAAACATAATGATTAAGTGTTCAGCCAACCCTTAATGTATATGGGTCCATCACTAATATATAGGTTAATATTTAATACTATGAAATATTTATATTTTTATTATTAAACATGATAACTTAGGTATATACTTTAGGTTAAATATTTAATATCATGAAATGATTATATTTATAATATTAAATATTATAAACCTAGGTGTATGTGTCAACCATTTAGGTTGAAAAGGTGGGTCGGGAGACATACCCGATCACCTTATATAAAAAGGACTTTAGGTCCTCATTTGATATATTTAGGAAATATATCAAAGGTGTGCAAATCAAGTGATTTGGTTTTACCCTTGGTAAATAGGGTTTTAAAGGAGGAGGTGATCTTACTAGATGTAAAATAAGTTCTCTGAAGTAAAAGGTTATTTTCAAAGTGATTTTTACCCTATTGGGGTTTTCCACTATAAATAATGTGTCACTTGTGTTATTTATTTCCTGTAATTATTTATTTATTTACTTATGTTATGTTGTAATCTTTATTTAAATATTTATTGTAACATTATATAATATGTAAGTTGATTAAATATGTATTTATTAGAATCCTCAAATTCTAACAAGCTCTCTGACAAAATCTTTGGGCCATTCTCCATAATCATGGTATGGCCTCCCGTAATGACCTCACACCTCATCTATCTATCGAGTTCCCTTTAGGTATAAGTATCCATCATACCAATGAGTGTTAATCCACCTCCTTACATATATCTCATGCCCCCCACTCTTCTCGTGGACCCCCAATGGGCTTTACACTCTTATGCGCTCATATACGAAACACATATAATAGCATCAGCTCCTATCCCACCTCTATTCTCATCATGAGTAAAATGATATAGATCTCTCTATAGGTGGGCTAACACACATTAGGCCCCGTAGATATCTAGTACTCACCTCTAAATATGTCTTCATATATCATGCATCTTGTACAAGATTCCATAAGCAACTCCCTCCACCACTATAGATGAAGTAATAAAAACTGCTAGAATTTCAACAAACGTGGAACACCAAATCTCATAATATCATCTAGACCGATATGATCTTTGGCAGTGTTCGAATCCCTACTAAATGTCATCTTGCCACTTACATCTACCTATCCATTTCCTCCGACAACATCACCTATATCCTCTCCCAACAACAAACAATCGTAATATATGATATACATCCTCCAACATCACTATTATCTCATTCGTAGGAAACCAAAAAGTACACATGTATACACACCATCTGTCACATAGTGCAGTTAACATTGACATATTATGGGGCTCATCCCCCATCTATTTTATTATCCATAAGCCAACACAATCCATCACATCCCAATCCTCATCGAGACAAACCTATACCCAGAACATGTTCAAATCGAAACCTTTGTGGAATTCCCTCATGTGGATATCCCTTTGCATAACATAAAATAACAACAAAGTGTGACTTTAGAATTCTTTATAGGTACAAGTACACATGCTTATCATGTTCATTCACATTAAAAATATGATATTTCATTATTCTAAAACAAACAAACACTCTCTGGAAAGGGAACCTAGATGTAGGACTAGGGCACCTAAGAGGAGGAAACCAATGCCAGATTTGGGTGCTCTGTCCTAGGGGTCACTAGCACCCTCACCACTATTTTCCAGGTCCAAAACATTGAGAAAATTAAAATTGTGAAAATTTAGTATACACACCTAATATACCATACATTTATAAAAACATGGCACTTACCAACTCCACAGTCATGTGTTATGCTACGGAAATCACCACCCTCTCAAAGCGGCTAAGATACTTTGCTCTCACTTGTAGCATTTTTCACTTGCTCAGAACTCAATCTCAATTGTGCAAATAACAAATGAGGTGACTAAACACTTTTTTACCTTACTATTTATAATTAACTTTTTATCACCCACTTTACTATAGTCATTATTTCATGCTTTTTACCACTACTAATACACATTACACGATTTTTCCATATCTCGAGTGTTTCTACTCCAATTTGCACCCTATTTGTGGCGTTCTTTTCATAATTCCACCTAACACCATATTGAACAAATTACCTGCACATTAACTCTACTTGAATTTGTCTCCCAACCAAGGAATACACATTTCTTTATTTCTATCACTTTCCTACCTATTTTGTGTTTACTTTCAGCTTATCATTCCTTATTATCATCACTTCCCCTTTTTCTAAAAGGGGGCATATCATTGGGGTCATCCTATAATTCCATTTATATCACCATGCATTGAAAATATGACTGATGTAACCATTCCAAGACTTTTTATAATTTACAACGTGATATTTCACCGATAATCCCCCTAATGACCTAATCTAGGGGAAACAAATACAAAAAAATTTCTATGTGACATTTCATCAATTATCCTTAATGAACTAACATGGGCGAAAAAAAGAAATAAAAAATCTTTCCATCTAATCATTCACCGACTTCTAACAAGCCCCCTAATGACCTAATCTAGGGGAAACTAGCGTAAAATCTCTCCATGAGTAACCAATCAACTAATCGATAAATTAATGTGTTTAAATTTCTATATCATATCATTAAAAAAACAATTCAACACAATTAACCTCTAGATGGCCTAACTTAGGAAATTACATTCATAGTTTTCCCGGATGACCTAGCTAAGGAAACTATTCTATATCTTGCGTTTGTTTCCAGATGACCTAACTTGGAAGCCATGATACATTTTTTTCTTACTTCCAAATGACCTAACTTGGAAGTTATTACATTTCGGTGACACTCGTGGAGTGGGAGAAAGATTTCATTTCCTATACCATTTGTTATATGGGTCAACTATTTGATAAAAATTGTCTAGATCTAAAAACCATCAAATATTTAATCGATTCCATCTACAACGGATAGATCTTGAGGATGTAGTTAGAGATTGGAGAATAACACAATTTTCTCCCTACACTCTTCCTCTAGTGATAGGATGCCTAAATCCTCTGGTCGATTATTCGTATACACGCATTCAGGTCGTGAAATGATCACTCCCTACCCCATCTTATCGTCATCGTTACACGCATTTAAAATCATCATATATCATAATCATCACTCTTTTTAGTGTAATTCATCATACTATTATGCTATTTCATTACATTACATGGATCAAGCCGTCGATCCATGGTTTGGCTACACAATTGGTCAATTCGGCATACTTTTACTACACATTTGTGTATTCTACTACAACATGGTCTTCTCGACTTCTTTCAAGTATGCATATCTATCTACTTTATGTTACCGAGCCTTTTCGCTCACCAACATAAAGTGGGGAAAAATGTAGTCACAAAATAACGCACTTATTATTACATTTTTACCTCTAAGTACATTATTCTATATATGGATCACACGTAAGAAAAATATTCACTAATGACTCATACCTTAGTCTTTTCATTAGTTGGTCCATTATCATTATCACTTGTCTTACACAGTCATGAATTATTCTCATAGTTCTGGTCATCTCTCAGAGATTCTTAGTTGTCATTATTTGGTCATTTGTCATCTATAGTCCTTGACTAAGGTACCTAGGGTAGTTTTGGAGTGTCATGGGTGCCCAGGTCCATAATTTTAGGCACCGTGGTCCCCGTAACACTTGGGTCTAATTTACTTATTTGAAGTCAGCCTTTGTCATGTTCCTTGTCATTCCCCTAGGTACTAGTTGGCATGTTAGGAAATTTTTGTTGAAATTTGGACAAGAGATTGTTATATAAACATAGCATAATCACTATCTTATGGGAAAACTATCTATTATTAAGATCTATCTATCTACTAAGAAAAATGACTACATTTGGGCATCTTCTACATTTACATCACACAAACATAGGGGGAAATGGTTGTATTCATTCTATTCCATCCACCATTTTCATCTTACATCTAGTTATTTCCCCCTACTTCTATATCATGACACTAGGAAACCTATGAACACAATTTCAGACAAAATCACACAAAACTACATTGAGTGTGGAATGTAGTGTAGTGCTTAGTCATAAGTCCACCATTGTGACAGATTAAGGTTAGTCGACCCCTTCATTTGCATATTTCATTTTTAGGTATTTGATGCTTTGTATGGGGTTTTGGAGGTAGGTATTCATTACACAAATATAGAAACATAAACGAGTTTATTACAATAAGCTAAGTGACGAAGATGAAGATATTTCAAAGACCTTGAGACACTTTTATATTCAGATCCTGAGATTTTTTACAAACCATAGCACCCAAATATTAAAAAAAAATTCACTTAGCACTTTATATAAGTTATTTCATCATTATTACTAGTTTAGATTAACATAGAAAAATACATTTTTAGTTAATCAACCTTGGAATTGAAAAGGAACAATAAATTTGAGTGAATACAAATCCTTCCTCGTCACTTTTATAAAAAAATTCATGGAGGAAAGTGTCACAAAATATCTTGCTACCCAAATCAGTTTGCATGAGGAAGAAAGAGATGAGTTTGATAATCCAAGACTTCATGCTTAAAGAAAAGGATGAAGATGATGAATCCACTGCCAAATCAAAGGTCATCATGGATGGTAATTTTGAGTTTTTACACATCTTGTTTGATAAATAAAATCACAATACAAGTGTGGAAACAATGGTGTTTATACAAGAACAACAAGAACATAACACAAATCAGTTTGTAGACACCCAAGGAAAGGAAGAGAGTGCTCCTTGTGACTCCATTCATGGGGATATAAATAAATAATATAGGAAAATTCAGAGGATCAGACCTTTCCCAATAGGTATTTAGCTAGTCTAGAGCCAAAGAAGGAGTTACGACTAGTCATGCTCAATTTAGAGCATGAGTAATAGCTTACTGATGTACAAGGATAAACTTAAATTCCTCTCAAATTGAAATGTAGAACAAATAAAAGATGTATTTTTCTATTTCAACTGATACTTTAATGAAAATTGTGGAAAACGAGCTTTAAAAAAAATCACTCTCAATAAAGACCATGTTGATGCCAAATCAGTCATACGGTCTCAATTTGTGAGAAAAGGCACCTATTTCTCCCTTCCTCATTGCGGGATTTGTTTGAGTTTCACTTTACTCTATTTAGAGTAGGGTAGTGTAGGTTTTTTTATTAAAGAAGCATTTATGCACACTCTACACTTGGAACATGTATGATTTCCTTTTGTAAATATGCTTTGTGGTATCATTATTATTGCATATTCCGTTGGAGGAAGCGGTGTTTATGGTGAAAGTAGAATGTTTAGGACATTTCCAAGTGCATGCATTAAAAAAATTAAATCCATAACTCTGCAATGTTTCATACTTATCAAGAAATTAATGTTTAGGTCCATCTTTGAATAGTTTTCAACTCTCATTAGGGATGAAGTTCTTAAATTTCTTAAATCTTGACATAATCAAATTTTGGGACAATTTTCGGGAATGTTCATTCAATCCCAACAGAGATACGTTGTAGAGGAAACAAGATGAAATTTCAAATTTAAAACAATTTTCCACTCTCATTAAACTTAATTCAGAAAATTCTTATGATGAGATGGCTAGTTCAAGCTTAAGCTTAGCTCCATGTTCAAATAATGCTTCAAGAGGATTCGGGGGTAGAATTTCAAATTTTCATATTAGTTTCTTAATTATGAGGATGACCCTGTGCCTAATGGATGTTTTAAGGCTAGTGATATTTTTAATTTAGCAAGAAGATTACCCCATGAGTCACCAAGTTGTTATCTAATTTTCCCCCTTACTAAATTTGGCTAACTTACAAAAGCTAAAATTTGGCATTTTCATTGGACCTTGTGAAGAATATGATTTTTTTGTATTTTGTAATGTTTTGTGCACTTGGAATTATTCTAAGGAATTTCCTCGCTTTTCTCCAAGCTCAAAAATTTGAAGCTTGTTAGAAAATTTGGAAAAATTTAAAAAAATGGGCTACTTCTAGTGTATTAAAGCTTTGTGTGGTGTGGATGGAACTGGTTCCCCATAGTAGATTTAGATCCACAACACAAAAGGGTTAGACCATTGAAAAATTTAGGGTACATGGAGAAACGATGGAAAAATTTCCTTCGAGTCACGAGTTCCCTTAATGAAAATATGGCCAAAAAGAAAATGATTCGAGGCAGAGCATAGTGTAATTCGGGAATAAGTGATGGGGCATAACCTAATATAGAAAAAATAGGGCACAATGGAGAGATAGTGGAATGCGGATCAAAGGTGGTGCGAAGAAAAAAACACTTCGAGAATGGTTACGCTAAATGAAGAGTTACCCACATTGATCTACGGCCTACAAAACGAAGGAAGCAAAGTGAGTAGTTGCACAGGGAGAAAGAGATATGGAGGGCTAAGGAATTCGAAAAGCAGACGGATATGATGGAATATTTTCCAAGTTTTATTCCAAGACCAATAAGGTGATCAAAGTTCCAACTCAAATACATTGTGGACAAGGTAGAAAAATAAGGAACAAGTGGCCTAGTTCCTCGAGGAGTATGATTGGTTCACTCTAGAAGTGTTGAAAATATGATCCGACCAAAAAAGAAAAGGAAAAAAAGAAATTTAATCATGGATTTCTCATTCCCACATTGAACCCATGTTCCTCCCGACCCTCCAGATCCACAAGGGCATAATTTTTTCCCTGGTTGTCCAAATTTAACAAACTTGAACTTTGTGGGAAGCTCTCATCATGAACCCCATCATCGCAACTTAAAATATTGAGTTAGGTGAGAGTAGGTGTAAGAAAAAGAAGAAAACATCCTTAGTATTAAAATATACATTTCTAATTTGTTCAACCAGCAACTTTAATGAATTATGGTGCCCATGTCTTCTCAAGAAGTAAGAAATCATGAAAGAATGGACTTGATAGGCTATCCGTGCCCCTTTTCAAACATTTAATACATCTTGTTGGTGGGTGGGATCAGAATTTTGTGTTTCTCTTTTCCCTCTCTTTCCTCATTTTTCTATAGATTATAAAAACCTCTCATTTGTGAGGGGGTGTTATAATTTAAATAAACTCTACCAAAATTGTTTTGAGTAGAGTTGTAAGACTTCATTTTTACTTGGAATGTTTTCTTATACCTTCTTCTTCACATGTAATGGATCGTGTATACTTTTAAAAGAAAGAAAATATTTTTTTTTCATGTTTATATCAACCCTATCTTATATTTTGTTTCATTTCCTTTTCTCTCCATTCTTGTTGTAGTATTTTGAGCATGTATTTCACTCTTGTAGGTTTATATTGTTGTGTTTCATGGAGAATATATGGTTAATTAAGATTTGGGTCTTTTTCACATATGTGGCATGTTCCTTCTCCCTCATCATAGTGTCTCCACCCCTTTTCTTGTTTATGTCACCTTTTACCTTAGGATTTTCCCATCTTAAGGCATCTTTCTCTTTCCCTGGTCCCTTAGAATAATAGAATAGGATTAGATAGCTACATTTCCTTCCTTAGGAGTAGTTTAGTATTAGTATTAGGTAGAGGAACCAACCTTCTCTAGAGTTTTGACTCAAGCATCAAGTCCCACAACTTGAGAGGAAATCCCATGTTAGCAAAAAACACTGATTTTTATCCACACATAAATGACAATTTAAAGTGTGTTGTTTTTTAGTGACATGACAAGTATAGCTTCTAAAAACCTCCATCTTTTTAATTTATTTTTTACAAGGTTAGGAATAATAGTATTTTATTCATACAAACAATATGTCTAAGATCTTATTCTTTAATTAAACCATGTGGACCAATAGAATGAGTTTGATGATTCCATTCATCAAGAAATAAATATGGAATTCCCTCAAGAATTATGATTGGTTTTGGATTAGCTGGATGGTTTTCTTCATCAATGATTATGTAATTTTGAGTTGGTAACACTAGGAACATAAGGATCTATGTGATCTATTAAGACTAGTTCAGACCTTATGGTTACATTGTTGTCATATCTTGTTCTAAATAACATGTGAGACCAATCTAAAAAGGTACAAATGCAAAGTATATGCATATTAAAGAAGCTATGATAATTCATAAAATATAACACCAATTATATTTAATAACTAAGCTAATTTAACATAAACATTAAGATAAATCCAATAAAAGGAAAAGCTTAACTAATGCATCTAAACTTAAGAACATGAAATACAATTCACCTTTGATATCTTTAATGGGATTTATATTGTAGATACTTTCTTAAGAGATTTGTACATAGTCATGTGCACTCAAATGATTTCCCACAAGAAGAGGAAAAGGTCTCACCAATATGGCTTAATTGCCATTTTTTTGTTCCCCTCTTACTACTCTTACCAAGTAGAAAATTATAAAGGTGTTTTATATAAATAATCTTTTCAATTGGGAAATAAATTTTATCTTATGCTAATGTCTTACCAAGGACATGGGGTGTAAAGGTGTAACCTTAGAAAGGAGGGGGTAGGGTTCTATATATAGTTTTCCAGTTTGGAGAAACTATTATCCTCATGAATGTGGGATAAAAGAAATTTATGGATTAATAAGTTCTAAATAGATTTGGAAAGGGTTAAGTATGATTAGGGGAAATTAATTAGAATTTTCCAACTTAAGTGAGTTATATGTGATCTAAATTAATTGATTAAATTGATTAATGCACAAAGTTAGGCTTGTAAAAGCCAATTGGAGAGAATTTGATGGATTTTGAAGGATCGGAGAGGAAAATGACCCAATAGGAGGGTAAATTCTCATTTAGAGGATTAATTAATCAATATTTGGTCAATTAATTAATTAATTAGAATATGATTATAACTAACAAAGTAGTGTTAATTTGTATCCAGAATGAAGGGGAGACTAGTTAATTAACAAATTATTGTTAATTGAATGAGATGGATGGGATTGTTACCTAATTAGTTAGAAAGACACTAATTATTACCAACTAATATAAAATAGGATAAGAAATGCAATTTTTAATGTTAAAATTGCATAGCTAGTTTTAGGTTTCTACATTTTCCCTTCATTGATGTGGTGTAGTGCAATCAATGCCACTTCAAAGAGAGTACAAAATTATGAAAAATTGCATTTTGTAATGGTAGAAGAAAAATTAGTAGGATGGATAATTCTCCCTCAAGTGTCGATGGGGTTATTGAATAGTTTTATGGATGCTCAAAAAGAAGAAGGAAATGAGCATAACAGGAAGAATAAGACATTACAACAATGGAGAGTTGAACTAGGCTAGGTTTCCCATTAGTCAAATTGATTGATTGAAGAAAGGATCTGGGAATCTTCATGTGGAAGAAATAAGGGGGATGAAAATGATCCCTATTACCCCATATTCCATGGAATAAAGTGAAGATAAAATAGATGGGGAATTAGAATATTGCTTGGCGTAGTTGAAGTACCATCTGGCTCGGAAGTAGCTTTTTATTTGATATAAGCACATAAAAAGGGTAAAGTGACATGAAAATCCATAATATTGATTTTTGTTCCATGTTAAATAATTGAGTGAAAGAAATATACTTAAGCAAAGAAGTATGAGAAAGTAAGAAAATAGGAAAGTAAATAAACAAGCATATATATATAAACTTAAATAAACAATGCGCAAGAAAGTTGTACCAATGTTTTTGTTATCTAGATTCAGTTCCTAAATGCTCGAGTTAAATGACATGGGTTAAAATGGTGCCCAAGAAAGGATACATACAAGGAAATAAACAAAGGACATAAAAGTCCCATGAAAATGTAATCTTGCACTATAAAAATTCTCCAAGCAATAATATATGCCATGGAAGATGACATGTAAAAAAAATCAACTTTGTGAATGAAGGAAGATCACAAGATGATATTTATTTTATGCACTAGAACAAGCATGCCTTTGAAGTAGGATGTTTTGTAGTATAGTTTACAATATTTAGTGTTTTTTAGTTTTTCACTATTTTTAGATTTTGTGAGTTTGTATGTTTAGGATTTTTAGGGTTTTGTGATTTTTTAAAATTTTTTATGGCTTTCTGAAACTATGTATAGGAAGAAATAAGTTTCATGGTGTCCCTAACAATAGGTGATAATATAAAAGGGTGAATATCACACATATATATAAGAATAGGATCATTCAGATCAAGGAAAAGAGGGACATGTTCAACAGTAGAACACACAAACAATAAATGGAGAAGCTAGGAAGAAGTGACCAAGCCCTAAATACGAGTTGCTTGTGAACTAAAAAAATTCTCCCATGGGGTCCAAAACTAGTTTTAACCAAAGGACATGTCCAAAGTGCCATAATTTTGTGGTTTTCACATTTGAATGAATTGACTTCTCTTTACTTTTTGATTGTTTGATTTTATTTTTTTATGATTTTCTCATAGGTCTCCATGCTTAAGCATACAAGCACTTGAGATGCATGGCATTCATGGGTTCCCAAATTTCATCACCATTAGGATAGGAAATATTATAAGCACTAGAACCAAATTTAGCCACCATAATGTATGGCCCTAACTAGTTAGGTTCAAACTTTCCTTTCTTCTCACATTCTTTTGTGGTATTAAAGCTGATTCTCCTTACGAACAAGGTATGTTACCTTGAATTCATGAGGAATTGTGCACTTTTTGTAGCTCTTGTGAACTCGATTCTAATACACTTTAAGATGATCCAAGGCATGGAGGAATTTTTCATCAAGTAGTTCCATCTCTGCTAGCCTATCCACTCTATAATCCTCATCATTATCCAGATAGTCTCACAAGGAGATTCTCAAAGTAGGAAGCTCAATCTCATGGGGTATAATGGCTTTAATTCTAATGTAAAGGGAATAAAGGGTTGCACCTGTAGATTTGTGGATATAATTTTTTAATCCTATAAGGTAGGATGGATTTGAAGATGCCAATTACGATCAGGTTTACCAACCATTTTTTCCAAGAGACAAACAATAGTCTTATTGGAATTCTCATCTTGTCCATTACCTTGAGGGTAATAAGGGATAGACCACTTCTAGTGGATTTTAAAGTGTTGACATAGTTCCTTTACTTGTTTATTCTTGAAAGATTTACCATTTACAAATATAATGGCAGAAGAATGCATACCGTATATTCAAATTATGTGGTTCATAATGAACTTGGATATATGAACACTAGTAATACAAGTGAGAGGAACAACCACAACCCATTTGGTAAAATATTCAGTTGTAGTGATAATTTTCTTTTTCCATCATATGAAATTGGTGTGAGATTCCCTATGAGATTGAGTCCCCATTTTGAAAATGACCAAGGTGTAGTAATAGGTTGTAAAGATTGTGATAGAGCATGTATTAGGTTACCATTTTTCTGACATAGTAGACATTTCCTCAAATACTAAATTTTTTTCTTTCCATAGTATGCCAATAGCATCGACACAAATAAGCTTCTTGGAAAGGACCATGCCACTTATACGAGCACTGCAAATTCCTTTGTGCACCTCTTTGATTTCTTGGAAAACCTCTTCTGAATTTAGACAACATAACAAAGTCCCATCATAGCCTCGATAATAGAGAGTATCCCCAAGTAGAGATTAATGGGATATTTGTTGGATAATGGTTCATTTTTGGGTTTGGGTGATGTTGAGAGGGAAGGTACCATCTTGTAAGTAATTAAATATATCAATGTACCAAGAGGTAAAAGGAATCAACTTCACACACCAAACATGTTTCTAGCATGTCATATGTAGTACCATTACATGATCAATAAGGATCTAAAATTCCCTAGTATCTAGTGATATGTGTAGCAATGATCAATGGTAGCAATGACATTTGCTAAATGGTTTTGTACTCTTATTAAAATTCCTTCCCACAAACCATTAATGGTGAATGACCTATCAAAGTATATCTACCATGTGGAATATTATTAAATATATAACACATAAGCGTTTTGTAGGTCCAAACTCAACACTTTTGTTACAGGTAGAGGATATTTAGCTAGTTTATCAGTGAGCACTTGTTCTTTAATTGCTTTTAGTTGACATACTCAAAATCAAATTTTCTAAGAAAGATGATCGATTTTCCATCCTCCCAAGAAGCGCGGGTTGAGATAAAAGAAAATTGAGTAGGTTAAATCCAGGATATTAGCTTTATTTTATTATTCAAAAGGTAGTGATGGATTTTTAAAAGCAAAAATAACAACCAAGCATGCTTTTTCAATTTGTGGATAATTAATCTCATAAGAAATCATTGTGTGGCTAAGGTAATGGATGACTCTCTCTCTTTGTGATTAAAATCATATTGAGATAAAAATGCTTCGATATAAAATTTAGTAGAGATAATATATAGCAGAAGGGGGTTTTCTAGGGTAGCTAGTACAATAATAGGAGGTTTAGTAAAATACTCCTTGAGTAAGGTGAAAAATTTGGAAATTAGGACCCCAGTGAAAATCAACATATTTCTTAAGAAGATGGGTGAATGAATGGAATTTATCTATGAGTTGGGAAATGAATTGGCAAATGGCTTGGATTTTACCTTGTAAATTGTGTAGCTACTTGAGGTTCTTAGGAGGAGGATTGTCTATAATAGTGGTGACCTTTTTCATGTCTATAATTCCTCTTATAGAAACTATCAAGCACAAGATATCTTACCTCAAATCACACCAAATAAAAACTTCTTTGGGTTGAGTTTGACATTATGATATCTTAGTCTTTGAAAGATATGACGTAGGATTTTGGATATTATGCTCTAGTCATAGACTTACCAAGGGTAACATTGACATAGTCTTCCACAATATCCTACAACATGTCATGGAAGATGACATTCATAGCCCATTGATATGTTACACCTGCATTATTAAGGACAAAAGGCATAAATTGATTAAAATAATTTACCCTAATGGGTAGTGAAAATAGTTTTGTGTTGCTCCTCTTATGAAATATTTATTTTATTATAGCCCGAGAATCCATCCATGAGGAATAACATTTCATGACCACCGGTGGAATTGACAATCATGTCCGATGTTTGGAAGAGGTATGTAATCCTTAGGGCATGCATTTTAATATACCTAAAATTTGTGCAAATTTGGATCCCTACTAGCTTCTTACAAACAATAACTACATTGGATATCCACTTTGAATAATTGATGGGTCATGTAAACACAACTACTAATTTCTCTAGCTCTTCTTTAACCAAAAGAGCAATGTGCTTATGCATCTTTCTTAGTTTCTATTTTATAGGCTTTGTAGAGTCATGTATAAATATATTTTTCACCACTAAAGATAGATATAAACCCGACATGTTTGCATAAGAACAAGTGAATATATCCATAAATTATTTAAGAAGAATAGTAAATGTTTTCTAATCTGTGCTAAAATTGAAGCCCTGATTTGACTATTTAGGATCCTCCTCTTAACCAAGGTTGACATTAATAGTATCCTCTACTAGTATCTTGTATTCTTATCTTACCCACCAAAAGCACAACGTGCAATGACACATCACCCGGGGAAGAAAATGAGCACTCACTCGAAGCACACAAGGGTAATAGCTCCCTCTTTTATGTGAGCTCTATCAAGGAGTTAGCATGATGAACATATATATATTCCATATTTATAACAAGCATTCAAGTATATTGCAGAATATAAGATAGATCTAGATCATAATTCTAAGATTAACTCATATTAGTATCGATATTAAATCCACCATGAAAGAACTAGTAATGAGAGGTGTTTACTGACCAATATCTAGCCACAAAGATCCATTATATTAATTACTCTAAAAAAGAAGTTTCATACATACATAACATTGTCACCATAAGTTATGCACACCCATAAACCAACATAATAACTCTATTAAGAAAGTGATCATACTATCCTATGTAGATCATACATATATAGAGAGGTGGGGACTTTCCCTTCACCACCTATACATCCTCAAAATAGGCTACACATTAAGAATAGCCATGTGTTGCTAAAAGATAAATACAAAATCATGCAAGTGCACAAATAATAGGTTATCAAACAATAAACTTGTAGACACCAAAAATATACACTCCCTCTTTATCACTGTCTCAAGCTCATTTATGATCAAAATGACCCGTTTACGACACTCCGAAACATTAAAACACCCATTGGTCCCCTTTGGATTAAATAATTTAAATACGTATCACCACATCCCTAAGTCTAGTTAATTAATTAATTAATTAAATTAAATGGATAAATAACCTCACACCTCACCATGCTAACTTGGACACCTTCACTAGTTATAACTAACTAACTAGTTTACTAACCTTCCAAAAATATCACTCAACCACCCCTAACTTATCCCTAACCACCTCTCCACACTTAACTAGTTAGGACTAACTTAAAAATAAAAACCTTCTAAAATCACTCACATCCTCATCCTAAATAACATGGCTAAAGTTCAAGACACTCCCACTTCTCATCCTAACCACTTTGAGATCATTCAAAATCAAGCTTGAAATAGAAGGAAAATCACTCCTTTTGGACACCTAACTAAGATTTCCCAAAATCACTAGTGATCTATATAAGTTTGTTCTCTAGACCTCTTTAGGGAGGAGGGATTTTGGTGTTTAAGGTAAATTTTGATCTTTTAGACAAACCAGGAGATCAGGTATCATCAAAAAGCATCCATCATTGTTACACTTTGCTCTAAAATAGCCAATTCAATCATTGCTTCATTTATGGTCATCGCAAACCATCTTTACTTGATCACCATCTAGTTTGATCATTTTCACAAGGTAATTGTGTTAGTTCATCAATTCCTGACACAATTGGTAGGTAATATTGTTTGTATCATAATTATCATGTCATATATGCTCTAAAAATTACTTCAAATCATATTTTAATTAAGTTTTTGTCTTTATTTCTAAAGACTACTAAAATTAACAACAATTTCCGATAATTGGCACGATCGCCTTAAAGTGATTCTATCTAATATTTATTTATTACCTATTTCTTATAATTTGCCTAACATTTCTTGTTTTCTCTATCATTTTCTAACATGTTGCCTAGCATGGTGATTTCAAATGGCCTTAGGAGGTAAAAATTACCTATTGCCGAGTATTGACTCTTTTCCTATTGTCCTTAATCCTTTTCTTGGGAACAGTATGAGTTGCTTCATGACTTAGAACTTTGTTCAATTCAAGCCACACCTTTTGATCTCGTAGAGACAATTTTGAATCAACTCAACTTATTCGAGAAGCAACTGAGGCACTTTGGGATGCATATTACGAGGCTCTAAGGATCAGGAAGACCTTGCACAATATGAGAATAAATATGAATCTGGTTTAGACATACGGGAGGACTACTGCACTACATCAGAGTTCGACATAAATAGTTATATCATCATCCTTGACACCGACACCACACTTGAACATATTTATGATACTCGGGAAGAAGTGTCAGACATATTTACTGAGGATTTTATTTCTGAACCTGAGTCTTATTTAACTGAGGAGGAAGATCTAGTTGGTTCTATAGGATCCAAATCTCGAAAATTATACATGGATAAATAATCTGAGCTCTGGTTATAAGATTTTTATTATGCTTTTATGTATCTATCCACCTAAATAAATGACATCAACTAGTCATAGTCTCCATTTTTTCATAATGCATTACAACATTATTATCAATAAAAAACTTAATTGTTTCTTAAGTAGGTTGATATCATTAAATGAAGTCTTTGGGCTTCTAGGGATTGTATTTATCCAGGAGAAAAATTTCCCACTTTTACTAATATTATCTTGTTTAAGTGCTTTGATTTGTAGGATTTTTGTAAGGAAAAAAACCCTTTTCACTTTTTTCACAGAGCACAATATCACACATCATCCATCTGCATTGCGGGTATCCTAGAAACCCCTCCATATTGAGGTTGAGTTATTTTTTTACCCCTTAAGACATCAATAAAACCTACGGTAAAACCATGCTAAACATTCTTTCACATTGAGTGGGAGTGTTGTCCCTTCTTTTCTTGTTTTACTTTATCAATAATTTATCCACTATTTTTCAATGTCTATCGATAATCGTCCAGTGATGAGGCTAATCACAAGCGATTCCTCTTAGTAGTTCTTATTTTAATTTCATAAAAAAATTGTTTCTTGCTTTCGTATTCTACTTATTTAATTTGATTATAGATTTCTTTTCTTGGGAGTTTTACTTTCTCGATTTGCTACACACGTGCTTTGGAAAATTGCTAAAATAAACAAATAGGAGTGCTCTCATAGCAAGTTCTAAAACCATAGTTTTACTTCCCATTTTTATTCTTGTTTACTTTTCCTCATTGAAATCATTTTTTTCATTTTGGGTCTTAAAATGAACCATTGCACAATTCTTGATCATCTAGTTTTTAATTAGGAAGGTAAATCATTGCATTCACCTCTATTTCCCTCACACACAACCAAATCACTTTAAATCAAAAACACATTCAAACAATTCCCACCAGGGTGAAACTTATTGGGATTTCATCACCCAATAGGGAAATTGACTCTATTTTTTTCCCAAGTATAATATCCTTTCTCTCGGTATATTTTGGTTGAGCACCTAAATCCTTATCGCATGAGGAATTTGTGAAGTGAGGGGGTAGGCCCCAATATACACACTCATACTTATAATAGTAAAAATTTGGGCCTCAAGTAACTTTAGGTATATTGAGGAATCAAACATTAAACACACTCAAAACAATCCATAGTTTGCAATTTCCTAGGACCCTCATTCACCATATTACACATTTAACTTTTTTCCATAATTAATCAAGATTAATATAGAGAAAAAAATTTCTTGCCTTCACTTAGTGTTTGTAAATCAACACATTTAATTACTTTTTGTTTCATAGGAGTTTTTTATGTTTTCTTATCATCATACTTACTCGGAAAAAAATTTGTAACCGAGATCTCGAAAGCATGTATACTCCGCCCATATATTTCAACAATAAATCCCTTATTACCATACAAACTCATTCAATCCCTTTTTCGACACCTAACAAACTTGAAGTGAATCGGGGACCAACTATAAAAATGAAATAGAACAACAATTATTTTATTCCCCACATAGATATCATGCTCAAATTCCTCATATGCGGAAATGTTAGACTCAAATCCCATTTCCCTCAACACTTATTTAGCAGTAGTTGCAGCAAGGAATATTCGGATGCAACCATTCACCCTCATTCTATTCCACACAATTATAACTCTTCGTCTTCCATCACACAACTCATTGATCAAAATTAAGACCATGTTTTTCAGTAGTTATATCCATATACTTCAAATCATCTTGAAACACCAAATGATAGTCAACCCCGGATCTCTGCGAGCTCCACTAACTCATTTGATACATCAAATGAACAATACATCACCAATCAATCTAAAGTGACCAAGGTCTCCTCAATGCCCATTTATGATCTCCACATGATCTCATCATAGAATACATATAATCACCAATCCACATCTTTGTCGGTTCTTTCTACAGGATCCACACCTCCTCTGAGTAGTATTACTCCTTCCTCGTCTACTCCCCTAGTCTCTTCTCAAGAAAAATTCTTAATCATCTGACTTCTTTGGCCTCTATTATTGCTGTATCCTCCTAGAAAGTTACTAATCCCATTTAGAATATCACTATATCCATTCCTACCACTACACCATTGGTCAATACCAGTGCCATTGCTAGTACACATCCTATTTTACAATACATACCATAACCTTCACAACCATTGATTTCCACGCCATAGTCCACACCTCAGAAAAACATTCCACAATATAGTATCTCACAACAAAGCATTTCACAATAAGCACCATCCTTTGTTGCCTCTCGCTATGTACTCCCAAAAACACCCATGTATTCACAACCACTCACATATATGATGATGCCATTGTAATATCAGTATATTCAAACCTAACATCCTATGACTTCACGAATAAAAAAAAATCATATCATCAAAACACCCCAATCGGAGAACAACCCTTATCATCAGAACATCCCTCAACAAAACATTATTTATCCACAAAATGTAGCACAAAATACTAAGAGTAGTACAAGCTACTTCATGACTTAGAAATTTGTGCAATTCAAGCAACAACTTTTGATCCCTTAGAGGCCATTTTTTTATCAACTCAAAGATATTTGAGAAGTAACTAAGGAATTTTTGGATGCATATAACGAGGCTCTAAGGCTCCATGAATATCTTGCACAATATGAGCATAACTATGAATCATGTTTAGAAATATTGGAGGACTATCATACTACATTAGAGTTTGACATGAAAAGTTATATTAACATCACGACATGACACCACACTTGTACATCTTTATGACACTCGGGAAGAAATGTCCGACTTCTTTGTTGAGAAATTTATTTTTAAATCCGGGTCTTATTTCAATGAGGAAGATCTATTATGTTCTCTAGGATCCAACTCTTCTAAAAAATTGCACATGGATAAAGAATCGATCTTTGGTTCTAAAATTGTTATCATGATTTTATGTATCTATCCACCTAAATAAATGACATCAACTGGTCATAGTCTCCATTTTTTCATGATGTATTACAACATTATTATCAATAAAAATTAATTGTTTCTTGAGCAGGTTGATATCCGTTAAAGGAATTCTTTGGGCTTAGGGACCTGAATTTAGCCAGAAACTTACCCACTTATTTTAATAACATTATATTGTTTAAGTGATTTGATTTATAGGATTTCTTGAAGGAAAAAGAAGCCTTGTTTACTTTCTCCATGGAGTGTATTATCACACATTGTCCATCTACATTATAGTTATCCTAGAAACCCCACCATATTGAGGTTGAGTTAGGTTGTTACCCCCTTTAGGCATAAAAAAACCCAAGGTAAAATCGTTCTTGACAAAAATACGGTCTAGTCCTATTAATAGCCAAAAACTATGCATGGTATGATCTCCCCTTGCATGCGTGCTCTTCAAGTCTTCACACATGACATGATCTACACTCCATGTCCATATTTAGCCTTATACTAAAAATTCCTAAGTCCTAAATCCTCTATTTTCTCATGTCCACCCTATTCCACTATTATTTTGCATGCACCTACATGCCCTATGTCTGCATGCACCTAATCCTTATGTGCCTTCAGTACTTAGGATACATTTCATCATCCCAACATTACCCCACACTTGTTTCATTACCACATCCTATAATGGGTAATCATAACTTATTTCTCCATGAATAATGAATAAGTAAATGAAAGAATGATTGTACAAAAATAATAAAAGAATACTTGGGTGCTCTATGCTTATGTAGGTAAAATCAATTATGGATAATCTGTTTTTATTTCTACTTCAAGTTCATTCCAATCATTTAACACCTTATTAGTTTTTTTTTGGATGTCTACAAGAACCCCATCCATTTCATCTAAGGTCATGTTCTCACCTTCATTCTGCAACACTATGAGAACATTGGCCATGCTTGAGACCATCCCTTCCATCACATCCATCTATTACACTATCAATTTGCATCTCTTTTATTCACTCCTTGTGAGGACCTATGTTGTTACAATCATGTCACGCTTTTCCTCTACCAATGTGAGCTTTTCCTTACACCCAAGTGCTTCATTCTTTGTTTCCTTGAGGAATTCACTTTATTCTTCAATAGTCCTTCTATTTATTATCACATCAGGCTTTGCGCACATATTCAAGGCCAAATCTTTATTTTTAGTTCATCTTTCAAGGTATAAAATATAGACTCATAACTTGTAATTTTTCATGCAACTGTTCGCCTTGGCCTTCTCTTCCTATGTTGCACCATCCTTTGGTTTCACAATGTGCATTGGATATTTTGATATCAATAACTTAACAAGTGTGTACACGTAGTGCATCACGAGAGGAAATTTTTTTGGCACTTTCTCTTCCAAGTGTGGCCTTACCTTCAAAATGTCATCCCTAATTTATTCTTCCATATTTACCAATGCATTCACCTTTGCCTCAACTTTCTTCTTCTATTTTGTTAGGTGATTTATTTCGATATCTTTGACCTTCTTTTCATCCGAGAAGCACTGAATAGTTTCATATTTTTTAATGTTCCAACATGTAACCTCAATAAATACCTTTGTTAGTGTGTTGCTCACCGATCATATGACATAATATCAGGCTTGAAAGTCGAATGGAGTGAATGTGACACCTTCTTCATTCTCCTTAATACACATGATTCTTCACACACATCAAAGTCAGGATTATCCATGTGAGTCTACATTACCCATGATAATTATTTTTATGTGCGAGTGGTCTCCATTTATGAGTCCATCAACTCCTAGCCATATAATTCCTTAAGTTCCAAAGTGCTTTGGAACCTCCCATGTATGATCTTACTTGGGTCATTGACATACCCGACTACCGGAGTCTCATAGGTGCCTTCATCTTCCTTTTCTTTTCTAGAGTTCCTTCCCTTAGGAATGTGAATGCTGAATATAGCACTCGAACCTCCATCATTTGTCTCATTAGATGGTTCACCCTTATCCTCACCTATTTTTGTGTCGATGACACTAGTGGCTATATCCTGATCCTTCAGATCCTTTGAAACATGTTGCAGTTCTTCTTCCCGAGGATCTTGTATATTTTTAACATGAATTATATACTTCGCATGTTATCATCTAATTTCTCCCCATCATCCTCCTCCTTAGGTGGGAGATACCTATGCCTTTTTTTTCACCATCTTTGTCTTTATGGGAGAAGTCCTAGGTGACCTCCTCAAAGGCTGTAAAGGTCCCACACCTTGAGTTATAGTTCTTCTTAACACTCTTCTATACTAGGGGTCCACAACGCCCTCTCCTATATCAACTTCACTTGTCTCCATTTCCACTTCTTCACCTTATTTTAAGGAAGGGATACCTCACACTATTTATTCTCCCCTATAGTGGGTTTCCTCCTCGTGTCATGATCCAAGCCATCAATGTCTTCTTTCTTTGTTCCTCCTCTTCTTCTTCCTCTTCAAAAAGGGGGAAAGTTCCCTCTTCATCTTGAAGTGTTTCCACAATATGCTTTCCTTTAGATGCGCATGTTAGGTATATTAAACTCATTTTATATATACTTTTAATTTTCTAACTTGGGCTTAAGGTATATATATACCTTAGCCACTGCCATGTTTCCAATAGCTAAACTCATGGAACTCATATTAATATCATCCAAAATCAAATTTTCAATGTATGTAGATATACCTAGATAGACATATGTTTTCCTGAGTGTGTGATAGTCACAATCTACCTTGTCTACATTAATTATCGGTTGGCATGCATTTAAGAACACGTGCATAGAATCCTAAAAGTAGTGCATAGTGAAAGCATATGGGAACTTACACCAAGGGCTCTACTTTCCATCCTTCAAACCAAAATGCACTATGCAAAAGTGTTGGTATTATTATCCAAGATAACTCTCCTAGTTATTTGGATAACTTACATCCCACCTCGGCTCTAAATTTTCTACATTATAGGTTTCCCACACTCTAGTTATCTCCTTGACACATTTCCTTGGTGGTAATTCCTTGCACACTCATATACACTCTACATCTATCCTTTTATTTTCTCATTTCTTTTTCCTTTTCCTCTTTTTCATTATCCTTGCGTGTGCACTCCTTACACACTCATCCTTTCTTCCCAATATTTATGTACCTTTATGCATTCCTTAGACTTGCTTCCCAAATAAGCTAAGTTTCTAGCAATCTCACACCCCCACACATTATTTAGTAATAATTGTGCCTCTACCATAAGTTCTTATGGCAATTGTTTATCTCCTTCCTCCGCATGTAATGATTTTGCACACACCTTCCCTCTATCTTCCTTTCATGCCCCACTCTTCCACCTACATACCTTTGTGCCTTATTCCATGTTGTTCTATGCCATGTCATCATCATAGGGTGTAAAATCCTTGCAACAAACCAATGAGTGACATGTGATATAAATGACAAAGCACTTGCACATTTGGTGGGATTTTGGCTAGGTTTTAGTCAATTAGCACACACCACATGTCTTGCAAGTTCGATAGCTCGACATCTTCTAACAATGGTATATTTTTCTATAGGTATCAAACGTGCATGCCCATTCTCATTGAAAGCTGATGACGTGGGATACACTCTAGGATGTTCAAATTCAAATTTTAGTGGGATTTGATAGGTGAGAAGCTAGAAAATTTCTTTCATACCATTAATGATTAGATATGATTTCTCCAACCACCTGATTTGATATGGATCTCACATCCTTCCTTATCCTATATGCCGAACAGACATGGGGAAATACATTACACAAATTTATAGCCAGATTTGTAGGCATTGAATACTTATTATTGGTGGTTATGTTTCAAATTTGATTTTTCCGTCCTTTTCCTTTTCTTCTCTCATTGATTCATCTATAAATATAAGATCTTGGCTCATTGTAAAGGGTTAGACATTTTTTAGATCCTCTAGCATTTGCTAAGGACTTTATATCTTTGAATTTTGAGTGACATACCTCTTGATCTAGTTTTCACATGTGGATATTGGCCTCATACACCATTGTAGTTAAATGTGCATTCTTGGAAATAATAAAGGCATCATTTTACGGTTATTCTCTACCTTGACCCATTTTTTATTCTTCTTTCTTTCCTCTCTCTTGCATTGTGTGCTTTCTATTTCATTTTACATCCCTTGCAGCTCCATTTTCTAGTTGTGTTTCATGAAACTGATCGTGTGAATGCATCCTAGTCAGTGATATGTATGCCTAGCCTCCTCGAAAATTTTCTTTCATTTTGATCAAAACAGATAATGTTCATCCCTCTTTTTCTAGTGCTATCGACTTCCTTATTTTAGTTTTCTTTTTGTTATCCTTCTATCCCTAGTCCCTTAGTATTTTAGCTTAGTTTTCCTTTCTAGTGTTAAGAGTAGTAGTAGCAGTAGAAATGGATAGAGGAATTGACCTTCTCTGGAGGTTTGTTTAAGAACACAAGGTCCTACACTTGGAGTTTGTCCCATTATTTACTCAAGGACTCATCTCTTTCAGATCTCGAGACATAGGTGGATGATTGGGAACCAATAGTTTCTAGCATGCCCTATAGGACCAAGCATTGAAAGCTTAAATTTCATTATTACTAATTTTTTGTGTGATCGAGAAATTTCCAGCCTTTTGAGTCTTGTTTCAACACATCTAGTGACTCCCAATACTTCAAGATCTCTTTTTTTCAGTATTCCTAATTGCCTTTCATGAGAAGGGTGTATACAAGGAAAAGCACAACAGTTGAAGCTTCTTTTGAGTACCTTCAGCTCTCCCTGAGGAAAGTATGTAGTAAAAGACCCATGTGTGCATCTCCATCTCTAGCACATTTTTCTCATTTAACTCCTCATAATAGAAAACCTACACACCCTACCATGGTAATCCAACTACCTCCTCCTCTAAGGAAATGTATCGATCTCAATGGAAGAAGTCCTCTAGTTCTAAATGCACAACATGATATATCAAGTATCCATGTTAAAGAGAATTCCACATTTTACTGGTGATAATTAAGTCACCTCTGTGCAGAATATCCAAGATGTAGAAAATGTGTGCTCTGTCTATTTTATCACGCATGACGATATAGCAATCAGGATCATAGCCTCATTAAAATGTAAGGCACTCTAGTGGTATAGAGGTTTAAGATGTGCATAAATTACCACTGGGATAATTTGGAACAATTCTTTATAATTATTTTGAAGACAAGTCGGATCACATATATTTGGTGGAGTAATTGACTACAATAAAGAACTCACCTAATGAAAAAATGATTGATTTCAACATCGATTTCAGAAAACTTGGGATAGAATCCCTCAAGTGGTAAGGTCTATACCTAGCATGGTTTCTTATATTATCTAAGGTCTCTAAATAGTTATATCTTTGTCATGATTCAATCCATGGGGGTCAAAACCTTTGCCTGCATCTTACAATATTGCAATAAGGGAAAAAAATAGTCTCATATAGGAGGGAAATTTAACTCCTAGACCTCTTGTGCCCTTGTTCCCTAAAATGTCTCAAGTGCCCCATCCTTCTATTGCTCTTTTTCCTAAATAGAGCACACAACTAGTTGCATCTACATCTTACTCTCTATGCAATAGAAAAATATAAAGAAATGAAGGCCCTGATTAGGAAATTATCCAATAAGGTCATATCCTTAGAGAAATAACGCATGCAAAAGCCTTCAAAAATAGATCTAATCAAGTACATAATCAAAATAACCAACCATGGAGGAATCGGTATAGAAACTAGAGATATGCATAGAACTTAAAAAATGATAGATGACACGCTAGTGCACATCTGCCCTTGTAAGTAGTCCCTCTAACGTAACCTCTTCTAGTGCCCAACAATAGTCAAGCACTAGTTCCAATTCATAACAACATGGCTCAAGATTTTGAATGGTGTTTCCCTTGTAATATGCCTCATAGTCAATATCAACTGCACCATTTCTATACACGCTCACGCTTATATGATCTAGAATGCTTCTAAATGTTATCCTCCCACTAGCATAGCTGAAAAACAAAATCAAGAAAGACCGAAGCTCCTCTAGAATAAAATTTGATGTTCTTTGGTGTCGAGGACTTATGTTATTTCAATCAAGTTGCAGAACAAATCAAAGCAGACTATGCATCCAAGTGTCTGATAACACAAGGTATAAGAAGAGAATGTTATACTTAGGTGAACAACCTTCAACTCTATCAAGGAGGCCAACCCTCAAAATAAAAAGACATAGTTAAGGTATCTAGAAATAAAATAACACAACCTCTTATGTGTGAGGCTCCACGTAATGCTTGTTTTGAGGAAATGTGTGCCCCTCCTTTAGTAGGTCAATCCTCTACGATCATCTAAGGCTCCTACCTCTTTTCCTAAACAACCAAGAAAAGATGTTGTTGTACCCTAGATACACAAATAAATGGGCCTTCCATTTAACATTGTGGACCAGATGAAAAAAAAAATCTAAACATCACAATGTCGATTCCTAATCCATTCAATCTCATCATGACTACTACATGAATATCTGGCCCAACTTCCATGCACCTTTGATTCATTTGTACAAAATCCACACGTTGTTTTCAATATCTATCAAGAAGAGGAGAGGAAAATAATTAATTTTTCTAAAAATCCACCTTTCTATATGTCCTTAATCATGGGAAAACACCTTGTGCATAATTACATGATTGACTTGGGCACTAGTACTTTTGTCATCTTTGAAGAAAATAACTAATGTCCTAGGTTGAAGCACAGCCCTTGTCTCAAGGATTCCTATAACATTTACTCAATTTTTATAACTATAGGAATCATCAAGTATCTTGAGTTAACCCTCCATGCATGTCCAATCCTAACCATACCTCAAGATGTGTAAATCATTGACCTAACTCCTTTGTTTTGCCTATTCCTGTCAAGGGAATTTAATACTAAAGTGGTTGGGTACTTGTCTTTTGATTGGACACATATGATACTCAAGAAAGGTATGGTACCTAGTTTACCATACAAGTTGGGCCAATTTTTTCCTATCATGTTGATTCGTATGACCCATCCCCTCTCCAACCTAACTACCTAATCCAAGTAAGCCAAGAACAAGTTTTGAATAGATGCCTATCCCTCCTCATCTACCGACTTATTGTTGGATGAGTGGATGGAAAGACATAAAAAAATTTTATCCATATGTTGAGGAGATCTTGAAGATTTTGAAAGCTGGACTTGCACTTATTACATCCTTGAAGAAGAAGTTATGCTTCCACACGTAATTAAGAAAAATGAAGAAAACTTGGGATATGGAAGTTGCATTTTGATGGATCTAGAATTAGAAATGGCATGGGTGCAAGATTTTTTCTTATTTATCCCAAGGATGATAAATTATTCTTCGTGTAAAGGTTATAGTTCACATATTCAAACAATGTAGCAAAATATGAACCATTGGTACATAGCCTTCTCATTTCGAGAAGAAAGGAATTAAGGAAGCTGTAGATATTTAGGGATACAAAATAGGTTATCCACCCTATCACCAACAAGTTTGTGATAAAGAATAAGATTCTCAAAAATTATAGACATAGAGTTTGGGACCTTCTTGAGAGATTTTATGCTTTGAATTAGTAGGTGGTGACACAAAAATTGAACAAAGAAGATGATTACATGGCCACACTCGGTTTGTAGTTATCTCCTGCTAAGGAATTTTTCAAAGGAAATGCACATCATATCAAGATGGTAATTAGATAATCCATTCCAAACAATAACACTAGATGGAAAGTGCTTGAAAATGATGCACAAATTGTCTAGTTAATTCAGAATGAGGTTGTGTTCTCTTCAAGCATGAAAGTTGGCTTGCATGACACCTATGGTGACTAAGTGATGCAATTAAAGACAAAAAAGTTTCCTAAAGGGATGGTCACATTAGAGAATTTTTTAGCCCCGATGATGAGTTCAAGGGTGAAGAAAAGAATATGTGCACGGTGCAGAGGACTTGATCTAGTCACTATTGTGTGTGATGAGGAGTTGTTTCTTAATAAATCTTGCATGCATGATGAAAAGAAGGCGTAAATCACTCTCAGTTAGAGACACGGTGATATATTTTCATCAAATTATGAAGACCTCAAAGGTTTTGATCTAAGTGTTTCTCAACACTCCATTGACCTTGATCCTAGTATCAAGCCCATCAAAAAACAACAAAGGCTAGTTAATCCAAGGATAGATCCCCTTATGAGAAAAGAGTTATCCAAACTCATTGAGGGAAAGATTATTTTTCCCATTACATACTTTACGGGTCATGAATCTAGTTCCATTTCACAAATAGAACGGTGAAATCAGGCTCGTGTTGACTTCATAGATATAAACAAAGTGTCACTAGAGGATCATTATCCTTTACCTTCTATAGAGAAGATTTTGTAGCAAGTATGTGGTGGGACGCAAATATTATCCATGCTGGAAGGGTATTCTAGCTTCAATGAGATTCGGTCAAGGAAGAGGATCAATTCAAAACATCATTTACAACCAAGTGGGGGACATATGCATACCATAAAATTCCCTTTGTTTTTCAAACGTAAGCACAATATTCCAACGTGCCATGGATATTGTCTTCAAAGGTTACATCAGTGATTTCATCTTGGTTTACCTAGATAACATTACATTCTTCTCAAATTAGGCCACGATCACATAACACATCTAGAGAAAGTATTTGAGAAGTGTAAAAATTTGGGTTGTCTCTTAACCCTATGAAGTGCAAGTTCATGATGGCACAAAGAAAGCTCTTGGGCCATGTGATTTCAAAGTATGGCAACACAATTGACCCTAAGCATGTTTCAACCATCTTGGCTCTTTCCATCTTGGTGAACAAGAAATCCTTGTAGTAATTCCTTGGAAAAATTAATTTTGTTAGCCACTTTATCTGTAACTTTATAAGATTGGTAAGGCCCTGATCACCCTAATGCTCAAGAACGATATAACCTTCAAATAGACATCATAAGGAAGAGAGATATTCAACAAGATTAAGTAATAAATTTTATGTGCACCAAAACTCATTAACCCATATTATTCAAAGGATTTCATCCTTTATGCTTATGGTATTGATGTAAATGTTATTGTTTCTCGACATAATAAAATGAACAAGGATTTGAACAACAGTGGCTTTCTTCGGTTAGAAAGCGAAGGATTATGAAGTGAAATATAGTCACACCGAGAAGTAGGTCTATGCCATCATGCGTGCACTTAAGAAGTTCAAAATTATGTTTACCAAAATCATATCAAATTGTTAGTTTCTCACTCTAGTGTTAGAGAATTCATCATGGGGAAGAAATTAGTGAGAAAAAAACAAGATGGGTGACCAAAATCATGGAGTATGATGTGAGTATAAAACCCACAAAGTTGGTAAGAGGTAGCACACTCTACAAGTAGTTTATTGAGGATACATAGAATGAACCTAAGGCTTCATTATTTTAGATCAAGATATCGACATGTGTAGAACTTAAAAACAATGAAGATCCTAGTGCACATGACTAGATGAAGGACATGATCACATTCCTTTCCAAGGTTACATGCCCTCCTAGACTAAACAAAAAAAGAGAATACCTTTGAGGATGTAATCTATTCCTTATGTTTTGATTGATGGCCTTCTCTTCAAGAAGAATCTTGATGGCATACTATTAAGGTGTATTAATGGCGCACAGATTGAAAAAGTGTTAGTAGAATTTCATGATGGATTCTCTGGTGGAAACTTCTATGCCAAGACTATAGTAATGAAGATCATAATGGCAGGACTGTTTTAGCCTACCCTATTTGTAGACATGCACAAGTGGATCATGAAATGTAAAGAATGCACTTTCTTTGCAGGTAAGAAGAAATTGGTAGTGCTTCCCCTCCGACCAATCCAAGTGAATCATTCATTTGCGTAATACGATATTGAATTCATAGGCATGATCAATCCTCCTTTAAGAACTAGCTATAAGTGGGTCTTGACAAACTATGGACTACTTCACCATATGGAAATAAGATGTCGTGCTTAAGAAATTTATTGAGTCAGTCATCATTTAATTTCTCGAAGGCATTGTAAAAAGGTTTTGCATTCCTCAAATAATCATTTCAGATAATGAAAAATCCTTCCTTGGTACTAAAATCATCGATTGGGATCATAGTCTTGGTATATACTTGAAAATTTCCTCCAATTATTACCCTCAAGGAAATGGTTTGGCAGAATCTACAAACAAGAAGTGACAAAAATCATGAAGCGTACAATAAGCATCAGCCAAAGATAGTGGAATACAAATGTCTTTCTTGTTCTCTAGGCAGAAGACGAATCCTAATGAAGAAGGAAATAGGAACTTCATCTTACAATCTTGTCTATGGAAAGGAGGATACACTTCCTTTGATACATGATTTGAATTCGTTAGCACTTTCCCAACATATAGAATTTGAAGGCATAGATAAGAGAGAAATCAGAATGATAGAGTTGGTTGAACTTGAATAATCAAGGAACTCGTCATGATCAAGCTAGAATAACATCAACAATCAATAAAGAAGTGTTTTGATAGAAAGGATAGGCCTCAATATTTTAAATTTGGTGACTTAGTATTGAAGTGGGATGTTGATAGAGATAAACTAGGGCATCATTCAAAGTTTGATTCACTAATGAGTAGCCTATATGTAATTAGATCTTATAAAGAGGCTAACTCTTTTGAGTTATCTCATCTTGATGGAGGTGCACTATAAATCCCAGTAAATGGGATCTATCTTAAACCCTTTCATTAAGCTTTCTCGCATCACTATGTAAATATTAGATTATTTTCCATTCCTCTAAGTACGTTGCATACACATTGTTTTGTCTATAAATATTTTTTTCTTCTCATGTTCTCCTTGCAGAACTATTTTTTTGCTTCCAAGAATACCGGTTGTATTTTCCAATAGTTTTCAAAAGTTTTAAGATTGAATAGAGTTCATAATATGTTTCCACAAGTGACTTCAAGGAAACTCTTCAAGGTTAAAAATTAGAATTATATGATTACTTAGTAGACTCCATGCCCAATGGATGCTCCAGATACTAATATCCTTCATATAATGGGAAAATGGCCCTTGAAAGTTGGAAAAATATTATCTAAAATAACTCTCCTAATTATTTGGACAACTTACATCCCCATTCTAGCTCTAAAGGTTATACATTATAGGTTGCATGCACTCCAGTTATCTCCTTGGCACATTTCCTTGGTGGTAATTCCTCATGTGCTCATACATGATATTCTTCTCTCCTTTTATTTTCTCATTTCTTTTTCCTTTTCCTCTTTGTTCCATTCTCCCTCATGCAAGAACTCCTTACACACTCATCCTTTCCTCCCATTAGTTTAAGAACTCTGCGTGCACACCTTAGAATTTCTTCGTAAATCAACTAAGTCCTCGGAACTCTCGCATCGACCCCACATTATTTTTTAGTAATTACATCTCTACCATACATTCCTCCAACGGGTTTATTTCATTCCTCTGTGTGTAATGATTTTACGTGCACCTTCCCTCTGCCTTCCTTCTACACCCTAATCTTCCATGTGCATGCCTTTGTGCCTTCTTTCATCGCCATTACGTATCATGTCATAATCGACAAGCTTGAGTGTGCTACACACAACCAATTAAAGTGTGCCAATATGGCACCGAGTCCTGTAATAAACCAATGAGTGACATTGAAAAAATGACAATGAACTTACTCATTTGGACGGATTTTAAGTCAATCGCGTGTGCCACATGTATTTTGTGTTTAGATAGCTTTGACATATTCTAATAGCCGTATCTTTTCTAAAGACCTCGACACACACACACACACACACACCTAGTCTCATCTTAAAAGTTTGCTAACATGGGATACATTGTAGGCTATTCAAATTAAAATTTTAGTGGGATATGGTAGGTGAGAATATGGAAAAGATATTTTATGCCATTAATGAGAAAATTTGATTGCTCCAACCACCCAATTTTATATGGATCTCACTTCCTTCATTCTCTTACACACCAAATAGACATGGGGAAGCACATTAGATAGATTTGCAAGTGGATTTATAGGAATTGAATGCATGTTGTTGGTGGTTGTGTTTCAAATTCATGTTTTCCATCCTTCTCTTCTTCTTCTCTCATTGATTCATCTATAAATGTAAGAGATTGGCTCATTGTAAATTTTGGACATTTTTGGATCCTCTAGCATTTGCTAAGGACATCATATATTTACACTTTGAGTGGAAGACCTCTAGATTTGGTTCTTGCATGTGGATATCAGCCTCATATTCCATTGTAGATGATTGTGCATTCTGGAAGTAATAAAAGTGTCATTTTGTAGATATTCTCTACATTGACCCATTTTTTATTATTCTTTCTTACCTTTCTCTTACATTGTGTGTTTTCTATGTCATTTAACGTCTCTTATAGCTCCATTTTCTAGTTGTGTTTCATGAAACTAATTATGCAAATGCATCCTAGTCCATAAAGACGTGCCTAACCTCCCTTGATTCCTTTCCATTCATTTTCACTTAGAACAAATATTGTTCATCCCTCTTTTTAGTGCTATCACCTCCCTTAGTTTAGTTTTCCTTTTTGTTATCCTTTTATCCATGGTCCCTTAACATTGTTAGCTTATTTTTTCCTTCCAACATTAGGATTAGTAGTAGAGAGAAGCAGATAGAGGAATTGGCCTTGTTTAAATGTGTGTCTCAAGTGCACAAGGTCCTACACTTAGAGACCAAGGATAATTTTAGTGGTGAATATTCGTAATATGGTGAATATTCCATTTTTGAAAAATTTGAAAAGGTGAATTTTCTAGCGTGGGTCAGTGACCTATTCACCTAAAAATTACAGTTTAATTTTTTTAGGGTGACTTTACCTACCCTTGAAACTATCCACTATATAATCCTATATTATTCGCCAGGTAGAACACTACTAGCTCACTCATACCACATGGGGCATATGTATTATCAAGTATAGTAAATGCGTGACAGGAGGGAAGAGGCTACAGATGCATGACAAAGAGTTTTTGATGCGTGCGAGGAGATTTTGTTGTGACCATGACGCGATAATGTAGATTTTGTTGACATGTGACATGAGTGCGGAGGAAGTAGATGCATGATAGAGAGTTTTTTAATGTGTGACACAGAGATTTGTTTTGTTGTGTGACTAGATGGTGGAGGCTGCAGATGTACTGACGGAGATTTTTTGTCGTGTGTTAACAAGGTGGTTGATGCACGTCAACAAACCTCACTGATGCACGTCAACAACCTTGTTGACACACGCGTCAATGAGGTTCATTGACGCGCATCGTGAGGTTCATTGATGTGTGAAAATATCTATCGTGCATCTCGCAACCTTCTATCCCACCACTTAAAAATCAGGCAAAAATTTTGCTATCGGACCCCAAAAAAATCACCTTCCCGCGAAACCAATTCCGAGGATATTCACCAGGTATTTTCCACCTCCAATTTCTAAGAGGTCTCTTAAAATGAACCTCTGTTAGAGACAGGTCCATTATTGACTCAACAAATTGGATCTTTCAGATCCAAGACATGGGTGCATGATTGAGGAATGAATAGGTATACAACAAATTGTACCTATTTTCCCAATACTAAAGGAAGATGCTTAGGTATTTTCCATTCCTCCTCAAATGTAGCATGCATGTACTCATACCACAACTCTACTCTCTACTTAAAGGGTCCACTCATGGATCCATCACATGTATACTTAGCAAATCTCTCTGTAAGATATTTCTTCTCCTCAGGGTATTTCCATATTTTATCCTTCACACCTTTCGTCATATTTTTGGCTATGTGCAACCATGCCCTATGCACCTTTGACTAGCGTTATTGATTATTTAACTTATTTAGGAGGTGTGATATCATCTCGAATAATAGGATACTTTTGTAACTTGGGGATATCCATCCCATGCCCTCCTTCATGTATCCAAATTCTTTCTCTGTCACTTTTATACCCTCCTTGTTAGAAAGATCACTACCAATTTCAGTTCCCAAACTCCTCATTCCTATGAATTTCCCAATTAAGGGCATGGTAAGCCTCATTCATTTCCCAAAAAGTAGGAAAAATCATCATGGAATATTCTCATCAACCATTTGTATATCTTTTCTAGTTTTCCAAAATAAGGGAGTTCGTATAGTTATAAAACTTTGACATTGGTCAAAAAAATTTCTCTTGCATCATCATATACTACCATATCATTTTATGTCCTCATGAATGTCTTTATTATGAAAATATTAGCTAATTCATCCTTGTTATCATTCATTCTATGATTATAATAATTTAATTTATAATGAAGAACATGTGATTCCCAGTGAGACCCATAAAAACCCTTCCGGATATTGCATATTTGAAAAACAGCTTTCAAAGGGGCATCTACCACTTTGCCCTCAAATTCCTTCTACTTCCTTCCCATTTTTTCCAATCCATGTCCTCACTTAGGTGCCATAGAAATAATAAATGTTTGTTTTTGTGGTAAATTCAAGCTTTGTTACTCAAAATGTGTGTCCTAACTCAAATCCACATGCCCTAGCTCAAACGCGAACCCTAACAACCAATTTTTATTCCCTAAACACCTTTTCTTTGTTCAAACACTTCTCGAATGGAGCACCAAATAATCTCGTGCATAAATTTTACAAATCCATCTGGTTCAACTTCATAACACCTTTGCTCTTTGCACTTCACAACTCACTCTTTAGCTCGCTCCTCAACTCACTTGAATTCTTCGCAATTACAAGGTAAAAATAATTTCACAACACCACCTTATATATATTTTGAAAATTCATTGAAATTAATTTCTTTCCACCTACCACCATACTCGTATCAAATTGGTATTTTCTTCCTTTTCTGCACTTATTTTTACGCTTCTCATTGATAACCTTATAGTGCACCTACTACTCCTTGAACACAAACCTCCTTTCACACACGTTCATGTATCAAAGTACATATCTCGCTATGCCTTTCACTAAGTAATTTTTACTACTACAACCTACCTCGCGTTACATTTTGCATCCATTCATTAAATACGTGGTCTCCATTCATGAGAAATATTTCGTATTCACACCTTTACTTCAAGCACCTACAAATATTTCTCTATGCATATCCAGATTCCGAGAGAATGTTCAAACTCAATCCATTTACCTTGTATACACTCCACCCCACACTAAAATAATGCATGTTCCTCTGCACATGAATTCCATAGATAGTAATAGGATTTTTGTGCATAAACATGCTTATTACATAAAACACTAAACTAAATTGACAAAGCATAACAATGATGAAATGAAACACATATAAAGGAAAATGCATTAAAGGAAATCTAATCTAATGGAAATATTGTCTTCTTAAAGACATCAAGAAGACTTATTTATAGTAGGGCTTCAGCCTACTCCCATTAAAGCAACTAGGAAACCATGTTCCATCCAATGATTCTAACTAGAAAGTGACTAAATCAAGTATGTAGGTAACAATATATGGTCCCAAAAAATGCACTTGGAGCTTTTAAGGATGGAACCGAAACTTAGAATCATACAGAAGAGCCATCTCGACCATCCTCAATCTTATTTTTGTCAATATGTCAATCATTCTATGCATTATGCCTAGCCTTTTTTCTTTCGACTCCAACAGAGCTACAATGCGCTGTCAACACTAAAATTTTCCTCCATAATTTCTATTTCATTAATGTATGTATTAGGAATAGGATGTTGTTAAGTATAATTAGTAGTAGTGTCTCGATAGAAGATAACGGCGCCATCAAGATGATGTCGCCAATAATGTGGAGTACGGAATGATCAAAGTATAATAGGAATGTTGTAAAAATTAAATATTTGTCGTAAGTGGTCCCAGTAATGTTAAAATGTCAAAGTTTGGGTAATTAGAGAAGTAGGGTCTACATGATTAGGAATTAGAAATATTATATTGATAATAAGGACAAGGAGTGAGGTCATAAATATTTTGTGTATTTTATTTGTAAAAAGTCTAAAAATGTGGAACCCATGTAAAATGATAAGGTTTATCTTATCTTAAGAGATAAGCTTACATGTACAGATAAGAGTTAAGGTATGGAATATGATTCGTCAGAGTGGATTTCTTATCCTATCTTAGAGATAGGATGGATAAGCCTGGAAGTTCTATAAATAGAGAGGCCACCCCCCTCATTTAGCATAGAAAGAAGTAGTGAGAAATATTGTAGGAAGTGTGCAAAGGAAGCCATCAATTAAAGGTGTGTTGAAGAAGCCATCAAGAGGTGTAATTGTAAAGTTTCTCCCATAGTCTTGTTGAAGTACCTCATGGGTGAGATTGTAACAATTTCGTGTTAATATTATAATTTACTTTGATATTTCAGATTTGTCATCATTCCGTCTTATCATAGTCGATGGTATTCTTGTGTTCGGTTGTTGTTTTGTTTCCAGATTACATCCACCAAACTAAAGGTTGTGCATTAGTAAATAATCATAAAGCACGAGGAGTTCCGGTGAAGAATTATCATAGTGCCGGATTGGTGATGACATTTTGGTTCCGTTGCCGGGACCATTCCTTGTTGGTGGATTTTCTGGAGAGATATTCCCACTTAGTCAAAAATCAATTGGAGGGTAACCTTGTTTTTACTGTGCATAGTAGTTACCATGGTAAAGTCATTTTTACCGTGAATAGTAGTTACCATGATAAAGTCATTTTTGTTGTGAATAGTATTTATCACAGTAAAGTCACTTTTTACCGTGAATAGTATTTACCGCAAAGAACTTCACTTTTTACTAGTGAATAATGTTTACCACAAAAAATCAGTTTTTACCGTAGTAGTAAGTCAAGTTTTACCATAGTTTACTATGGTCATTTCTATAGTAATTCCAATTATTTGTGCACATAAGTCTTGTTGATTGTACTTGTGGGTTGGTATTTCACGGTGGTTACTTTTGAAAATGGGAAAGATTCCTGTTTTTTCAGCTCAATCTAATGAAGATGTTTCTTCTTTCATTCAAGAGTTTAAACGATCTTGTATTTGTAATGGCCTCATAAGAAGGGAACAATGGACTGAATTTTTTCCTACCTTTTTGGATGGTTCAAGCACTTAGGTGGTTTGAAACACTAGGTGATAATGTGAAAAATTCATGGGATTTATTAACTAAAAGTTTTCTTGAAGAATTTGGTGAACAATGAAATATGCAGATCTCATGATCGAGATCACAAAGCTATCCCAAGGAGAGAAGAAGAAGATAAGGGATTATCATGCTCGTGTTCTAGAGCTAAGGAGGAAGCTCGATGCCCAGATCCGGAAGGAAGGACTAGCGGATGGGTTGATGAATGGCGTGGATAATGTCCTCTCGTAAGCACTTCATTCTGGGATGAAGCCTGAGATCGACAACGAGTGAAGTATGACCGCCCAAACTACCATTGAACAAGCAAAGGAGATTGTAAGAAGGCAAGAAGAAAGCATGGAAGAGGAGCCCAAAGAAATTGTTGCTAAAGTAGAGCCTACACCAAAGCACCTTTGGTCCAGAATCCACAACCACTCCTGAGTGAACACAAATATTTCTCCTAGTACATCTACCGAGTATGAAGATCCGCTTAGGAAGATGAGCCAGTTAACTATTAATCTTCTTCAAGGAAAGGAATTTAGTTCTAAGGAGGAGATAGAGGTCCAAAAAGAAATATTTCTGAAGTTGTTTGTTATGGTTGTTATAAAAAGGGTCATTATAAGTATAATTGTCCAGATAGAGATTCTACATCTGGTACAAGAGATAATGATAAAGGAAAAGCACCTGTGAATTCTCTTGATGTAGTAGATAAGAGTAGAAATAATGAAGTAGATGTGTTTGTAACAAAAAGAAAGAAAGAAAAAGATAATCAAGATGGAAATGATCCTAAGAAGATGAAAGAAGAAACTAGTAAGAAACATAGGAGAAGAAAGTTGGGTGTGCAGGATTTTCTGATTTCACAGGGGCAAGGACCATACTCCATCTTGGATCCAAAAGGCCTGCAAATATTACATATGGTCAACTCTTGGCTATGTCTTCTGAGAAGAGGCGGGAGTTGCGAGGTGGACTCAATGCTCGAAGAAGGAAGGAGGTTGAGGTCCCTGTTTTGGAGGCAGAGGCAGATCCCTATGCTCCACAAGCTGAGGTATTATGTAATGGTATTTCAATTCATGATGTCTTAGTTGATGGAGGTACTGCAGTTAATGTAATGACCGAGTCTGTAATGAATATGTTGGGTTTAAAAATTGATCGCCCTTCAACACTTATGTTAAGGTCATTAAATAAGGGAAAAACTAAACCAAAAGGTGTAGTTTCAAATGTGGCAATATCTGTTATGGGTGTTGTATGTGTGGTAGACTTTCAGGTGATGAAAAATGGTAGTGTTGCATACCCAATACCGCTGGGAAGACCATGGCTCGGGAGAGTTCATGCAAGAAACCATTGGAATGAAGGTTTCATGACACTTGGACGTGGTAGAGAGAGGGTGAAGATAAATGCGATCCCTTGACATCATAAGGTAGAACCGTGGATTCATGTGATGAAACTGATGATTGGACATCCTCTCGATTACTCTAGAACCAAAGTGAAGTGGACATCGAAGATGAAGAAAGCGAGGTGGATGTTTCAGTCATGGATATCCTACCGCTTACACCAACTCATGACCCCATAAAATTATCTCAAGAACAAGTTGATGATCGTCTCCAACAAATAAAGATTGGTGATGCTTTATGATGGAGAGTAAGAAGGAATCCTACCTCCAGCTCTTTGAAGGTACATACACCTATTCACTTTTGATTACAAGGAACTTTTTCAAGTAAGTTGAGTAGAACATTGTATTGAGTTGGTAGATGGTGCTAAGCCCATAAAGCAAATGCCATATAGAATGAATCCTAATTTTTCCAAGGCGTAAAAGAAGAAATAGATAAGTTCTTGATGTAGGATTCATATTTGTTGTGGAGAATTCAGAATGGGTTTCTCCCATTGTGATCTCAATAAAAAAGAATGGGAAGCTACGTATTTGTGTTGATTACAGGAAGCTCAATAAGGCAACAAAGAAGGATCATTACCCTCTTCCATTTTCAGATCAGATCTTGGACGAAGTAGCTGGCCAAGAGTGCTATAGTTTTGTTGATGGATATAGCGGCTACAACCAAGTTCGTATAGCAGAGAAAGATCAGCTGAAGACCACGTTCACCACTCCTTGGGGAACGTTTGCTTATAGAGTTATGCCTTTTGGGTTGTGTAATGCTCTAGCAACATTCTAGCATTTGATGAATAGGGTGTTCGAACCCTACATTGGGACCTTCATCAGAGTATTTCTGGATGATTTTTGCATCTATGGGAGCAAGTTGGACCACCTACACCAAATGGAGACATCATTTCAAAGGTTAGATGAAGCACAAGCCTCACTAAACCCTACAAAGTGTGTCTTTGGATGTTCTAAAGGCATTTTGTTAGGGCATGTTGTATCCAGAGATGGTATTGGTACCGATCCTGATAAAGTTTCAAAAATCAAAGATTTACCATTTCCTATGAATAGAAGTAAGTTGAGATCATTTTTAGGCCATGTGGGTTACTATAGAAGGTTCATCAAGAATTTCTCAAAGATTGCACAGCCACTAACCCAGTTCTTGAAGAAGGATGTTACTTATGAACCAGAAATAAGGCGCATGAAGCTTTTGGACAACTGAAGGAAGCCCTGGTGTCTTCACCTGTTTTGAAGAATCCAGATTAGAGCAAGCCATTCATTGTGTACACTAATGCCTTAGATGCAACACTAGGAAGTACTTTGAGCCAAAAGGATGAAAATGGGAATGAACATCCAATTTACTTTGGGAGCGCATAAATGAGAAAAGTTTGAGGTAAACTATATCAGAATCAAAAAAGAGGCTCTGGATATCATTTTTGCTATAAAGAAGTTTAGAAATTACTTGCTAGGGCAGAAATTTATAGTTGTAATGAGATCATCGAGGTGCTCTAAAATATATTGTCAATAAGCCTAACCCATCGGGAGGATAGCAAGATGGATAATTTTGCTACAAGAATTTGAATTTGATATTATAGATAGGCCAGAAAGAAGCATGTAAATGCAGATGCACTCTCTCGAGCCTATTATGGTTTAGGATCATCTTGTGATGATGATGATTTTCCGATGCAAAGCATTGTTCTCCTTGACACAATCCCTTTGAATACATAGATATTTGGAATTATCTGAATGAATTCAAGTTTCCTGATGGTGCCAATGCAAAGACTAAGAGAAAGATTACTCAAGCCAGTCGTCCATATTCTATTCTGCATGGAGCATTATTTCGAATAGGACCTGATGGACAGTACAAGAGGGCAGTTGGACGTGATCAAGGAAAGGAGCTGCTAGAAGAATTCCACAATGGTACATGTGGAGGGCACTTCTCCTGGGACAACTTATAAAGAAGAAGGATCTGACGAGTTATCACCGGCCCACTCTTTTTAAAGATTTTATAATTATTGTAAGACATGTGATATTTGTCAAACACATGGTAACCGTAAGACTTCATCAGCTCCATTATGTCCTATTCTTCCCTTGGTCCCTTTGAAAAGTGGGGAATAGACATTGTAGGTCCACTTCCAACTACATCATGGAAAAATAAGTATATTGAGTGCATGATTATTTAACCAAGTGGGTGAAGCTAGGCCATTGAAAACAGCTTCCATGGATGAAGTGGCAAGGTTCATATATGAACGCATTATCACCGATTTGGCTGTCCATTAGAAATTATAATGATCAAGGAAGCCACTTCATTAATGAGGTGGTAGAAGCCCTAGTCAATAAGTTTTCTATTAAGCATAGGAAGGCAACAACATACAAGCCAAGCACAAATGGACAGGTGGAACGAACAAATTTTGTGTTGTGTCAAATTCTAGCAAAAGATGCGGCCTTGCAGGTACATAAATGGGATAAAAGGATTCATGCAAAGCATTGTGGGCATATAGGAAACATCAAAGTCAGCAACAGGATACTCCCCATTTCGGTTTGCACATGGCATTGATCCAGCTTCTTCCTATTGAGTTTGATATTCCCACTGTGAGAGTTATGAAAATGAAAGGATGGATGAAAGTGATTCAAGAAAAGAAAGGTTGGTACATCTTCATTTGCTAGAGGAAATGAGGGAAATAGCAAAGGATAGAATCCATAAGAAGAAAATGAAGTAGAAGGAGTAATTTGATCAAAAGATCCGATGGTCTCCATTTCATGTGAATGACTTGGTCCTAGTATATAATTCCGTATACAAAAAAAAGAAGACAGAGAAAATTTCTTCCAAAATGGATGGGGCCCTACAAAATACCAGCTGTGCATGAAAATGGTACGTACTCGACTAGAGGAATTGGATGGCACTCCCATTACGAAATGGGTCAACCACGACAAGTTGAAGATTTTCCAAGCACCAGAATAGTCTACTCCGAGGACGGAGTAGAAGCTAGGAAGGGGGAAGATGTTGACACTAAAATTTTCCTCCATAATTTCTATTTCATTAATGTATGTATTAGGAATAGGATGTTGTTAAGTATAATTAGTAGTAGCGTCTGATAGAAAATAACGGTGCCATCAATACGGTGTCACCAATAATGTGGAGTACGGTAACAGTCAAAGTACAATAGGAATGTTGTAAAAAGTAAATATTTGTCGTAAGTGAATTAGGTAATGTTAAAATGTCAAAGTTTGGGTAATTAGAGAAGTAGGGTCTACATGATTAGGAATTAGAAATATTATATTGATAATAAGGACAAGGAGTGAGGTCATAAATATTTTGTGTATTTTATTTGTAAAAAGTCTAAAAATGTGGAACCCATGTAAAATGATAAGGTTTATCTTATCTTAAAAGATAAGCTTACATGTAAAGATAAGAGTTAAGGTATGGAATATGATTCGTCGTAGTGGATTTCTTATCCTATCTTAGAGATAGGATGGATAATCTGGAAGTTCTATAAATAGAGAGGCCACCCCTCATTTAGCATAGAAAGAAGAAGTGAGAAATATTGTAGGAAGTGTGCAAAGGAAGCCATCGAGTTAAAGGTGTGTTGAAGAAGGCATCAAGAGGTGTAATTGTAAAGTTTCTCCAATAGTCTTGTTGAAGTACCTCATGGGCGAGTGTTTCGCTCGGAATGTTTCAGCTTCCTGGGAATAGAGTTGCTTCTATCCTTTCATTCCTTTTAGAAAAGCAGATGAGGTTAGGGTTAGGAGGAATACTGTTGAATGTCGATGGTGTGCGCGTACTATAGAGAAAGATCGGCCGATCATGCGGAGAACTCTTTTTGTCTTGGAAGGACTACTCCGCAAATAAGAACACAAGACCACAAGATTTTGATTAAACAATAAATGAGGAAAGCGCCTTGGGCCAGGAAATATAAAACTTCCTTTCGAAGGTGGTGAGTTCCCTGCTAATATGAATTAACACAAAAGATTGCAAAATATCAATTAAATTATTTTGTTAAAGCGGGTAGGGGAAAGGCTGGTTTTTGGTTTTGATCGAGGAACCGATGCGATAACCGATGCTTGGTTCTTGCGATAACCGATACCGGTGGGTTCTAGGATCTTCTTGGTAGCTATGGTGTTTGTAATGGCTGGTTTTTGGATGGTATTAGGAAATGGGATGATTGGAAGCAAAAGAATGATAGTTAGATGCAATGGCACGTTGGGTAGTGGATTCAGAAACGGATTTAGGAGCACTGAGATTCAAGAAGCATAAGAAATGTTATAACAAAGGACATGCAAGATGTGACTTATTGGTTTTGACCAAGATGCAAGTTGATCTCCTTGGTTGTAAACACTTCTGGTTTCTTTACTCATCTCTGCTCTGTCAAGTGAAGATCTGGACTCTGTTTCTCGCTCGCAATGCTCTCTGTTGATTCAAAAATCATTCGAATGATCTCCCAAATGAAATTCCGATCCGTTGTTTTGGTTTGGGGAGCCCATTTACAGGGAACCGATGGCGGTTGAGCAACCGCAAGCGGCGGTCGAGTAAGAACCGAGCATCGGTAAGGAAAAAGTAGGCTATTTTTAGTAAAATAGCCCACCTTCCCTGCTTTTCTCCCGAGAGATCAATTGCGGGCTTGGTCAAGTGGCTAGAAGGTTGGTTTTGGGTGCGAGTAAGGAGGCATTAGTTATGGATGTGAGTCTAGACCAAGCCATAAGTCTTAATTAGGTTAGTTTAGGGTTAGGGCTAGGTCATGATGAGGTGGCAAAGTGAGGTGGCGGGTAAGGTGATGTGGATTTATCAATTACAAGGTAATTAATAAATAATTGTGTAAAGTTTAGGTAATGAGGTTAGGTTGCGAAATGGGATGCGGGTCACAAGGGGTCATAAGACACGAATTTGGTGTCTACATTAGCCCCTTATTGTCGTGTAGCTTGTTCTGTAAAGCTGCACGGACAATAATATGAAGTGGTTTCTCATGTTAAGGATATAGGTAATCCCCCTCAAATCTATCACAGATTGAGTGAACGGGAAATCAGGGATAGGGTTGATAAAGGGTATATGTTGTAGAGAGGATGGTAAGGTGGTGGGGTAGGTCCAAGGAAGCGCGGGGTTGAAATGCAATAGTACGATGAGGGTACATGATTTGACAAGCAAACCAGCAATGTGTAGGCAAAGGTCGATAGTTTATCCAAACAAGGGTGATATAATCCTGGTATCCAAGGCATAGGAAGTAGCTCCGGGGTATATAACGGTGAGGTACAGAACATTTAGGCATGTTGGCGCAAGTACAAATGGTTGGTTTGGTTGAGATAAACGTCACGGTCTAGGTCTGGGCAAAGCTGGTCGACAGATCAAGTCAAGGACCCTAATCATGCTAAAACACGAACAGGTGAGCTCGATTGAACCAAAAACTACCGGATGGGTGGATAAAGTGTATGGTGTTGATTTTGGGTAAGGTATGGAAGTGGTACGGTCGTGGGTTGGGCCAAGTTGTTGGGTGGCGGCCTTGGGTCGGGCCAGAAGTGTAAAGGGAGGCCTTGGGTCGGGCCAAGTAGTGAGGGCAAGCCCTTGGGTCGGGCCAAATGGGTAGGTTGAGGCCTTGGGTCGGGCCGAATAGGTAGGTTGAGGCCTTGGGTCGGGCCGAATAGGTAGGTTGAGGCCTTGGGTCGGGCCGAATAGGTAGGTTGCGGCCTTGGGTCGGGCCGAATAGGTAGGTTGAGGCCTTGGGTCGGGCCAAATGGTTAGGGTTGCGGCCTTGGGTCGGGCCAAATGGTTAGGGTTGCGGCCTTGGGTCGGGCCGAATATGGTAGGTTGCGGCCTTGGGTCGGGCCAAATGGCAGGTTGAGGTCTTGGGTCAGGTCGGACAAGTGAACAAATGGTGTTCAGCACAGGTGAATAGAGATGGTGTTGGTGAAAAAGGGGCAAATGGTAAAGAAGGGCAAAAATTTTGGGGGAAAGTTGGGATACGAACCGATGTCGATTCTACATGACCAAATGAAACCGACATCGGTTAAGGTCGAAAAACCTATAAAAAGAAAAATACGGCCTGTCATTGTCACTTTTGTTATTTGCAAACCAAAGCGACTTGTCTGACGTGGAGAGTTGATTTGGAGGGTTATTGAGTGAGGTGGAGCTATTTGATTGGCGGAGAGAGTTGATAGTGGGCCCGATTGAGGAGGAGGCAGCAGGTGATTGGCCAGGGACCCAGTAGATCAGGATTGGAGCCATGGCACTGAGTAGGAGGAGTGGAGGCTGGACCGGTGGACCGCCACCACCCATCCCACCACGACGACGTGTCGTCGTACCGGTAGGTTCTAAACTCGTGATTTTATGCATTGAAATGGTTATTAGGCTAAATGGGGGGGTTTGGGTAGGAATTTGTATTTTGTAGGAAATAATGAGTAAATGGAGGTAATTTGAAAAACGGAGAGGGTAGATAGGTAAAATAGGGTAATGCGGCTAGGTGGGTAAAATTGGAGGGTGTTTGGGTGGGTAAATGGGTAGAAATAGGAAAAAATGGGTTTTGGGGGCCGCGCGGGGGTTCGGCTCCGGAAAGAAAACAGTGACCGATGTCGGTCGCTAAGCGACCGGCATCGGTCGCAAATTTGCAGGGTTTGGTTGAGTTGGGAGGGACCGGCGTCGGTCGCGTATCGGCCGGTATCGGTGGCGTTGGGATGGGTTGAGGGTTTGGTGGTGGGTTAGGTGGGTTGGGTGGTTTGTGGTGGGTTAGTGTGTTTAGGGTTTAGGATGGGTTTGGGTGGTTTGTGGTGGGTTAGTGTGTTTAGGGTTTAGGATGGGTTTGGGTGGTTTGTGGTGGGTTAGTGTGTGGGTTTGGGTGTTTAGGGTTTAGGGTTTAGGATGGGTTTGGGAAGCTTGTTGGGTATTAGGGTGTGGTTGGCCGTGTGAGTGGGTTAGGTGTGGGTTTTGGGTTGGGTTGTGGGTTTGGTGGTGGGTTAGGTGGGTTGGGTGGTTTGTGGTGGGTTAGTGTGTTTAGGGTTTAGGATGGGTTTGGGAAGCTTGTTGGGTATTAGGGTGTGGTTGGCCATGTGAGTGGGTTAGGTGTGGGTTTTGGGTTGGGTTGTGGGTTTGGTGGTGGGTTAGGTGGGTTGGATGGTTTGTGGTGGGTTAGTGTGTTTAGGGTTTAGGATGGGTTTGGGTGGCTTGTTGGGTATTAGGGTTTAGGATGGGTTTGGAAAGCTTGTTGGGTATTAGGGTGTGGTTGGCCGTGTGAGTGGGTTAGGTGTGGGTTTTGAGATGGGTTGTGGGTTTGGTGGTGGGTTAGGTGGGTTGGGTGGTTTGTGGTGGGTTAGTGTGTTTAGGGTTTAGGATGGGTTTGGGAAGCTTGTTGGGTATTAGGGTGTGGTTGGCCGTGTGAGTGGGTTAGGTGTGGGTTTTGGGTTAGGGTGGGTTTGGTGGTGGGTTAGGTGGGTTGGGTGGTTTGTGGTGGGTTAGTGTGTTTAGGGTTTAGGATGGGTTTGGGAAGCTTGTTGGGTATTAGGGTGTGGTTGGCCGTGTGAGTGGGTTAGTTGTGGGTTTTGGGTTGGGTTGTGGGTTTGGTGGTGGGTTAGGTGGGTTGGGTGGTTTGTGGTGGGTTAGTGTGTTTAGGGTTTACGATGGGTTTGGGTGGCTTGTTGGGTATTAGGGTGTGGTTGGCCGTGTGAGTGGGTTAGGTGTGGGTTTGGGTTGGGTTGTGGGTTTGGAGGTGGGTTGGGTGGTTTGTGGTGGGTTAGTGTGTTTAGGGTTTAGGATGGGTTTGGGTGGTTTGTGGTGGGTTAGTGTGTTTAGGGTTTAGGATGGGTTTGGGAAGCTTGTTGGGTATTAGGGTGTGGTTGGCCGTGTGAGTGGGTTAGGTGTGGGTTTTGGGTTGGGTTGTGGGTTTTGGTGGTTGTTTAGGGGGGGGTAGAAAGTCGGGGTGTGGTCGGGGGGATACAAAAGGGGGTTTAGATGGTAAAGTAGATGTTATAATAAAGAGTAGGTCTAAGAATGTGGGTTGGTTTTGCAGGCACGTCAGCAGTTGACGATGCGTGATAGGATGCCTCCACTATTGAGTCGGATGAGGCCACACGTATCTGCGGCGCATTGGGCCATCATGCGTGAGGTGGGACTCGGTGGGGTCCAGAGGTACAGAGCGATAGAGAGGGATCACAGCCTGATGGTCGCCCTCATCGAGAGATGGGATCCGGCGGCCAATGTGTTCCATCTTCCGACCGGGGAGATGACCGTCACATTAGAGGATGTGTATCGCATCCTGCGGCTACCGATCGAGGGAGAGGCGATCTTCAGGAGTAGATTCAAAGGCGCCATGGATAGCATCTTTGCGAGTTTTGGGGATGCACCACGCTTCTTACGTATCATAGCGCGAGCATTGGATATGGTGACATGTACCGCGCACACAGACATGAGACATGGCTTGCCATATTGATGATGATAGGGATCACCTACTTCGCCCTCCCGGATTCAGAGGGAGGCTGCTTCCCACGAGCATTGATGGGGGTGCTGCTGGAGATGGTGGAGGAGCACACCTGTTTCGCATGGGCACCAGTGTATCTGGTGCAATTATACAGGGAGTTATGGGGCTATCGCCGGAGGAGGCGATTTGGTATTTGTTCTACATTTTATTGCACTTGGGTATACGAGCACATCGTATGCATCAGGCCAGTAGGGCTACCCCAGCAGCCAGGGCCACAGGTCGTATACCGATATGGCTTTTAGAGGTGGTTGGGGGTCATGGGCCAGCCACGAGCAGTTGTTGCAGGTCGGGATGTGGCCTATTATAGACACTTGCTAGAGGGCCTTACAGTAGTAGACATTGTATGGAGACCCTACAGAGGTCACCAGCCTGGCAGAGGAGCCCGCGTACAGCTGCGCCTGATCCAGTATACATTCTGGATAGCAGGACGGAGGCCGGGAGAGTACGAGCGGATACCCCTGAGAGGCACGCATCAGATGGGGCTACGACAGGACGAGCCACCTCCCTTCCCTCAGTACAGGAGGGATGATGTAGAGGCCCCACTGCCAGCGCCACAGCCTTTGGATCCAGACTGGGTAGCGGAGAGACCAGCAGGTGAGGGTGTGGATGATGCCGGGTGCACGGGAGCATACAGGTGTGGTGTGGTGGGTGGGCAGCGAGAGCGAAAGCGAGGATAGTATCGCTGCGCAGCAGGACTTAGCTTGCTGATTATAGAGAGAGGATCAGCTCGGGGTCAAAAAGTGCAGCTCTTACAGGCAGCTAGGCTGCTGCACAGCACGAATACGGGCCTTACATGGGTAGCTGCCCGGAGCTCGAGCACGAGCACTGGGTAGCACCACCACCAAAGACCACGGCCACGGAGTGCAGATGCAGAGCACTGGCGGCACCACCACCACCACGGCCACAGTGCGAGTACGAGCGTGCACAGAGGCGGCACCACCGCGGCCACGGCAGTGCGAGTATAGGCTCGGGGGTATTGGTGTTAGGTGCCAGGGGACCAGCCCCAGCTCCTTCAGTGGTGCGAGATCGCTATATGGAGGTTAGAGCAGAGGCCCGATATTATCAGGATATTCTTGATAGTACCGGAGTCGAGTATCAGGCATATGCAGCGCATAGGGCAGAGACCTCGCACAGCCAGAGATCTCAGGGAGGGGCAGCCACAGCTGGCGTGTCCGTGACGGGCAGGAGGCGAGAGGCACCACAGGGACCAGCGGGGAGAGGTGCCGAGGGCGGTGGGGAGAGCTGATAGATCCCCGACATGGTTTTGTATAGGGACACGGGCACCGGTCTGCGAACCGGTTGTATTGATAGAGGCCTGCGTGCCGACACTTATTCATTGTATTGATTCATTTATTTATTATATACCGGCCTGCGAGCCGAGTACGGGTTGTACATTTGATACCGGCCTGCGAGCCGAGTATATTTTTGATATGAGAGACCGGCCTGCGAGCCGAGTCGAGATTTTTGGTAGGTATTGCGGCCTGCGTGCCGGCTTTGGTATATTATGAGATCACAGAGGCCCCGATGTAGGGCACATTGTATTTTTGAAAATTGGTATATATATAGAGAGACGATGTTTTGATCCTCGTGCAAAGTGTTCAAAATGTGTTTAAATATTTTGTTAATGGTTGGTAATATGTAATGTATGATAAGTTTTAGTTGACATGTTGATAGATGGATGATGTTGATGTTTTTGTTTTTGCACGTATATATGAATGTCAAAGTTATGTGATGAATTGGTGGTTTGTGACATTGTGATATATGTAATCGATGAGTTGGATCCAAATGATGTATAGATTGATAGTTTCTTGATATCCGTAGTTGATGGTTTGTGTATTTGTATAAAATAAATGATGTTAATGAAATTGTAATGCTATGTGTGGTGGATGAACAAATGTGGTAGATTATGTTGTTTATGCAGGAAAAGAGGCGGGCGCGACAAAAATTTAGGTGAGAAATGGAGAAAAGAACGCTGTTGAGAAAAGTTAGGTGTGTAACCGATATCGGCTAAGGAACCGATATGGTAGGCTTGATAGATCGATATCGGTTAAGTAACCGATACCGGTTATTTAGGTATGAGCTTTTCTAAAAATAGAAAAGCTAGTGGTGGCAACTTAAGTTTTAATTTTAGAGCCATGCAAGATGTTAAATACGTGAACGCGACGCTTTTTGACGACTGAGACAGGTATTTGCATGAGAGATTTGAGTGATAAGGAGAAGAGAGACAGGAATTTGTATGAGAGATTTGAGTGATAAGAAAAGAGACTGGGAAGGTGAATGCGATCGGAGATTCAGAAAGTAGAAAGGCGAATTTGAATAGAGTGGTGATAATGGTAGGATGAGGGGAAACATCCGGTGGCGGGGACAAGAGGGAAGACAAAGGCCACCTCAAGCTACTGCAACCCCAGAGGTAAATGTTTTGGTTGTGATTTGATTTTTGCATGTGTTATGAATAAGAGATTAAGTGGGTAGATATGAAGAAGAAAACATGATAGCAAGGGTTATAAGTGAGGTAAGTGTTACGTGGTAGGTAATCACGGGTTTCGGGTATGCGTATACGAGAGAGGAATAAACGAGCAATTTATTGTCGAGGTAGTTGTTTTAGGCAAGATGTATGTAATTGATGTGTGGCCAGTAGCGGTTAGAAGAACCGGTATCGGTTACTCAACCGATATCGGTTATGTATAACCGATACCGGTTACTGGAGAAATTTCCAGAATGTTTGAAAAAACCCTGACGGATTGAATGGTTGTTTGTTGTTTTGGTGTATGCAGGCAGAGGTAGGATTGAGGATGAATGATAGTGTGCCGCTTATCCCACGAATCGGAGCGGATGTAACAATCGGGGTGAATGGACATTGATAAATCATTTGGGGTTAAGTGGAATCCGCTATTATTCACGAATCGCACGTAATCATGCTATGTTGCAGGCATTGATTGAGAGATGGAATCCCGAGACAAATACCTTTTATCTGCCAACAGGGGAGATGACAGTAACATTGGAAGATGTGTTTCAGATTTTGAGACTCCCTATTACAGGAGAACCAGTATATCAGGCACTACCTAGCGTGGCACGGGGAGCGATAACAGTAGTATTTGGTCCATACGCACGAGATTTGACATAGCGGGGTTTATCTTTTACATATGGGGTAATGTATGCAGCACACCCTGAGGAGACAAGGTTAGCAGTGATATTAATGATAGCGGTAGGGTATTATGCGTTACGAGGCGGAAGGGGAATATTTCCAAAGGCATTGATGTGTGTTATTTGGGAGATGATAGAAAGGGCGTGACTTTTGCATGGCACACTGCATATTTGGCGGAGCTATACAGGGGGTTTATGGGCTTGTAGGTGAAATCACGGGGCGACCTTTGGATAGTTCATACTTATTACACTGTTGGGCCTATGAGCACATTGTTTGTGTGCGACCAATAGGCCGACCCATCCAGTCGGGAGAAACCGGAGTGCAGAGGTTGGGATTCGACGATGGGTCAGGCAGAACAAGAGGCCCAGATCCCAAGCCGTGACGGGTGATATTGAGTATTACAGCGGTATGGGAGAGAGTGACGGTTGCGGATATCTGTTGGAGGCCATACGGAAACTATATGGTAACAGAGAACATAGCTGAGGAGTTGAGGGGTGTAGAGCGATTGAGGTGGATCGCAGGGCACAGGCCGGGTGAGTATGAGAGGATTCCTATAGATCGCGTGCGGCGACAATTTGGATTTGTGCAGGATATACCCCTAGCTTATAGACCATATATGAGGATCGACGCCGAGGCAGCATTCTCACCTCCCCGGCCAACACCTCCAGAAGGGCCTGAAGAGGTAGCAGCTGATCGCAGGGTAATGGATGCGGGAACGACAGAGGCCTATAGATTATGGTGGGTAGCAGAACTGCGAGGTGTACGTGAGCATCCTGACATAGCGGTGATTACAGCAGAGAGGGATCGTCTGCAGCGTTTGGTTCAGCAGCTCCAAACGCAGGTGAATGAGACAAGAGGATTGTTAGTGGTTGCGGAGTCATGGGCGGGGAGACTAGAGGCTGGAGTCCTCCATGCGAGAGGGCGTATTCATATGTTACAGGAGAGATTGGCCAGATCAGTGGGCGGTACCAATAGCCGTGGTACCTTTGAGGACAGAGAGAGGCCGGCGAGAGGGTCGGCGATCACGATCATCACCTAGTTCGGGATGAGGCGTGAGGGTCTGAGTAAATGTTAGCAAGGTATAAGAATAAATAAGGATGCCGACCTGCGTGTCGATGATAGAGAAGATGTATTTGTTTAACATCTAAATAAAACTGAATATGTATGTTGATTTGAGTTACGATAATAATAAGATTGTTTGTGTTTTGATTTTCGGTGTTTTGAAAAAGGATAAAGAGGATTTGTGATTAAATAAAAATACACAAAAATATTTATATTCACCACACGGGGATAGGTTATGGTAGGGGATGGTCGAGCTAACCTTGGGAGACCCCATGTCTCGAAGTCTTTTGCCGACATAGCCCATTGCACAAAGCAAGGAGGGGCCTCGGATCGATGTAGTTCTCCTTAGGATCGGGGAGGCGGGTCGGAGCAATTTGGGTATGGTTAGGCAATTTGTTGGTTGATAAGAATTTGATGTTGATAGGGTAATGTTGTTGGTGTTAGTAAGGTATGGGCGATGTTGATGTAGGTATAGGTAAAGCGAAAGTTAGCTTACCCAAATAGTAGGGAACCGTATCCTGATTAAGGTCAACACACAATCCTAGAGTCGAGCAAAAGAGGCAAAAGTGTCCCGTAGTTGAGAAGAGCTAAACAAACCACATATTAACATAGGATGAGCTTGAATCCCTAGGTACCTTGCATAGGCGAGAAGTCGATAGGTGAAAAGAGTTGTATAATCACAATATATCGGATATACGTCACGTCCCTTGAGTTGAAACAAATGGTGAGGTGAGGTGGATGATATAGCTGAGGTACGGAGAACTTATTACAAAGTGAGTGTTCTGACGAAAGAGAACCTACCCTAAATAGACAAGTCCATGACTCAAAAGTCCTTTTGAATGAGGCTTTTCTTTTATTGAATGTAGACTGATCGATGCGGGAAGTCTACAAGGGATATTGATTGTATTATTCTTGAGGTCTTCACGAAGCTGATCAATGCGAGAAGCTTCGATAAAGCTATGCTGTGTATAGCTGTCCTTCGAGGGAAGCGATCTATTTATAGTAGCAGAATATGATTGTAATGCATAATTGTCCTTGGGAGCTTGATCTATATATAATAGCAGCAAATAGTTCGGCATATAGCTGTCCTTCGAGGAGCGAGTCTATATTTAATTTAGATGACTAGATGTTCATTTGGCGTGAAGCATCTAGTTTAGTAGGAAGTTTGACTCAAGAAAATCCCATAAGAATACGGCTTATTTTAATATTTTGAAGTCACGGACTAGACTAAAAAGGGGAAGGCTTCATCAAGGGGAGGTGAGGATCAAACTATGTGAGCTTGATTGTTATTATGAGGTGTAGGAAACGAGAGGGTATGTAGTGGTAAGTGAGCTCAAGGGACGAGCGCAGGTAGACAAGAAGTGATATAACACTAATTTCAGTAGTAGAATGGTCGAAGATGCAAGGCATTAAGGGGTTGAGCTTAGGTTTACCATTAGCGAAGCTAAGCGATAAGTACCAGATCCATAGGTATGAGTGATTATATAAGGCCCAATCAATTGGGAGCAATTTTCCACGTTTGCTCTTCTCTAGTTTGGTTACATGTTGATTCTCTTTGAGAACAAGATTACCAACCTTAAAGGTACGCTCATGAAGTCGCTTATCATAAGCACGTTTAATGCGTTTTTGATAGATTTGAAGGTGATCAAGAGCTGTAAGATGGCGTTCGTCAAGAAACTCCAATTGGGCTAACCGCTCTTGGCGGAAATCATCGTTGGTGAGAATATCCTGAAGAGATATTCTAAGGGAGGGTATTTGTATTTCGAGAGGCAAAACAGCCTCGTACTGTATACCAAAGAAAAAGGTGTGGCATTAGTAGAGGTACGAATGCTAGTACGATAAGCCCAAAGGGCAAAGGGAATGTGATCGTGCCAATTTCTTCCGGATTCATTGACAACTTTCATGAGGATTTTGGTTAGTGTTTTATTAGAGGACTCGGCTTGCCCATTGGCTTGTGGATAGTAAGGTGATGAGAAACTAAGTTTGATACCAAAGTTGTCACAAAGGTCTTGCAACAACTTGTTTTTGAAAGATTTTCCATTATCTGTTATCAGGCGATGAGGAACACCAAAACGACAGATAATGTGGTGGTTAATGAACTCGACAATTTTTTCTTTTTTGATTGAAATGAGTGGAATAGCCTCCACCCATTTTGTGTAATATTCGGTCACTGTGATTATCCAACGGTGACATTGTGAAGAGGTTGGGTGAATCTCACCAATAAGGTCTAAACCCCATTGTGAGAAGGGCCAAAGATCTCGAGCGATCTAGAGCGGGTGGCTAGGAGTATGTTGAAGGTTGGCATGTTGCTGACACATAACACAACGCTTAACATATTCGTAGCGATCATTATTGAGAGTAGGCGATAATAACCAAGGAGAAGGATTCGTTTGGCCACAGCAAGGCCAGCTAAAATGTCCACCACAAATACCGTCATGGACTGTTGGATGGTATGAGTGGCCTCGCCGATTAGAGCATGCCAAAATGTTTCGCTCGGAATGTTTCGTCTTACGGGAATAGAGTTGCTTCTATCCTTTCATTCCTTTTAGAACAGATGAGGTTAGGGTTAGGAGGAATATACTGTTGAATGTTGAGATGGTGTGCGCGTGCCGTAGAGAAAGATCAAAGCCGATCATGCGAAGAACTCTTTTTGTCTTGGAAGGACTACTGCAAATAAGAACACAAGACCACAAGATTTTGATTAAACAATAAATGAGGAAACTGCCTTGGGCCAGGGGAAATATAAAACTTCCTTTCGAAGGTGGTCGATTCCCCTGCTAATATGAATTAACACAAAAAGCGCAAAATATCAATTACATTATTTTGTTAAAGCTGGGTAGGGGAAAGGCTGGTTTCTGGTTTTGATCGGAGGAACCAATGCGGTTCTTGATATCCGATACCGGTGGGTTCTAGGATCTTCTTGGTAGCTATGGTGTTTGTAATGGCTAGTTTTTCGATGGTATTAGGAAATGGGATGATTGGAAGCAAAAGAATGATGTTAGATGCAATGGCACGTTGGGTAGTGGATTGAGAAACGGATTTAGGAGAACCGAGATTCAAGAAGCATAAGAAATGTTATAAAAAAGGACATGCAAGATGTGACTTCTTGGTTTTGACCAAGATGCAAGTTGATCTCCTTGGTTGTAAACACTTACGGTTTCTTTACTCGGCTCGCTCTGTCAAGTGAAGATCTGGACTCTGTTCTCGCTCGATGCTCTCTGTTGATTCAAAAATCATTCGGTGATCTCCCAAATGAAATTCCAATCCGTTGTTTTGGTTTGGGAGCCCATTTACTGAGGAACCGATGGTGGTTGCGCGTAAGACGGCGGTCGAGTAGAACCGGCATCGGTAAGGAAAAAAGTAGGCTATTTTTAGTAAAATAGCCCACCTTCCCTACTTTTCTCCCGAGAGATCAGTTGCGGGCTTGGTCAAGTGGCTAGAAGGTCGGTTTTGGGTGCGAGTAAGGAGGCATTAGTTATGGATGTGAGTCTAGACCAAGCCATAAGTCTTAATTAGGTTAGTTTAGGGTTAGGGCTAGGTCATGATGAGGTGGCAAAGTGAGGTGGCGGGTAAGGTGATGTGGATTTATCAATTACAAGGTAATTAATAAATAATTGTGTAAAGTTTAGGTAATGAGGTTAGGTTGCGAAATGGGATGCGGGTCCTGAGGGTCGTAAGACACGAATTTGGTGTCTCTGAGATTGTAACAATTTCGTGTTAATATTATAATTTACTTTGATATTTCAGATTTGTCATCATTCCGTCTTATCATAGTCGATGGTATTCTTGTGTTCGGTTGTTGTTTTGTCTCAGTTACATCCACCAAACTAAAGGTTGTGCATTAGTAAATAATCATAGCACGAGAGGAGTTCGGTGAAGAGTTATGATAGTGCGGATTGGTGATGACACACCTTTCATCCAACTTCATTAGTTTGTCTATACACTCTTTAATTACTTGTTCATCATCCAATCCTCTTGTGCATGCAATATGTTGGGAGGGTAACATGAATTCTCTTGGTAAAATAGTCTTTGTGCCAAACACCAACTAAAAGGGTGTGGCTTTGTTCTATCTTTTATAAGTTATCCTAAATTCCCAAAGTCCATCCTAGTCCTTCCTTCCAACATCACAAATTTTTCAATGTATGGTTTAATATCTTGTTGAAAGCCTCAATAGTTCCCATTGGCCTATGGATGATAGAAGGTTGTCTTGTGATGTGCCACCATAAAGTCATCTAATAAGATCCTCATAGTCTCATTCAAAAAGTGTGTGCCCATATCATTTGTCGATACAACAAACATCCATATCTACTCATAATTTTCTTCCGCGTAAACCTTGCTAATTTAGTTATCATGCAATCCTTTGTAGTTGTTGCCTCAACCCACCTTGTAAGATAATATGTACAAGTTATAATGTAGCACAACCGAGTCTATGTGTGGGTGGAGAAATAGGACCCACAAATTCAATCACCTATTTTTCAAAAAGTTTTGCACTTGCAATTGGTCTTAAAGGCATCTCATCTCTATGCCTAGGATTTCTAAGGCACTGGAAATGGTCACAAGCCTTACAATATTCTATATAATACTTATAAATCAATTCCCACCAAAGACCTACTAATAGAATCTTGCGTGTAGTGGCATTTCCTACATAGTGACCACCTACAATTCGACCATGAGTTTCCTCCATAATAGCTTCATGCTCATGCTCTAATACACACCATTGCATAACCTCATCTTGGCCTAACTTGTAAAGATCTCCACCTATCAACATATAGGGAATGGTGTGTTTAGTAAGTTATTTCTTCTCTAGGGACTTCATGCCTTCAAAGTGCCACACTAGTATGTAAAAATACTATAATATATTCCAATTTAGAGGGCATGTGGTTTAATCGAATAATTGTGCATCAATATAGTATCCTCATTTCTCTTGCATATTCCCTAAATTAATCTGGATAAATGATCTAGTCTGAATTAATCTTTCGTAGATTAACCAAAAATGTAAAGTCAAACTCCTGGAACAAAATAATCCATCTATATATGTGCCCGTAAAATAGGCTTATCGACCAAATAATTCAATGCCATGTGATCTATATAGAATACAATTATAGTTGCCAAAAATAATACCTCAAATTATGCAATCATAAATCATTGAGAAAGCTTGGAGCTTTGTAGTCGTATAATTCTCTTCGGTTGGGGTCAAATTCCTACTTGCAAAACAAATAGGGTGATCAATAATATGCTCTCCAGGTTGGGCTAATACTACACCAATAGCCATGCCGAGGCATCCACATGAAAATGAAATGGATTAGTCTATGAAGGAATGCACAAAATAGGTGCAAAATTAAGCCTTTCCTTCAATGTCTCAAATGTGTGTTGTTATGCCTCACCCTAATGGAACTTACCTTTTCTCTTCAATAATTCTTCCAAGGGTGTGAAAATCCTAACATACCCCTTATTGAATTTCTGTGGTATTTGTGCCATGTGTCTAGGGAACTCATGAACTTCACTCTTTTCAAGTAGGATCCTCTAAGCCCAAAATAACAACAATCTTAGTAGGATCTACCAACAATCCTTCTTTACATATGATATGTCCTAAAAGAGTTCCAAAGGGTGTAGCAAAAACACACTTCTTGATGTTGAGAGAGATTCTTAGCTACCTACACCTCTCAAACATAAGTCTTATATTGTCACAATGGTCTTTAACTAGCCCATAAATAGTCCAATCATCTAAGTAAACCTATAATAATTTATGTATAAAATCTTGAAATTCTTTCACCACAATGCATGAAAAATACTACGGGGACATTATTCAACCCAAAAGGCATAAATTTGTATGCAAAACTTACCAATTAAATATGAAATTTGTCTTTTCTTGATCTTCTTTATCAATCCACACCGATGATATCTAGAGAACCCATCAGTAAAGGAGTAGATCTCACACCCTACCACGCCCTCCAAGATCTCTTTTTTGAAAGGTGTGGGGAAAGGATCTATAACACAAGTAGTATTTAACTCCCTATAATCCACACAGATCCTTATCTTGCCATATTTCTTGATACTTATCACCATTGGGCTAACCCATTTTGATTCCTCTATGGGCTCAATGATTCTAGATTTCAACATCTTGTCAATATCTTCTTTAACTTTGACATGTAGGTTAGGATTCATCCTATAAGGCCTCTTCCTAACTGGGTGCACACCTTCCTTCAACTTGATCCTCATCTTTCCCAAAGAGTCATGCACTCCTTTTAACTCATGATATCCTCTAGGGAACAAATATTGGAAGTCGTGCACCAACTCAATGATCTTAGTAACCTCTAAATCAGACCAATAATCACCAATGGTAGCCTCTTTAGGTTCAACTTTTGTTCCAATGTTGACCTTCTTTGTTTTCATAGGCTCATGGTACATGCGCACTCATTCATCTGCACTATCCATGACCTCGTGCATACCCACAGTATGATCATCCAAGCTCTCTACTTTTTAACATCTAACATATAAACCATCTTACCTTTTTCCTTTACTAACTAGGTGCACCCAAGTTTTTCTTCATCAGTATCCTCTTCTTCAAAATGTGCCTCGAGGTTTGATTCTCCCAACAACTCTTGAATGATTTCCTCAGCCTTTACACTATCTCCCATAGTCAAGCACTTCATTATCTACAATGCCTCATTCACAGGTGGTTTAGTAGAAAAGTAATCAAAGGTCTGAACCATACTTGCAGTCAACTCTACCCAATTTCTTGTCACTCTATTCAACTCTACATAGACATACCATGCATGCACATAACCTCACAAGGTGAAATAGAACTTATGCACCCATAGTGAAGGTGGTAAAGCTTGTTGCTCCTCTGTCTAGAGTCTCTCACACTTCTAAATGTGGTGTTGAACATGATTCTTCCCATGAAATTCATAGATCTAAGAGAGTACATTGATCCTTAGAAATATAACAGAGAGAGGTATTCGGACTTCATGCCACACTATAAGATTATCCTTGTGTGTAATCCACCAGACCCACCTACTACTCCATGTAAAGTACAAACAAGCATATTTCTTATTTCTATTTGGTTTGTCCATTGAGCCTCTATAATGTGTAGAAACACCTAAAGATTTCTATCACCAGTGTACCTTGGTACCTAGTTACTCTAGAGTTCCTAATAGAGCATGGCCTCTTGATGTGCGTAAATTCACTCTTCATTTCACATCAACCATATCATAAGTAACATATGCCTAGTTGGCACAAGAAATACTTGTTGAATCGCTCATAGATTTTGAATCTTCCCACTAAATTACTCCTTCCTTTGATGGTTCAACTATTTAAGGATCCTTGATTGTATGCACATAATTTTTTTATATCTATTCACGCAAAGGTTTTACATATGGCGCATCCTATACATGTCAAAGGGATGATCACACTCTCCTTCTTTTTTTCAAAGCTGATATAACCTTTATTGAAATGCATGTTAGTGTTATTTTCATAACACTAGGGCACCCAAGTAATGCTGGAAAATAATATGCTTCACATGAGCACTAAGAGCTCAAAATCACTAGTAAAGTTGCACCCCTGAATTATAATAGTAGTATCCTTCAAAAATCCAAAGACATGGATTTAGTCTATTTTCCATGAATAACACATTTGAAGATGGCTATAATGGTGGTTTCCCCATCGTAGCCACATGTCCAAAGTAAGCACATTTACTTCTGCACCTGTATCAATCAAGATGTTACTTAAAAGCAAGCCATCACCAAGTGCATTCAATATGATCTCTTTATCATAATCAATATTATGAGAAGGTAAGTTGCATGCAAAATATGTCTCCTACACTTAGACTCAATGCATGACACCTTTTCTCTCGGACATTCCCCTAACAATAAACAGAATGATGTTATCTTAGCGTACCAACTTACAAACCTCATTAATTTCATCCACATCTTTCTAGGGTAACATGACTTCATTTTCTTGTTATAACTTATATGATTACTCCTTTAAGCATTGTATCTCACCTTACAAGTTCTTGATAACCTCCATAGATTCTTGATACACTTCCTTCTGGTGCATAAGATCAAGATACTTTACATTAATAAGCTCATGCTTTGAAATAAAAGCTTATATTTAGGAAAATCACATGGGTACATGCAGCTTCATCATGAGTAGTCACTAACATAGGTATCATATTAGGATCAGGTGCTAACATGGGCATCCATTGATCTCCAACTACGCACTATACTTTTATCATCCCTGCACCTTTTTCTTGCTTGTGTACTTACACATATTTTTATACAATTTTGAGCACTCTTCATACTTGTGATTCTTTCCACACTAGGAGAAAACTAGGTTCTGGGGGCATTCACACCTATAGTGATCAAGTGATTTGCAATCGTAGCGTGTTCCATAAGGAAAACCATTACCTCATCCACCATTACTATGACCTCTAAAGCCTCCGATATCCCTAACTTTGACTTCCTCCATCAGATTACCCTTCATTATTAATATAATTTTTTCCATAATTACCATCTTTCTCCTTAGAGTTGTTTGTAACACTAGTTTGTCACACCCATATCAATTGCTTCATGAATTATCTCAATTAAAGTTCAATTCTCTATGTCCTACCTATGTGATTTGCAAATCTTACAAGATAATTAGACACGTTCTTCTTATTAGCACATTGTAGCAAAGGACACCTACTTGAATCATGATCCAGATGAAATATTTCACAATCCAATGAATAGTGTGTACTCATCTATGAGGGAAGATATCCTTGGTATGAACCTCCACTTCAAAATCTATACACCATAGTCCATTGCACACCTCATGTGTTGAATTGGATGATAAGGTTTCTATCTTCTTAGCCATAGAAGAAATCTATGCCTCTAAGAAGGGGCTTACTCTAGTGTCTATACTCCCAATGGCCTCGGCAGTAAATAGCTACCTCAAGAACTTCATGTGGATCTGTAATGTCTTGTGTGAGAGTAGCCTTCTAAAATATGTGATTAATCCTCCAAAACACCATCGAGCATGGTGACTAGGATGAATATCATAGGATAAATTTGATAATAGAGTCTTAAAATGGACATCATATTCCTTACACTTTCAACCATGCCCTATTTGATATCCTTTAGTGCATTGATGCTCTTTTACTCAAATTTAGAATATGGAATTATTTAAAAATGCATCACAAAGCACCTCGTAATTCACACAAGTATGATTTAGATCAAACTTATTATACCAACTATGTGCGAACCCCTACAACGTGGTTGCAAAATGACTTTTTCACTTTGGGATGTATTACCCTTGGCACACCATAGTATCTCATACATATGAACATGATCCATGGTACCTTTAATTTTTACTTTGAGAGATGAAGGGAAATCTCATAATACACCTACTGGGGTTGGTGTGGACCATGCCCACCAGATCCAGATCCTGTATTACCTCTTGTGTTCCCTCCACCTATAGAACCACCAGATCTACTCAATTCCGAACCTCCGAATCCTCTTGGTCCTCCTCCTACTATGGGAATTGAACTAGAGGAAGTTTTACCTTATGTACTAACTATTGAACTAAGTGAACCCCATGGTCTATGAATTTTTTCTTCTTCTAGATGTGTTCCCAAAGTTTTGTGCACCCACACTCTATCCTGATGATGTGCCAAAAAGTATACCTCCAATCGACCCTAACAAGGATGTTATCACTTGTGATGCCATAGATGATTTTGTTTCTTAACTTATTCATGTACTCAAAGGAAATGATATCTACTTGTTTCTACTCTATTACCACTGCTAACCTCATTATTACTAATTGTTTTAGAAAGGAGCACCATGCGTAAGGGAAAAGTCATCATGTGGTATTAGATGCATGCCTATGGAACTTAATATTTCTTCTTCCTACAAATTCTCATTAGAAGGTGAGGGGGATTCTCTTCCACAATTTCTAAATGGGGAGTACAAGATGCTCGGGTTCCACTTCCTCTACATGAACCTCAAATCTTTCATGTACCACCTACCTCCACAACTCCATGAATCCTAAGTGATATACTTCTTTTCTAATTACCTCTCTTGCACTTCATTATACTTATGCTGAATTTGTTCTCTTTCTTGATCTTTCGTAGGATCCACCATCCTTCACCACACATGTTCCTACCCCTATGCATAGAGGAGGTTTAACTAGCCACATGATTCTCTTCCAAATCTAGATTCACCATAAATATCTTAATCACTAAGGGGATAATGCATAGATAAGATCCTCGGGATCACACAAGAACTAGAACTCAGCTACCTCAGGATAGGAATAAGTAGACACACTATACTTCAATATATATTTGTTGTAAACACCACTCCACTAGTGATCTACAACACATTTCCAAGGTAAATCAACATCATGCAAGTTCTAATAATATTCCTACATCCAAACAAGAGTTCTATACCACCAATTCCTCTTTAATGCATACCCTACCAACCTATCATATAGCTCTATGGGAAAATAGGAAAAGAATGACTCATAAATTTTGTGATATATATTCTACTAAACCGACATGCTTGCATTAAATTCAAGTCCAGTGTTATATCTCTATGCAGTAATCATCTTCCAAATTCTCTACCCAATCCTCAACAATGTCCAAATTTATCTGGTATGTCTCCATCATGCACCATCCTTGCAACAACTTCAAAAAGAGGTCCCAAAAAGGAACCAAAATGTAGTCTTATTTTACCCATAAAAATCCCAAGGCATCTTTAGCACATCACCCATGAATAACCTAAGCACTCACACAAAGCATGTGTAAGGGTCCTAGGTCAAGCTCTCAAGTAGTTAAGATGATGAACATCTATATATATATATTATATATATATATATATATATATATATTCCAGATTCATAACAAGCATTCAAGTATATTGTAGAATATAAGCTAGATCTAGATCATAAGCCTAAGATTAACTCATACAAGTATCAAGATTAAATCCACCATGCAAGAACCAGTAATAGAGATGTTTACAACCAATATCCAGCCACAAAGATCCATTATATTAAGTACTATAAAACAGAGAAGCTTCATACATACATAACATTGTCACCATAAGCTACGTGTGCCACATAAACTAGCAACATAACTTTATTAAAAAAATATCATACCAATGTATGTAGATCATACATATATATAGGGGTGGGGACTTTCCCTTCACTACCTATACATCCTCAAAATAGGATACATGCTAAGAATATCCATACACTGCTATAAGATAAATACAAAAGCATGCAAGCTTGCTAATAATAGGTTATCTAATAATAAATAGCAATCAATCCTATTAATAGTCTAAAACTATGCATGGTGCTTGATATCTCACTTGTCTAAAATAGGCCATGCCTTCTCTTAAAGTCTTCATAAAATACATGCTCTACACTCCATGTCTATATTTAGCCTTATACTAAAAATGGCTGTCTTGAATCCTCACTTTTCCTATGCATGCCTTGTTCCACTATTCTTGTGTGGGAACCTACGCATCTTGTGTATGTGTGCCTAATCCTTATTCACCTTCAGTATTTAGGCTAAATTTCATCATCCCTACATTTCATCATCCCAACATAACATTTTGAGGGATATTAATTTCTTCCTTAATTGGTGTCTCTATAATATTTTCACCAGTGTGATGGCTATCAAGATCATCTAATTTGGATTAAGCATATTGTTTATCGGTAAGTGTCTCAAAGATATTTTCACTATAGGACTTGGATGTCTTAGTATTTAGTTTCCAATAAGGTATTTTGACCTCCTTTTCTCTTTGTTGAACAAAAAACTCAGCTTCCTCTCCAAAGTACGGATACATATCAAGGTCAATAGAAAATCCTTTCTTATGATCTCCCAAATGAACATCATCATGGATCCCCATAAACTCTCCAATAAATTCCTCATTCGAAAATATCAATCACTATATGTATTTTTGGCCCTAATTAATGAGGGATGGATGTTTAATATTTATTTATAGGACATAGGGGATAAGGTCAAAATGGCCGTATGAGAAAACAAGTTTGTTGAGGAAAGGTATTCGTAAAGAGTATAAAGAGGACTGTGTTTTGCTATTATAAACTAGAATAACTATCCTCATGTTTAGAAGAGGTGACATTGAATTCTATAGGATGAGACCCATAGGGCTAAATACCTATTTTGTATCATTCGATCTTGTCATGTTTAAGAAGAGGTTCCCCAAGCCTTTTTCTTTATTTTGCATCCAATATCCTTGGTAGCCTATGAAATACATAATCTTGTTAGGGATGCCATATTCAGGGGATTGATAGTAGGATCCCATCCATTCATAGGAGATTAGGATGTGGATATATTTCATAATACTTCATAAGCTAAAAGAAAACCATAAGAAATTTGTCAAGAGTGCTAGGAATCTTCTCTATTTTTTGTCGAAGCTAGGCCTACCACGTGTTTTAGGAGATAATGGAATATCTAACATAAGAAACTATTTTTAAAGATCATATTCTCCATAGCTATTATCAAGGGTTTTCATTTCCCATGAAGAAAATGGGGATATAGTAGTAGAAGTACCACCTTCATGTGGTTTAAGGGTATATGGATAGATTTGAGAGGTGAGGGCCTATGATTTTAAGTAAAAGACCAATTCAATGGAAGGACATTCATAGGCATCCTAATAATAACCAGCTAATGCTCTGCAATGAGAAAATGGTTGTGGGTCACCAGGAATGGTAAGTTCTTGTCCTTGGAAATGGAGCTTGATACATTGATGGAAACTTGAAGGAATGTCTTGTATGGCATGTATCCATGGGAAAACAAAAAAATATTGTAGGGAAGGTCCAAGTCAATGAAAAAAACCTTATATCTCGTGTGATAGGTCCAATTTCCGTGGGTAAAGTGATAGTCCCGGAAGAATTTCTCTCTGCATTTTCATATGCCTTGATAGTGATCACATTAGGCTCTAGCTCATCTTAATGTGTCCCAATTGTTTCACAATTTTTATGGTGCGAGATATTGAGACTAAATACGTTGTCCATAAGCACCATTTTGATATTTTTATGAGTAATGATCACTTCTATATATAGGGGAAATTTGTATGTCTAATTATCCATTGGAATCCCATTTTGGATACAAACTATGTGTTTGGATGAGGAGATTTGTGCAATAAAGCATTAGAAGCACAAAACATCAATATCAAAAGGAACTATTGACTCCTAAAGGGATTTATAGAGGATATCCTTATGAACAATAGATATTTTGAGAAGGTCCAAGATAGAAATATTGGTGGTTGTATTCTCAAGTTGTTCCAAGAGATTATAATGAGCATCCGAAGGAGTAAACAAAGGGGGTCTTGGGAAAATAAGATGAGTTCATCCGGTTGTAATGACATACTCATATGATTTTATTTTGATGGTATGGATATGGGTGTTGATGGCATGGACATAGCCAATGAGAGAATCAAAGGGATTAGAAGTTTGACCAGATAACATGGTTGGTATTTTTCCTTGAGAGGATTGACCTTGATCAAATTATTTTCTATATTTTTATCCTTGTATATTCCCAACTATTTGTTAGATATTTTAGAGGTTTCTTGGAAATAAATCTTCTAATTGATATTTCTCGGTCGAAGGGGTAAGGGCACAGTTCTTCTAACTCGATATTTTGGATACACTCTTCATTACCTTCTTGTAGAAAATGAGGTAATATTTCATAGACTTCCATTCTTGGTCAAAATTTATCGCACAATGACGTTTCGATATATAAGTGTGGTTAGATTTGAAGGCTTTGCCACTATTTTTTCAATGTAGCTTTCTACATAAGTGACTATGGTGTTTTTAGTCCTAGGAGATCTACTAGTGTCTTCTTGATAGATGTGAGAAGATAATGTTGATATATTCCAACCGAGGGATTTAAATTTTCATTGCATAGTGGTGAAATCATTTTGAGTCTTATATGGTAATTCCTCTCTTAGGGAAATTTCATCCTTTGTTTTATCGAATGGATTTGTCCTATCAAAAGGTATATGATTATCATATCTAGGTGAAGAGACATTTACATCTTCATCATGACCTCTTGTATGAATGGAAATGGATTCTTGTTCATGATTTGGAATGTCCTCATCCATCCTAAGAGGTGGAGGAGGATTTCTAGTCTTCATTCTAATCATGTGAGAAAGGAAAGTAGGATCAAAATTAGAGGGAAATTTAGCCCCTAACTCTATAAGACACAATAAGGTTTGGTCCTTGTTTTGAAATAAATAGTTGTCTATATGAGCGAGAGGCATCTATAAAGGGATTTTGAGGTATCTCCCACTCACTAGCACTATGGTCAACAAGATTTTGTTCCTCCTCAGAAGAAATAAACATCAGATTTGAAGAGGATGGGAATCACTTCATATATCCTACCCGATTTTGAGGTTCCATGACACGACTAACAAGTAATAGATGTGTAACAAGGGATATATAAAGGGATACACTCAAATATGAATAACGTAATGATACAAGTTTTACACTTAAACCAATTAAAAACAAGCCTTCAAGTATTAAATGTGATCATTACAATGTGAACAACGTAACCATGAAAATTTAATATTTAGATCAAGTTTTAAGGAAACAAGATGTAAGTTTCAAAAAGGCATTGGTATAATGTGAGCGGTGTAACAACATACCTCCAAGACTCAAATCAAGTTTTTAGGAAAGAATGTCTAAGAACCAAAAGGGGTTTGATATAATACGAGAAACATAACAACACAATGTAAATACCTAGATCAAGTTTTACGAAACAAGATAGAAGCATCGAGAAGGGATTGGTATAATGTGAGCAGAAAAATCACGGTGAAAGAAACTATCATATGGGTGAAATGTCCTATTTTTTGTTTAAGACTACCACAAACAAATGAATACTTACCAACACACTTTAAAAAATTAAATCAAGTTTTTAAAGAAAGACTTATATAAGTGGGTGCAAAAGTGGTAGACATAATTTTGGAAACACTTCGAGGAGTTATATTTTGACCAAATACTATCAAAAAATAACAACAAGGAATGTATGAATAGTGATGAAAAGTACTTGGTGTAACTTTATAATAGTTTCACCTTGTTTGAACAATAAGGTTTCAAATTTGAGGAATTTTTCTAAGTATGATCTCGTGATGAAACATACATGAGGAACAATTTTAATGGAATCTCACCTTATTCAAAAAACAAGGTTATGAATCCAAGAATTTTTTTCTTTGTAATACCTCTTTGAACCACAAATTTAGGATATGCTAATAAGTTGTCGGAGAGTGTACCCTAATTCTAAATGGCTCCTAGAGAAAGGTACATTTTTTTGTTCTCAACACTCGCTAATAACTTGTCGGAGAGATGTGCACTTTTCTAGAATAAATCCTAGAGAAAGGTTGCAGAACATTACCCCACAATATAGTTAATGAAAAATGCCAACACCATGGAAGCAACTCTGCTATCCGACCAAGAAAAATGAGACCCATAGCCCGGACAACATTTATCACTCCTCAAAGGGGAATTTCTAGTAACCCAGAAGGTGATGGGGAACTTTTCCTTTAATGAAAAATTCCTCACACGGACAACATTTATCACTCCTCATGGGAATAGTCAAGTAGGTGATGGGGACTACTTTGGGTTTCCTATGGTAGTCCTCATAATGAGTTTTATAGCTTATGCCAAGATACTTCCCACACTTAAAGTGATTGAGTCATATCCTTTTTAGTCACACTTGCAATTACAGTGTGAATGAATGACACATTTTTTATCTTGATCTTGATGTTGTTTTACACTCCATTTGAAACATGTACACAATGTACTTAGTAGTTTTTTTTAATTCCTTTCTTTGATGACCGATTGGTCCTAAAAAAGTGTTTAGTAGTTTCTTCATGTAAGCAGAGGATCACGTTACTTTTGATTCTCAAGGTCACTCAAAAATGCAAGAGAAGAGCATACAAAATGTTGAATCCAACTAAGTAAAATGGAAAAAAAAATTAACTAAAAATGTAAATTCCTTCAAAATTTAATTTTATAAACAATGTAAATGATTAATTTTGTGTTTGTAACCAAAATTTTAGAATAAGGATAAAAACATTTTTTCTCAATGTCACTTGAAAGCATAAGAGAAGAGCATACATGACATTCAATCCAACTTAAGAGATGGCTAATAAAACTAAATCAAAGCACTTATGTTAGAAATCTGATTTTTTAATAAAAAAACCTACAAGTTAGAAACATGTAAACTTATAAATATAGTAGAGAAAAATAAATCAAACTCTAAAAACCTCAAATTTTGAGCCAAAAATGTCATAGTACACTAGTGCTTGCAGCGAACGCTAGCATGTGGATGGATAATATTAAAAAGACAAACAAAATAGACGAGAATGACATAATACATGAGACACATGAAAAGGTGAAGCTAGAGTTTGAATAATGATGCTAGCATATGAATAGTGATGTTAGCATGTGTAAGTAAACAGAGATGTGTGCAAAGTAAACAATAGTGCATGAAGTCTCTAGTGCATAGATAGATAATAGATAAAAACACATGATGCTAGCATAAATCCCGTGAATGTTAGCATAGATATACAAAATGGTGGTGCGTGAAGTCAAACACGGACATATAATGCATGCACGCTAGCACATGAAATTTAATAGAAATGTAGATAAATTAAAGTAGACACAAGTAATTTAAACGGTAACATCCGAAGGCAACAACAACACCAAAATTTTATCTTTTTTGAAAAAATGGGAAAAATTCAAAAATCATGGTTTTTTTATGTTGAGCTCCAATTTTAGTAGCACTTTGCCTCCTTCTTACCTGTAATAAACACTTAACACATGCCAACTCAACACAAAATTTTAAGAAACATTAGTTAATTAAAAATATGCAAAAAGAGAGGGTTAGTATGCAAAATAAAACTCTACATAATCTAGATGTGTGTAAGATAAAGGGGTTTCTGCTTGAGAAATTCCACATATATGTAAATTAAATAAGATAAGATAATAATTTAATATAATATAGCACCAATTAGATTCAATAACTAAGCTAATCTAACATAAAATGTCAAGATAAAGGCAAAAAAAAGAAAATCTTAACTAATGCATCTAATATTAAAAACATAAAATGCAAGCCATCCTTTGATGTTTCTAATGGGATTTGGATTGTTGATACTTCCTTAAGCAATCCACATATCAACGTGAATTCAAAGGATTTCCTAAGGGAGAGGAGAAACGTCTCACCAATATGGCTTATCTCCATTTTTTTCTCCTCTTACTACTCTTACCAAGTAGAAAATGGAAAAGGGTTGTTGGATCAATAAGCTTTTCAATTGTGAAATTTTTACTCTTATGTTAATGTCTTACCAAGGACATGGGGTGTAAAGGTGTAACATTTGAAAGGAGTAGCTAGGATTATATATATAGTTTTCTACTTTGGAGAAACTATTATCCTCATGAATGTGGGATAAAATAACTTTATGGATTAACAAGTGCTAAATAGATTTAGAAGGGATTGATTATAATTAGGGGAAGTTAATTATATATTTTCAACTTAAGCGAGTTGGATGGGATTTAAATGAATTAGTTAGATTGATTAATACACCAAGTTAGGCTTGTAAAAGCCAATTGGAGAGAAGTTAATGGATTGTGAAGGATCGAGAGATGGGAATGACCCAATAAGAGGGTAAATTATTATTAGGGGATTAATTAATCAATATTTAGTCAATTAATTAAATAATTAGAATAGGATTATAACTAAAAAGTTAGTGTTAATTTGCATCCATAATGAAGGGGGAAGACTAGTTAATTAAAAAATTATCGTTAATTAAACGAGATGGAAGGAATTGTTAGCTAATTAGAAAAAAATACTATAAATATAATCAAATGATAGAAAATAAGATAAGTGCAATTTTAGTGTTAAAACTATGTTGCTAGATTTAGGTGTCTGCAAAAAGAGAGGAGGAAGATCAATGATAAAAACATATTTTTGAATGATGAACTTTAAGAATACAAACAAGGTTGAATTTAATCCTCAAATAACTTTGAGAGTGATTACTGGTGTCCCATCAATCCAAAATAATCCTTTAGAAAGATGTTCGTAATCTACACTTTGAGTTTATCGATAACTTGTTTGGGAATAACTGAGCTAGAGGCTCAATAATGAATCATATTTATATGTGAACTAGATGCTAACTTATAATCAATGAAACATAGAAGGTAGGTGGTTTGAAACTCTTGTTTTCTTGAGTTTCTTTTATATCAAGTGTATTGGTGAGTACAAAATTGGATGGTTCTTTTGATGGTTGGAATAAGAGAGTGATATTATATAATGCATCTTGTAAGAGGTATTTTTATCTAGGGAGAGACAAAGTATCCCACATTGACATATTATATTTGGTTTGCTTCATATGATCAAGGATATTAAAATATGGAGTACTAAAATTTTGTTGTAATTTTCTAACAACACCACCTTCTTACACTAATTTCATGGGGATAGGAATCTCTTGTTAATTTTGGGCTTTTCTAGGTTGACTTCTTTGATTGATTTTCAGATTTAAAGATGAAACAACATTTTTAATAATGTAGGATATTGATACTTTCTCTTATTAGTGGGTTTCTCCACTTCAAGTACTCTTTTATTTGACCTTGTGTTTTTTGCCACGAGAAGAAGAACTATGATTTTTTTGATTATTAAGATAATTTATTCCACAAAAATTATTTTTCTGCAAATTTAGGAATGTGGCATCTCCTTATACCATCTTTGTTGAAACCTCTTGCTTTGGTTGTGTGCCTCAACTAATGAACTAGTGGTTATTTGCACCATGAGTGCTTGATTTTTAATACCATTGAAGAATGTGTTTTTATTATGGGTATGATTACATGGATAACACCACTCATAATCTTGGATAAGATTGTTCAAGACTAGAATGATTACTTTGGATGTGCTATGAGCATTTGCATTAACCATTTGGATGGGTTTGACATTAGAAAACTTTTTTACAAATCTTGTTGAAAAAGAGGTCATTTATACTTGGTTAGGAGGATATTAGGGACTTAAACACTTACTTTTTCTTACAGAAAATATCTCTTTCCCAAACTCTTTTAATATTCCTTTTATCTCTTGTAAATCATTTGATTGGGTTGGAATTAAATTGATTTGGCTCAAAGGCTAATAATTAGGCATTCGAATTAGAGCTATTATAGATACTTAGTAGGAAGTGGAAGGCGGAATATTTGGAAAGATGGGCATATGAGGGCTTGGAGATATTTTCCCTTCTTGTATAGTATTGTTTCCAACTCGATTACTATGTCTCAAGTATCACGTAGTGTCCTCCCATGCATTTATTGTATTATTACTAAAATGTTACAATTCAAAGCTATTAGATAATACAAGAAAGCATGCGAGGATTAGGTCTTCTTGTTTGTGGAATTCTATCCAAAATCCTCTTAAATATGTAGTTAAAATCTTTCATGAACTCTTGTGGTTCTCTTTTGATAGTAGTTAGTTGTTCCACTAATGATAAATGATTTAATTTATCCTCAAAGTTATTGCAAAACACTTCTCCAAGTTAATCCCAATTGGTAATGTCAAATACGAATCCAACATTTGTTTCAAGTTTTAAGGTGAAGGATAAAAATAAAATTCTATATGGTTTATCTGTGCTTTTGGAGGAGGGGAGACATTAATCAAATGCCCAAGACCTAGTGCTTCTAATAAAGCGGCTCTGTGAGTAGGGGAATTATTTAACAGATCCAAGAAGGAAATGTGAGAGAAGGTTTTGGTTAGGTCATTGATCAAGTCATAAGCTCCTACTAGATTGTCTAGTGTTTCATGAATGGCATCGATATAGTCGGGTAGATTGGGATAGGCTGTGAAGAATAATATTTGGTTCTAGTGGCAGTGTTAATTTGAGGTTTGGTGTCCAACTCTACTAATCCCACAATTTTTGTTTGTTGGTGACCATCCAAAGGAGGTGCTACCTATGAGTTTGACAAAGTTGAGGCTTCATGATTATTGGTTCCTATTGCAATTCCTTTTTTTGAACCATTGGGATCTATTCTACCATCTATTTGACATATGGGAAAGGGATTGCTAAAGATCATAAGTAGTATGTTCGTGGGATATCAGTCCCTTATTGGTGTTATGAGTTGGCGTTGTTGGGTTTTCCAAAAACATGTCAACAAATAATTGTCTTTGATCCTCCAGTAAATGTTGTAGAAATTTTTTACAATCGTGGCATGTTCTTGCATCATGCCCACGAACCCTATGGAAATTGTATTAAAAACTAGAATCATAATCTCAAGGCCTTTTATTTGCACTTTGTTGCAATATGAAATTATAATTTTTGTTCAATTGTTGATTGTTATAATTAAAATTTGGAACCCCTACCCTTGGTTTTGGAATTGGTTTAGATACCCACACTGGTACAAATTAGGACCTTGGGTCCGTGCTATGCTTATCTTGGTTGTTGAGGCTAATGTTTCTGTTTCTTTTTTTTTTTTGTTACTATTGAGGATGATTAAAATCCACAACATTGATTGAGGGAAAGAAGTTATTATTTCTTTTATTATTGCCATTTTTAATTTTTGGTAGTATTTGTATTGGGAGAGCTAACAACATTGGGTTTCTTGGGCTGATTGGTAACACCGTCAATTGTAACCCCATGATTCTTATTAAGGACCTTTGGTCCCTGATTATTGTTTGTGTTGTTGGAGTAATTGGGGTTATTTTGGTTAGGAGTGACTAACCTCCCATTTGTTCCATAAGTCTTACGACCACTATCAATGGTTTCTTGATCAATTCAAAGAGCACCCTCTAACACCTCTTCGTAGCTCCTTAGCAGGAACTTTTGAAATTCTTCCTTTATCTCTCTATTGAGGGAGTGGAGGAAAAAATCACAAAGCTCCATCTGATCCATGTTTGGAGCACTTGCAGAGGAATAGAGAACCTATCGCCACCTTTGAATGAAGTGGAAAATGAGACTCATTGTGCTCTTGTTTGATATGAAGGAATTCTCTTATTCATGTCCTTAAAAGTTTTTTCATATCAAAATCCTTAATAAACTCTGACACAAGTTGCTTGAAGGAGTGTATTGAAGCCTTCAATATCCTATAGTACCAATCGAGAGTGATACCTTCTAGCATCTTAGGAAAAATCTTCACACAAGAATCGCATCCCATGGGAGAAACTCTTGAATGGACGTTACGTAAACATTGATGTCGAGCGTTAGGATTACCCTCCCCTTTTAACTTTGGAATATTGGGAAAGCATCTTGGGAACATGATAGTCTGGATGGAGAATTCTAGAGACTCCTTAAGATATTCAGAATAGGTCCCCATTATATATGTTTCAACCACTTTGAAGGTCCTTGTCTAGGAGGTGGAGGTTGCATTGGTTGCTGAAATGGTACAATGTAAAAATTTTTTGGGGCATATGGAATCCCCTGTGGCTGACCATATGGACCTAGGTAAGTGTACATATACCCCTGTGGTGATTTAGAGTACATGTGTATGTAAGGGGTTTGATTGTTTTGATATGGAGTTGAAGGCACAAAGCCAAGAAAGCGTTGCATTTCCTACTAGTATGGCATTTGAGAATGTAATTCGAATGGTGCCTATTGTAGATATCCATAAGTCATGTGGGGGAATATTATTAACACCAATCCAGAACTCACGATAATATTTCATCGGGAAATCCTCGTCTTTATGATTATTTCACCAATGAACAACTTTTGGTTTGGTGGTAGTAATCTAGAAACACAATAATGAGACATAACACAAGAATACCACAGACTATGACATGAAATAATGATGAAAAATCTGAAATACACCTGTGAAATACATTATTAACATGAAATTGTTATAATCTCTCTCATGAATTAGTCAAGTGTTACCAACTCCACTTTTTTCCAACAATAGTTATGGGAGAAACTTCACAATTAATTATCTTGATGGCTTCCTTAACACACCTTCACAATGAATCCTTTATTCATAGAATAATTATTACAGCTTTATATCATGATAAATGAGAGTGGGTGGCCTCTCTATTTATAGAAATTTAGGCTTATCCACCCTATCTCTAACATAATATAGGAAATCTCTTTTGGTCAATCATATTCCATGCCTAAACTCTTACCTTTACATATAGACTTATCTTTTTAAGATAAGATATACAAATTTTTCATACTATTTACAAATAAAATACACAAAATATTTATGACATCACTCCTTGTCCTTATTACAAATATAATATTTCTAATTTCAATCATGTAGAATCTACTTCTACTTACCCTAATTTTGACATTTTAACATTACCATACCACTTACAAAAATTATTTACTTTTTACCTCAACATTCCTATTGACTTTGACTATTCTTGTACTATACTTTGTTGGTGGCACCATACTAGTAGCATCATTATCTTCTATCAGATGTCACTACTAATTATACTTAACAACATCCTATTCCTAATACATACATTAATGAAATAGAAATTACGAGAGGAAAATTTTAGTGTCGACATCTTCCCCCTCCCTAGCTTCTACTCCATCCTTGGAGTAGACTACTATGGATAATCTTAAGTCGATGCCTGGAAAATTTTAAGATTTTTGTGGTTGACCCATTTTGTAATGGGAGTACCATCCAATTCCTCCAGTCGATATGTACCATTTTCATGCACAACTACTATTCTGTAGGGCCCCATCCATTTGGGAAGAATTTTTCTATGCCTCCTCTTTTTGTATCGGGAATCATATACTAGGACCAAGTCATTCACCTAAACTTAAGACCAAAGGATATTTTGATCAAAGTACTCCTTTTTCTTCATTTTCTTCTTATAACTTGTAGCCTTTGATATTTTCACATTTCCTCTAGCAAATGAAGATGTACCAACCTTTCCTTTACCGAATCGCTTTCATCCATCCTTTCATTTTTCATAACTCTCTTAGTGGGAATATCAAACTCAATAGGAAGAACTAGATGAATGCCATAAGACAACTTAAATGGGAGTATCTTGTTGCATACTTTGATTTTTCCCTATATGCCTACAATTTTACATGAATCCTTTTATCCCACTTATGTACTTACAAAGCTGCATCTTAAGCATCAATATACACAATGAATGGCTTGCTCCAGTTTGGATTCTTTAAGACAGTGAAGACATTAAATATTCCTTTAGTTTTCAAAATCTTTATGTGCCTTCTTTCCTAGTTCATAAGTAACATCTTCTTCAAGAACTAGGTTAGTGGTTTTGTAATATTTGAGAAATTCTTGATGAACCTTCTATAGTAACCCACATGGCCTAAAAATGATCTCAACTTGCTTCTATTCATAGGAAATGGTAACTCTTTGATTTTTAAAACTTTATCGGGATCAGTACTAATACCATCTTTGGATACAACATGCCCTAACAAAACACCTTTAGAACATCAAAGACACACTTTGTAGGGTTTAGTGAGGATTTTTCTTCATCTAACCTTTGAAATGTTCTCTCCATCTAGTGCAGGTGGTCCATTTTCCTCCTATAGATGCAAAAATCATCCAGGAATACTCTGATGAAGCTTCTAATGTAGGGTTCAAAAATGCTATTCATCAAGTACTAGAATGTTAACTTTGAGCATTATCTGAACCAAAATAAAATAACTCTATAAGAAAATTTTTCCCAAGGAGTGTTGAACGTAGTCTTCATCTTATACTTCTTCGTTATACAAACTTGGTTATATACATTATAGCCATTTGCAAAACTATCACAATCATGGCTAGCTACTTTGTCCAAGATCTAATATGAGAATGGAAGAGGGTAATGATATTTATTTGTTGCCTTTTTGAGATTCTTGTAATCAACACAAATACGTAGCTTCTCATTATTTTTTATTGAGATCACAATGGGAGAAACCTATTCTAAATTCTACACAACAAATATGAATCCTGCATTAAGCAACTTATCTATTTCATCTTTTATAGTCTTTGAAAAAGTAGGATTCATTCTATATGGAATTTACTTTATTGGCTTAGCACAATCTACCAACTCAATAGAATGTTCTACCATACTTACTTGGTAGATTTCCTTGTAATCAAAATTGAATAAGTGCATGTGCCTTGTAAAGAGTTGGAGGTAGGATTTCTTCTCAGTTTCCATCACAACATCACTAATTTTTATTTATTGGAGACGATCATCAATTTCTTATTCAGATAATTTTATGGAATCATGAATCGGTGTGACTGGAAGGATATCCATGAAGAACACATCAACCTCACTTTATTCATCTATTATGTCCGCTTCAATGGTACTACTAGAGTAATCAGAGGATGTCCAATCATTAATTTCATCACTTGAATCCATAGGTTATGCCTTATGATGTCAAGGGATCACGTTTATCTTCACCTTCTCTATGTCATGTCCAAGTGTCATGAAGCCTTCATTCTAGTAGTTTTTACATGAAATATCCTCAACCATGGCTTTCCCAATAAAATTTGGTACACAACAATACCATTCTTCATCACCTAAAAGTTTACCACACATACAACACCCATGAAAAATATTGCCACATCTGAAACAACACCTTTTGGTTTAGTTTTTACCTTGTTTAATAAAATTAACATAAGTGTTGAGGGGCGATAAATTTTAAACTCAACATATTCATTACGAGAATCAATCATTACATTAACGCAAGACCTCCATCTACTAAGACATTATGAATTTAAATACCATTACATAATGCCTTAGCTTGTGGAGTAGGGAGGGATCTACCGCTTCAAAAATAGGGACCTAAACCTCCTTCCTTCGTCGAGCATTGAGTCCACTTCGCAGCTCCCACCTCTTCTCAGAAGACATAGCAAGAAGTTGACCATATGTAATATTTGCAGGCCTTTTGGATAAATCTTATAAGATGGAGTATGGTCCTTGCCCTTGTGAAATCAAAAAATCTTGCACACCCAACTTTCTTCTATGTTTCTTACTAGTATCTCCTTTCATATTCTTAGGATCATTTCCATCTTGGTTATCTTTTTCTTTATTTTATTTTTTTACAAACACATCTACTTCATTATTTATGCTCCTATCTACTACATCCAAAGAATTCATAGGTGCTTTTCCTACATTATTATCTCTTATACCAGAGGTAGAAGATCTATCTAGAAAATTATACTTATAATTACCCTTTTTATAACAACCATAACATACAACTTCAAATATATTTCTTTTTAGACTTCTATCTCCTCCCTGGAAACTAAATTCCTTTCCTTGAAGAAGGTTAATAGTTAACTGGCCCATCTTCCTAAGGATATCTTCATACTCAATGGAAGTACTAGAGGATGTATTTTTTCTCACCAATAGTGGTTGTGGTGTCTAGACCAAAGGTGTTGGTGTATGCTCTGCCTTAATAACAAATTCTTTGGGCTCCTCTTCCATGATTTCTTCTTACCTTCTTATAATATTGTTTTCGTGTTTTAGGTGGCTGGGAATTCATACTTCACTCATTGTCTGATCTCTGGCTTCATCCTCAAAATGAAGTGCTTATAGAGGATATTATCCACACCATTCATCAACCCATCTACTAATTCTTCCTTTAAGATCTGGGCATCGAGCTTCCTCTTTAGCTCTAGAACATGAGCATGATAATCCCTTATCTTCTCCTTCTCTCTTTGGGATAGCTTTTTGATCTTGATCATAAGGTCTGCATATTTTTTTGTTCACCAAATTCTTCAAGAAAAATTTCAATTAATAAATCCCATGAGTTTTTAACATTATCACCTAGTGTTTCAAACCACCTAAGGGATAAACCATCCAAAAAGGTAGGAAAAAATTTAGTCCATTGTTCCCTTCTTATTAGGCCATTACAAATGAAAGATCATTTAAATTCTTGAATAAAAGAGGGAGCATCTTCATTAGATTGGGCTGAAAAATAGGAATCTTTCCCATTTCTAAAAGTAACCACTTTGTGAAATAGCAACCCACAAGTACAATCAACAAGACTTATGTGCACAAATAATTGGAATCACTTTTCATAATCATTTAGCTATTAAATTTCATGCTGTTGAAAATGACACAATCTAGATCCTTTCAAACATTTATGCTCCCAACACTACTGTTGGTAGAAGAAAATTATGGGAAGAGTTAAAACTCTTTAGAAGTAGTTTTAAGGATTATAATTGGTTGGTCATGGGTGATTTTAACACCCCTTTAAACCCCAGTGAAAAATATGGGGGTAGCTCTGATTTCTCAGTTAGTATGGGTGACTTTGTTGATTTTGTTTCTTCTCTTAATCTCATGGATATTGAGCTTCATGGAAACCAATTCACTTGGTCTAACAGAAGATGTGGTGAGAATCTAATCTAGGTAAGATTAGATAGGGCTCTCATCTTTGCTAATTAGATTTTGAGTCAGGATTTTCACCTCTCTTCATTACCTAGGATTGGATAAAATCATAATCCCATTGCTCTAAATATTTACAACTGGACCAAGCCATCACATAACTCTTTCAAATTCAAAAAAATGTGGCTGGAGCATGAAGACATCATGGATAGGATCAAAGATTGGTGGCATTGGGATGGAGAAGGTACAACATAATTTAGGTTAATCTAGAAATTGAAAAATGTAAAGCAGCAAGTTAGAACCTAGAACAAAGAAGTTTTTGGCAATATTTTTGAACAAAAAAAGAGCTAAAACAACAACTTGAAGATCTTGAATTAAAAATCTCAGTCAAAGGTATGAATTATGAAGATCAACAGCTGGAAAAGAAATTACTTTTTGATTTACACAACATCAACAATAGAGAGGAAACATTTTGGAGAATGAAATCCCAGGCTCTATGGTTGAAAGCTGGGGATAGGAACACACAATTTTTTCACATGACCACCCTTAAGCACAAGGCCTATAATAGAATCACTAAAGTATCCAAAGGAAATGGTACTATTACCAAAGATCAAAATGACATAAAAGCAGAAGCTCTAAAATTTTATGAGAATTTATTAATGGAAAGTAATATCTATAATGAAGAAGTGACTTCTTTCCTTTTGGATTCCATCCCAAATAATGTTATCCCTAATGAGAGATTTACAAGTCTTACAAAACCTATTTCCATGGAAGAGATGAAGAAGGAAGTTAATGTTACAAATATATTGTGACATTATTAATAAATTGTAATATTATTAATAATGAGTTTATAGAACTCATATTAATAATATAGTTGTAATAGTTAGTATTAGTATTTGGGTGAGTTGTGAGAACAACTCACGTAGCTATTTTGGTGTGTGAGATAATAAAGGGATTAGAGAGATATCCTTGGGATAGATTTGAGAGATTCTAGGAAGGGGTTGAGAGATATGAGGGATGACTATTGACTCCTAGAATCAAGGAGATCAAACTCTATATATTGTAATCTCATACATGGATAATATATCCCGAATTAATTCAACTTCTTCAATATAATATTTAGTGTTTTATTATGTAGTTTTTATTAGTTTTGTGCTTGAAGGAGATAAATTACCAGGATTGGATGGTTTTCGCTATTTTATTTAAAAAATGTTGGGATATATGCTCGGAAGATTTGTTGAAAGTTGTAAATGAATTCTATAGAACAAGAAATCTAATAAAGGAACTGAATAATACTCACATTGTGTTAGCCCCAAAGAAGTTGGATGCTAAAGACTTCAAGGATTTCAGACCCATCAGCCTATAAATGTTGTTTATAGAAATTTTACCAAAATTATTGCTTCTAGATTACAACCTTTGCTTGTTGATCTTATCTCTAAACAACAAAGTGGCTTCATAAAAGGAAGAATCATCCAGGATGGGGTAATCATGGTTCATGAAACCATTAATTCCATCGATAAAAGTAAAAACGTTGGTATCGAAATAAAATTTGACATGCATAAGGCCTTTGATAGAGTTTCTTATATTTTTTTAGATAAGGTCTCATCAAAATTTGGGTTTTAGAGAAAATTTAGAAAAATAATTTAGGCATGCTATTAGGCCCATAAAATATTGGTTAAGTACAAGAAGGCACGTGGGTGTGTAAGGCAAAAGTGCACATGATAGGGTTTTAGGAGGGTTTAGTAGAACCAGTGGCATACACACAAGGAAGAGAAAAGGTTTTGGGACTTAGCCATTATTTTCATATCAGAAGACCACAAAGAAATCATGGCCTCGACTACGCACATACGGAGGGGATAAGGTGTAATCCTAGCAATTTGGAACTCACTGAAAGGAATATACCTTGTGATAGAATATTCTAGAAGTTTATCATGGTGAAGAATGGAGAGCTCACGTCTCGAAGAAGCATGATCCGATGGAGGACCACTTGGAAACTTGGAAACCGATCTACTACTTTAGAAAGGCATGGCGGTGTTTGTTAAGGCTATATATACAAACGCTCGGTAGAAGAAAAGGGATGGATGCTAGAGATAGAGAATGAAAAGAGGTAAAGCTATGCAGGAATACTATGAGAGCTCTATGGGTTGGGTTTAGAGGATTTGTAGGAGTATGTTATATCAAGGGGATGGGTCTAAATATTTTTCTTTGTACTAAGAAGGGCTTAAGTCTAGTTCTGATGCATGACATTGGTCTACACTATTATATGGATTTGTGATTGCCTTAGTAAATGTAATGTGGTTATCAACATACTTAATATGAATATATGTGGTTCCAATTTTTACTTATATCTGTATGGATTAGTTTTATATATATTTCATATGAGTGGGTGTAAACCCTTGTGCATTTCCTTTTCTGCTATGATTCAGATCTATGTTTTGTAATTTTTTCTTTTCGAATGAATTTATTGGTCTAGAATCCCATTTCGAGCTCTAAAATGAATGTATGGTTCATTTCAATCTCTTCACTTAAGTTTCTATCATAATAATGCATTATCACACAATTCACATAAAGGAAGGGCTCGGTGCCCATGCATGCCTCAGGTGAGTGCCCAACATCCACTGGGTGATAGGCGACGTGTATGGGATTTCCTAGTTCTTTGAAAGGGCATAAAAATGACTACATCTTGGTTCCATTGTTGGTACCTATTTTTAAATTTGTTGTGAGAAATGGCATGCATCTTTGTCCTTGTGATGTGTGATGATAGAGTGCCTAACTTTAGAAAGTGTTGAAACATGGTTCAAGAGCATGGAGGATGAGTTTTCTCAAAGATTCAACATTGGACCTAAGTTCAATGCATGTATATGGGTAGAAGAGAACATATACCATGAGCTATATGAGACATTATTTTTCTGCTTCCTAGTAGAGCTATATGAATGGCTTTCAACATACGCATCCAGATCAAGCTGGTACTATAGATCACGCATGTGGACCCAAGATGACTATCGAGGCTTTAGAGTGCGAATATGACTTGAACACATGTTATTAATCCTTTGGTGAAGGGATTATTAGCTAGTTACACCTTATAATATGCCATTTAGACCTATTATTACCCAAAATTTTGAGTTCGAGTTTCTGAGGGAGCCTAGAGGATCATTTTTGAGTGTTATTCCTCTGGATATGAAGATCTTGGTCATTACTTTGAGTTTAGAAGTGTTCCCCATGGTGGATAAGCTATTACGAGCACTCGTTGAGGAAGCTAGGGTGGAGGAAGATGGTAGACATTACATCTGAAAATGAAAGGGGGAAGATGACTCAGTATATAGTGAAGCTCGTGAAAGGGAGATGACTAGACAACACAAGGTTGCAAGTATGATGGATCTATGGAGGCAGACATTGCGAGAGGGTGTTGAAGTTTACTTGGAAGATGTGTAGCACTGAGAAGTCTTTACTACCCCATCTTGGAAAGCATGGGAGATAGAACCTTTCATCTTCCCGATGAGAGCTCATCGCATGGGAAAAAAATCGTTGGTGTGCATCTCGAACCATATATGCGACAACCAACCCCACGGTTCTTGGTTTTCCAAATCAAGGGAGAAGTATTGATAACCCAATTGGTATTGGTGGGAGTGATCGATCGACACCTAGGAGATATAATTTTTCATTTGGAACATCCATGGTTGCACATACCATTCTAGTGTTTGGAGGAATTTTTGGGAAAAGTGCAAGTACATAAGGTTTGGGAAACACGTCTGGGAGTGGCATGGATACACTTATGGTAGTGGAGCAATCTCACAGACCATTGGCATGTAGTTTAGTGGGATGTTGGGGACACTAGGCATGACCAATTTAGGCCCATTTCCAAATACAAAAGGATCGGAGTGGAATTGGTGGATCTAGAGGCACATGACCTAGTGGATCTAATGGATTTGGTGGAGGGAACACCGGAGGAAACACCAGAGGGAACCAAGGATCTAGATCAGGAGGATAGGGGCCTCAACCACCTCCTCAGGTTTTCTTTGAAATGTCTTTACACTTGCCAGATTACCAAGGTATAGAGGATGCTATGGAACATGTGCACAAGTGTGAATTGTTATAGTGTGTGAAGAGGATCACTACCTCGAGTGGAAGGCAAGTCAATTTGTAACAACATTGCAAGGGCACACGCATAGCTGGTATAGGAAGTATGACCCCTATCAGATAGTGGTAGACTACACCGCATTGAAGAATTCCTTCCTAGTAGAGTTCTATATACCGAAGTTTGAGTAGAAGAGCATTAGCGCTTTGAAGGAGATCTAATAGGGAATGATAGAGAGTGTGTGGGAGTATGATGCATGGTTTAAAACTCTCTTGTCAAAACTGTCATATGACATTCACCCTTCACAACATGCTTAATGGTTTGTTGGAGGGTTGATCACTCCATTTAGGAGGGCATTGTCACATAAGACATTCACTGACCCATGCGAGGATTTAGAGGTTTCCTTACATGCTGAGGTAGTTGGGAGCATTGATACTAGTGTGAGCCCTTTTTGGAGGCTCAAATCACTGCAATGGCCAAGAAGTTAGAGAATTTTTCTGTAAAATCTATGCATGAGACTTGTAGTGTTCTTTGGTGCATAGATTGTGAAGTAGAGGGCATGCCAAGGATATTTTCCCCGAACTTGAAGTCAGTACGCACCATAGCAGTAGATTTTGAAATTTGTCATGGGGACCATGATGCGAGTAGATGTCCCTTATTACAACATGTAATTTGGAAGAATGTGTCTTTACTACAAGATCTATACCTCTACGACCCATGATACTAAGGATTGTAGGCTTATTGATCAAATCCATGAGGCCATTGATCAGTGTGGGTGCCGACCAGCCTTGTCAGTAGTTCCAAGGAAGATGATCATCGTTAAGGACGTGCATATGGGGGTGCATGGGATAGGTTCTTGCAGAGGATTATTTCATTTCAGTAACCATGGAGGAGGAAGAAGTGAGTTCCCATGAGGAACCTGCTATAACTATAGATCTACAGAACATTATAGGCGTGAGTGTCTAGATTTATTACAGTGCTCATGGTGGGAAGAAGCATAAGTATGAGGAGTGCCTTGAGTTTTTGAGCACATGAGCCAACAGAATCAGAAGGAAAAGGGAACTGGGATGGTGAGTATAAAGAAGGCCGACACATAGTGGATTCCTAGAGTGGCGCATGAGTCAGGGTTAGAACCTATTTTGGTGACAACATGAGTAGAGGTTATATGTGCCAAAGAAGTACCAAGGAAAAGGAATCTAGTCTTAAGAGAAGAAGTGGTGCATGGGAAGTATCTGGACCCTTCCCATCAGAAGGAAGTGTATCAAGAGACAATGGATGTCATTCGATTTTGTAGGGATTTTTCCATTGTCTAAAGGAGTAGTCCAGAAGCAGGAGCAAAGGAGGAATGACGAGGCTCCATAGAAGGACCTGGATGAGGTGAAGGAAGTGTGCAAAATGTTAAGGAAAGAGAATATTATTCCCTTACTAGGAGAATGGCTACGAGAGAATATACCACATGCCAGAGTAGAGCGCGAAAGGTAGGTATTACATGCAAACCTCCCTCCCCATAGCCTTGACTATGATAAAGAAATCACACTGAATGTAGTTGTGGATGGTTGGTTGTTGAGTAACATATTGATTGACACAGGAGCAGAAGTCAATGTTCTTACATTAGATGCCTGGAATCAAATGGGAAGGCCCCATTATAGCCATCTTTGAATGTGTTGTATATGGAAAACAAAACTAAGGCAATGCCCATTAGAGTATTGAAGGATGCAGTGATCACCATTTAGGGGGAAAGTTTACTAGAGACTTCAAAGTCTTGGCACTCATCGAGGCAGACAATTTTCCAACATTTCTTGGGCACCCATGGTGCTATAAGAACAACACTAACCTAAGGTTCAACAAATGATATATTAGTTTTGAGAACAAGGAAGAATGGTTCATCATCCCTTTGATGGATGGGAATTTAGTGCCTTACAATGAACCTTTGGGAGAAGAGGTCCTTGATAGAATTTATGTGTACTCCATTAGAGACCGGAGATAATTCACCCTATAGAAGGAGTTATCCAATTTGAAGATGCCCAGTCTGTGAGTGATACAACAAGCATGGCATGTGAAAATTGGGCACACGGGACCTATGAGTTAATTGGATGATAGTTGAGGGGGTTTGTAAAAAGAGTGACCAAGGCATGCTCACTCAAGTACCTAGGTGGAAAGAAGTTGCCAAGTTACTCTGGAGGGGCATACCCTAAATTTTTCTAACGGGTTAATGGAAGATCTAGTGGGAAAATGAGGACGAAAGAAGAGGGATTCTCAGTTATAACCTACTTGGGACTTCAATGCACTGGTGGGCTACACATCAAGAGAACCTCCTAGAGTGGCACAAGGTAAGAATCATGTTTTCTATAAGGTTTTCCAAGATCAACATGCCCATGGTCATTTAAGACCACCATGGTAAAGAGACCACTTCATTTCATATTCAAGCATGTGAGAAGGCTAGGATAGGAGATGAGAAGCCTAACCACCATCATTATGGGTGCATAATCTATATTCCACACTACAAGATTGTGCGCGTGCATGGTATATCCACTAAGAAATACATTGCTTAGACAAGAAATTGGCGAGGAGCTAACAATTGATCTCATCCAAGATTTTTAATATCGAAGCACAAAGCCATCAATGGATAAGGCATTACAAGTGATCAAGTGGCTTATGATGGGGGATAGTTCCATGGTGGAAGAGAAGCGTGGTACTAGATTTTCTAGATGAGCTTGGTTTAGAAGCACACTTTGATGAGGATGATTCAGAGGAGATGTAGTTTGAGTGTGCATGCATAGATAAGGAAAAAGGAAAGATGGTTTATGTCATAGATGGAGAGGAAATGGAAATTCTAGATGTTAACCCTTTGTGTAGGTATGCGCGATGTTATAGATAGCAGCGATGAAAGGACATGTGCCTACTATGACTAGTAAAGATGAATAAGGTTAACATTGGGTCAGAAGCATAACCCAAGGAAGCTATCATTAGAGACTATTAGTTGGAGAAGGAGGTCTCAAAGATCATTGATCTATTACATGAATTCTAGGATTTATTCCCTCACGGGTATCATGAACTCAAAGGCATCCACCATTCCTTGGGGGAGATGAGGATAAAACTGAAGGAAGGTGTACACCGAATCTAGAAGAGGCCATATCGGATGAACCCAAATTTGTGTGTACGGTCAAGGAGGAGATAGAAAAAATGATCGCGCCATGAATCATTAAGGTTGTGGAAGAATCAGAATGGATAATCCCAATGGTCATCAAAGCATCAAAAAGGATGGAAGGATCAAGATCTGTGTTGACTACAAAGACCTGAATGTAGTATGTGTCATTGATCCCTTCCCAACCCTGTTTACTAAAGAAATATTAGAGGGAGTGGTCGGGCACGAAGTCTACTCTTTCACGGATGGATTCTTAGGGTACCACTAGGTGAGGATTACAAAGGAAGACTAGAGAAAGACAACTTTTTCCACTGAATGGGGAAGTTTTTCCTATATGGTCATGCCTTTTGGGTTGAAGAATGTGCTTGTTGTGTTCTCACGCATTGTAGTACAAGCCTTTCAGGACTTCATCCATAAATTTATTCAGGTCTATTTGGATGATTGGACTGTGTATGGTCTAGTCAAAGACCATTGTGATAACTTAAGACTAATGTTTGAAAGGTGTCGGTAGTTGAGGATATCCCTAAACATTAAGAAGTGTGTCTTTTTACGCCATTTGGAACCTTATTGGGACATATCATATACAAGGAAGGCTTATTAGTAGATCTTGCCAAGGTTGCATCCATTGTGGATTTAGGGTAGCTAACTAGCCAAAGCATCGTGCGTAGATTCCTTGGGCATAAGGTTACTATAGGAAGTTTATCAAGGGATATACCAAGATCTCACCCTTAGAGAGGAATTCCTTAAACACAAGAGTGTATTTCATTGGGGATAGACACAATAGAGGGAATTGACACTTTGAAGGATAGGATTATCACAACACCCATACTCTGTTTCCCCATTTGGGATAAGCCTTTCCATGTTCATGTGGATGCCTCTAGTACAACCATCGGAGTAGTACTAGCACAACATGGTGAAGGGATTATTGAACATCCCTTGTGTTTTACAAGTAGAAATTACACCACTACTAATCACGAAGCATTATCCATGATCTACGCATTGCACAAGTTCAAGCAATATCTACTAGTAAAACCATTTGTATTCTACATGGACCACATGACATTAAAATACTTAGTAAACAATCCCATTCTACAAGGGTGCATATGTCAATGGGTCCTGTTATTCCAAGAATTTGAGTTCACAGTGGTTGTCAAGCTAGGAAAGAGTAATTCTAGACCCAATCACTTGTCTAGGATTGACTCAGAGAGAGGACACACAAAGCATTAAGGATACCATGTCAGACACGCAACTATTTAGGTTACGGCATGTGCACCCTCATACTTAGAGGATATTTCAGTGTTTCTAAAAATAGGTGTGGAACTAGAAGGGATGAAAGCATTAGAAAGGAAGCAATTAGCCATACACACCGCACCCTACATGTTGTTAGTGGTGATTTGTACAAGCTAGGACATGATGAAGTGTTGCACCAGTGCGTGCTAGAACATGAGCACCTAGCTATTATGGAGGAGGCACATGGAGGAAGTGCAGAGTGGACACTATGTAGGGGATGCCACTATGCACAAGATATTACAAGTTGGGTTATGGTGGGAGACCCTATATCAATATTACAAAGAGTATTGCAAGGCATGTGATCATTGTCAGTGCCTTGGAAAACCAGGGTGGAGGGATGAAATTCCTTTGTGCCCTATTCCAAGTATAGAGCCATTTGAAAAGTGGGCCATAGATTTTGTAGGCCCCATTTCACTAGCCACGTGTAGGACAAGATCACACTATGTAATCACTTGCACAAATTATTTGACAAGATGGGTAGAAGTAGTGCCTACCAAGGATTATATTGTACAATAGCTAGGTTTCTATGGGAAAATATTATTACAAGGTATGGATGCCCGTTAAGCTTAACTAGTGATAGGGGTATGCATTTCCTAAATGAGACCATCCTGATTATGTTAGAATAGTTCATGGTGGCTCATCATAAGACTACCCCTTACCATCCACAAGAAAATGGAACTACCAAGGCATTTAATAAAATACTAAGTCATACCCTGACCAAAATTTGTGACATTGGTAGACAAGATTGGGATGACAAAGTATCAGCAGTTCTATGGGTGTATAGGACAACCTACAAGAGGTTGAATAAAGCCACACCATTCCAATTGGTGTTTGGTGTAGAGGTTGTCCTACCCGTTGAATTCATGTTACCTTCTCTACATATAGCGCACATAGGAGGATTGGCCAACAAACAAGCATTGGAGGAAAGGATTGAAAAATTGATGAAATTGGATGAGAGATGATCATTAGCTAGGTGGATTCAAAAGGATGAAAAGGATAAATAAAAGGCATGGCATGACCACCACATCAAAAACAAATAATTTGAGGTTGGGAAGATGGTATTGTTATATGATTCTAAGTTTTTGTGCCATCCTGGAAAGTTGAAAGTCCATTGGTTGGGGCCCTATATCATCTCGGACATCCTTAATTCAAGTGTGCTAGTTGAGAGTGCTAGATGGGATGAGATTTCCAGGCCATTTCAATGGGAGTAGGTTGAAGCCCTACTATAAATAAGTCTTCTTGGTGTTTGTAATAAGGTAGTATTGCTAGTTTGTTTAAAAAATTTCTTTATGTAATTTCTTTTCTTGTGTTTCCCTTTCTCGTCATTTGTTATGTTGTTTGTTTTGTGCCTTGGGCACCGATAACCACATTACTTTTTGAAGGTTGTGCATGCATAGAGGACCACACATCTGTTTTAGTGTGGGGTGGAGTAATGCAAAGTATAGGCCCGTAATACAAGTTGAACTGGTAGTAGAAGTTGCGGTGAATGGCCCAGATGATGGATACAAAGTGCGTAAGGATGAAGGAAGCACATGGAAGAAGAGGTGGATGAAAAGGTTGGTGTTAGGATAAGACTTTAGAGAAACCACGTATAGAGGAGGGAAAAGCATAGGAACAACATGAGGTAGGCGAGAGAAAAAATTAGGTGAAGGACAAAAGAAGTGCCTTTGGTGCTATTGACACACACATAAGAGTCTTCTATCAGGATGATTTTTTACACACCATAAGGTTATAGAATGTTTCGCTCAAGATTTGATGCATAAGTGAAGGGACGTAAGGCCGGATTGGCGTAGAAAAATATGTATTTAGTGTTAAGTACGGTGGTAGGTAAAATAGAATTTAATGTTGGAAAGAAGGAAAAGCTATAAATAAAATTCAGAACTTCATTATTTTACCTTGCGTTTACAAAGTGAAAATATTTCTCGTAAACTAGGGCATCCAAAAGCGATCTATGTGAAGAAAAATTTAAGAAATCTAAGAGGACGTGACTAGAGTAGATCCGCAAACTAGTAGGAAAGGAGTACACAGGTGTGGAGGAAGTTGTTGAGAAGTGTCATCTTGTGGAAGAATTATTCTAGTTAGGGTTTGGCAGCTAGGGCATGGTGTTAGGAGGGTTTCTTTGCAAGATTGAGCATTAGGGTTGGATAGAGTGGTAGAGCAGAGAAAGGAGAAGATGTTTGAAGTGTTAACCTAACCAAAATAATGTAAACAAAGAAAGCAACTTGCTCACCTAAAAGGAGAAGGGCAAGGGAGGGGAAGCAAACTTGATTACCATCGCAAACACAAATGAAGAGTGGTACGCATAGATGCAATACATGGATGGGTTATTTCTAGGAAAATAATGGGAGTCTCATTTGTAGAAAATGATTGTGAGTGACTATGATCATGCACCTACATGATAGAAAAAAAGAAATGGCTTTGGAGCTGGTTCACCCAACAAACAAGAGGACACCAGAGGGCATGCCCATATATAACGATGAACTAAAAGTTAAATTGGAGAAGGCAGGGTTACTGTAACTTTACAAATTACCCTACTTAGCAAACCACGAGTGCTCTATCGGTGGTTAATGGCACATGTTCACGAATACCATTTTTATTTCATGGGGCGTAAGATGCACATAACTCCCTGGTTGATTTCCAAGTTCACATGCCTTATCTATTAGGGGGTTAGCATTGATGATGACCTAAGTGACATGAAGGCCATAAAGGAAATAGTAGCCGTGTATGACTACAAGAAACAATTACTATACTTTGACATCATAGAGATTCCGGACCTATGATGAGGATGGCCACACACTTGGTAACCAAGCTCAATGATCAAGAAATATGGACTCAAGTGAACAAGGCATGGCTGAATGTATGCCAGAAAATATCTAAGGGGACCATCTATAACTTGTCCCCTTTCATCACGGATGAAATCATTAATAGTGCACAAGAGGGCGGAAGATACTATTCGGCAATGTCCTCCTCACATTTTTTTCTCGAGATCGAAGTGCTCAATGGGCCGGAAAGGTTCATTTGGGAGTACCTAGAAGAGGAGCCCTCACCCGCGAAGAGGTTCACAAAATAAACTTGTGAGACCATGAAAATCACTCATAAGGTGCACTTAGACAAGTGGTACAAGTGCATGAGGATGCATTTGGGGAAGAATGGAGGATTCTAGAGAAGTTATCTAGGATCGTGAAAGGAGAGGTAGAATTCGCGGTGTATCAACATTTTTACATTGATAGATTTAGGTTGACAGATGAAAACATGGGTCTATGGTGCAAACTACCCTTCTCCTTTATTGTGCAATACTTCCAAGTGGGGGTGAATAGGTTCAAAGAGGCAAAGAGACTAAGGTTTGACCTTAGTGAGGTGGATCAAGACCACAAAGAGCTTTCTTTGAAAGTTATTCTATGCCAAGAAGTGCGCATACATGGAGAGATATGTTTCCCATGAGATACAAATGATGAAGCCTACAACATTGTCAATCACTTTGGAAGGGATGCACAACAAGGGTATACCTTCACGTAAGGCCAAAATTTGAAAAGGGTGCATACTTGGAAAATGAAAGACCCCACAGGAAGGAAGAATCCCTCACCAAAGAAGAGGTGCGAGAAAGCACCAAGTCTTTAGACTACACAAACGGTAAGTGCGGTGGAGATAAGTGCTAAGGCTATTAATTATGCATGGAGAAAGAAGTACCTAATGAAAGCAAAGACCTGATCACCTCAATTATTTCAAAAGGACCCACAAAATGAGGTGATAACTTGGTAGCCTTGCCAAAATTTATAGAACTCTTTCTCAGTTTAACACGAAGAAAACCTTTTCACCAAGTTCAAATCTCAGGTCAACCCGCTTTAAATCAACATAACTTTTCTACCTATCTCGCTACTTCTTTCAAGTGTTCATGAATCATTTTAACTTTATTGTTCCATTTTAGTAAGGATTTCAAGCCCAATTACCTCTCTATCCTCAATGTTGTCCCAACTACAATGGGGTTCTCGCATTTTCTTCCATAAAGTGCCTCGAAAGGTGCCATCTTAAGAGAAGCGTGATATGTATTGTTGTATGCAAATTTGACTAATGGAAGATATTCTTCCCATTTGTACTGTTGATCCATACAATACATCCGTAACATATCTTCTAACACTTGATTTAGTCTTTCAGTCTGTCCATCCATTTCTGGGTGATACGCAAAACTGAAGTTCAGTTTAGTTCCAAGAGCTACATTTAGCGTTTTCCAAAACCTTGACGTCATTCTTGGATCCCTATCTGATATAATCAATTCAAGTACTCCGTGTAATCAGAAAATTTTGTGTATAAATATTTTAGCTAACACCAGGGAATCATCCTTCAGATTTCCAACAATAAAATGTGCTACTTTCGTTAGTTTATCAACAACTACTAAAATAACATCATGCTTATTTCTTGACATAGAAACCCTTGTACAAAATCCATGCTTATTACTTGCCATTTGTACTGCGGAATGCTATGGGGATATAATAAACCAGCTGGGTGCATATGTTCCGCCTTCACTCGCTGACATTCAAGACAATGAGTCACAAAATTAACAACATCCTTTTTCATTCCCTTCCAGAAATATTGTTGTTTTATATCAGCAAGCATTTTAGTAATACCTGGATGTCCCAAAAAAGGTGAATTATGAAATTCAGCTAACAATTTATTTCTCAAATCATTAAGAAAAGGTATGTATACTCTATTTTCATAACATAAGATTCCTTCATTATCGAAATGAAAAGCTTTATACCTTTCATCGAATCTATAGCAAGTGTTGTTTTTACTTGCTGAAAGTATAAATCAGATTCCATTGCTCTTTTTACTTCATCTTTATAGTGAGTTCTTAATGTTATAAGGGTAGAAATGTGTTGCCTTTGACTTAGAGCATCTACTACTCTATTCTCTTTTCCTTTGATGTAACTTATATCAAAATCATATTGAGACAAAAACTCTAACCACCTTCGTTGTCTTGCATTCAGATTAGGCTGAGTAAAAATGTACTTCAGCCCAAGGTGATCAGTTTTCAACTCAAAAGGTTTACCAAGAAAATAATGCCTCCAAACTTGAAGTGCATGTATCTTGTGGCAAGACAAGTTTTGTAAATCATGTGGAACATAATTCAACTCATGTAACTTAAGTTTTCTACTTTCATATGCTATAACATGATCATTTTGTAACAAAACACCTCCAAGGCCTTCCCTGAGATGCATACATTACAACAGTAAAGTCTCCATAAGGATCAGTACACCTAAAATAGGTGCTAGAAGTCAACTGATTTTTAAACTTTTAAAAGCAGATTCACATTTATTATCCCAAGCAAATTTCTTATCCTTTTTCTGCAACGAAGTTATCAGTACAACCACTTTAGAAAAATCTTTAACAAATTTCCTATAATAACCAAAGAAGGCCCATGAAGCTTCTTACTTCATGTACATTATTTAGTGCGAGCCACTCGAGTTATTGCCACTATTTTAGAATGATCTACAAAAATTCCTTCTTTACTTATAACATGACCCAAATAATGAACTTCGCTATCAAAGAAAGAACATTTGGATAACTTACCATATAATCTTCTCTTTCTCAAAATTTCCAAGACTACTTTCAAATGCTCATTATGCTCCTCGACACTTTTAGAATAAATGAGAATGTCATCCAAGAATACAAGCACAAACTTGTCCAAGTATTCTTGAAAGATGTTATTCATTAAGTTCATAAAAGTGGCAGGTGCATTAGTTAATCCAAAGGGTAAAACCGTGAATTCATAATGTCCATACCTTGTCCGGAAAGTTGTTTTATGAATATCTTCATCTTTAATTCTTAATTGATGATACCCCGATCAAAGATCTATCTTGGAATATACCGATGCTCCACGCATCTAATCAAATAAATCATCAATTCTAGGAAGTGGATATATGTTTTTGATTGTTGCTTTGTTTAACATCCGATAATTAATACACAATCTAAGTGTTCCATCTTTCTTTTCCACAAATATCACCGAGTGCTCCCCAAGGTGAAATGCTTGGTCTAATCAAACCTTTGAAAAAAATTCTTGCAACTGAGCCTTAAGCTCCACTAATTCTATGGTAGTCATTCGATAAGGTGCTTTAGATATAGGTTATGTACCTAGTTTGATCTCAATGGTGAAGTCAAACTCCCTTTTGGGTGGTAAACCCAATAATTCTTCCAGAAATACGTCTCTAAAATTCTGTAACAATGGATATTGTTTCATGAAATCATTGTTTTCTTCTTGATTCAGATATTTTTACTGCATACAAGGTACAAACTTTATTTTTGGCCTTTTTAAGTTGCATAGGCGATAATTTCTGATGAAATTTCTCGCTTTGCTTGAATCTCAATTGTTTTTCGTAGATCATCTAAACATCCTATATGTTTTTCAAAGTAGTCCACTTTTGCTTTATGCTCAGATAACCAATTAACAATGATGACAATGTCATAGGACCCCACAGGTACAACATAGAGATCAACTTCAAGTGGAAAAGTTAGGTAAGTGAAGGATTGCCCCAAAAAGAAACATACTAACTATATGAACAAAATTATTACCATAGTGTACAATCCATGATTTATCCATTTTTCCAGCTTTTCTTTTAATTTTTGAAGTGAGTTTACTAGAAATAAAACATTCAAGTAGCTCACGTATCAAAAAGAAAAGTCAAAGGTATGCCAAATAACTTACCAGAACTTTTATAAGTGTCACTTGTTTTTCATCTTGCTTGTACTCTTTGTAACATGTATCTTATGCTTGCTGATTACAAAGATCCTTCTTGAGGACATTGATTTGCATAATGATCCTTTCCAAAATATAACAACCTCTCTACGGGTCCCTTCTTAGGCTCTCGAATTATTTCCAGCCTTAAAATTGTCACGTTGGCCTCCATAGGACTTTTGCCCATTATTATAATTCTTTGCAAAATTATTCCTTGCATTCCTGATAGGCTTGTTCACTGTTGTCTTCTTATTATTATCAACTGAAAACTTATTTTTGTTACCAAACTTTTTCCATGGTCCCTTCTTAGGTGCAAGAGAAGCTGAAGAAGGATTTGGAATTTTCTTCCGCACCTCCTCTTTATGAGCAGAAATAGCTTTTAATTTCTATTCCTGCCTTATGGCCTTTTCGACAACCCCTTCCATAGTGGTTGGGCTGTGAACATCAACCTCTCCCCAATCACAGGATTCAGTCCCATGATGAATTTTCATATTCTGAACTTCTCGTCAGTTTGATACTACGGTACATACTTGAGGAGTTTCATAAACCACTCCCAATACTCAGTTATAGTTAGCTTCCCTTGAGCTAAGTTCTGAAATTCTATCATTTTCTGATCATAATAAAGTTGTGGCAGCCAACGTTGCCTAAAATAACCTTTAAATTGATCCCAAGTGATGTTAGTTTCATCAATATTTAACTCAGCCTTACGGCTGTCCCACCATGAAGATGCTTCATGGGAAAGCTGATATGCTCCCCAAATAGCTTTGGTTTCCTCTGAGAAGTTTCTTATTGCAAAATACTTCTCCATTTCGCTAAGCCAATTCTCAGCTCCATCTCCTAATGTGGTGCCATCAAATTTGGGTGGACTTATCCTTTTTATATCATTAGTGAGTTCTGCTGCCAACCTGGCCTTTTTGTTTTCTAGTTGGACAAGCACATTACCATTATTATTATCAACACCCAATTCGGCGTTTCCCTCGGAGGTGCTTGATTGTCATTACCAGCTTCATCTTCCTCCTCATTTCCCATCACTTGCTACTCAAGTACAGTCAAATGATCTCTTGTATCCAACAGGGCAACAAGGATCTCATCAATTTTTTGTGTTGTTGCTGCTCCTTCAACAGGTGGAGCATTATTCGCAACGTTTCCCCTTGTTCTAACCATTTTCTGTTACAAGAAAATTTAGGTTTTTATCAGATTATGGACACAATAGGTCCAAGAGTGTAACCTTCAGCTCTGATACCAAGATGTAACATTCCCATTTAATACCTTTAGAAACAAGAATTTTTTTTTTTTTTACATGATTAATGTTCTCTATTCTAAATACATAATTTAGAACACACATATCATAGCAATCATTCATATAACAGATAACCATATGCAGCTGTAATGACTCGGTGTACCACCGATCTATTCATCTCATGACTCGGTAACTTCCGATCTATTCATGTGTAACTTGAGCTTGAAGTTTTCTACTGAATACTTCATATACATGGTTCTCTTATCCCATTCGGGTTCTGAGTGATCTGTCCAAGGAACCTATCTAAATAATTGTTACCATTATTCATCGGCATCATGATCCTTAGACTAGGTGACATAGGACAACGCAATCAGCAACTTGCGATACTTTGGCCAAAGATTCATAAAATATTGTTCATATTTCTTATTCCTTGATGGCATACACGTCAATCTAGAATACGTCCTCCACCCCACTCAATAGTTACATAGAACATCCTTACTGACTCCTATCAGTCCCCTTGCCCCAAGGTTTCACTCTGGATCGGGTTAACATCATAGTCCACGTTATGAAGAGGCTCTTAAAGTCTAAGGATAAATTGGCATACAGGGTCAACCCAAGTTAACCCCGTGTGCCAAGGTACCCTGAGACTCAAAGGGCTTTCTCATAACCTGATTATGGTCCTAACCAGTCCAGAGAGTAATCTTGATCAAGTCCTAGGTGTGTAAATCTTAACGATCGATGCGAAGGGTGCTGCCATATGTCATCTGTATTGTTGTATCCTTGAGAAGATCCTAATCTTCTCGAAGGTACAACCTTGCAGTTGACATGTGTCAACATCCTATGGAATAGCCTTAGAAAGATGTACATACCTCCAAGAATTTACTTATGTTAAGTTATATTTAGGTTACAAGACTTCATAATTAGGCAGCCTGTTCAATCCCCGAGTCCAACACTTCTAAGTTATCTTTTTTTGTGTAAAGGCTCAGATTTACGAAGAGGGTCTTAATTTACTTTTGATTGTTTCCTGGTTGTCGGTTGGGACCGAACAACCCTTTATCTACAAAAATTAGGACAACAACCATTTAAGTTCTTAAATTAAGAATATAACTCAACTAACGAGGGAAATGTACCAACCTAATAGGTTGAGACATATCAGACTTTATACCGTTAAGCCTCAACGATTATAGTTATTTATTCCCATTCATAAGTTATAATGAGCTACTAATTAATAATGTAGAAATCAGCCACATCATCAGCTATGGCTTACTTAAGAAGATCCTCTATCACACATTGTTCCACACAATAAGAATGCACACTTGTTCATATATCCAATAAGAAGATCATTCCAATCAAAGTAAGATACACATAATTCATAGGTAGATTCCTCACAGTTTCATTCATTTACAAAAACCTTACAATTACAACTTATACACTTCTGACATGTTTTAAGACAATAGCCCTCAGCAAAAGAGATGACCTTTCTTTTCACAATACAGTTTGAAAATCAAATCAGAATTCTTCTCAAAACCCAGTATTAGAATAGTCAATGAATCATATCAGAGTTTATCTTCCTTTGCCACTTACAAAGTCCATCTGCAAAATTGCTAGCACGGGTCAGTTCAATGAACTGAGCATGATAAGCACTAATCCTTAAAACAATTGCATTCCTCTAATTGTTTCAATTAAACAACCCTATTAGAATGACTTCACTTAATTCATACTTTATACCCCAAAATGAAATCAATATAATGAGGGTCTACATACACTATTATAATCAAAAGGACAGAAGGAATATTCTATTCAACTTGTCCTCAATTTAAAGCATAATTGAAATCAACAATTACCTTCACAACTCAAGATCATATTACACCCTGAGATTTCTTTCCATCAGTTATATTACAATTTCATATTACACATAAATTACAAACATAATTTCAACTAAATCTACTTTGGATGATTCATCTCATTTCTATCCAAAGAGTAAGAAGAAGTATCTTGATTTTTATGTACCTAATCATCCGAAAAAGGCTGAAACTGTGTATATCATGTTTTGCTCTCTTTTATTTAACACTAAACCAATTGAAATATTAAATTCAATAGTCATACAAAAAATTTAAACGAGAGAAATGGATTACTATCATTTGTAAGTTCACTTGTCAATCAGTCCATCTTATATAACTGATTTTCAATCATAGAATTATATAAAGCAATAAATACAGGATTAACTTACGATAAGAATAACAACAGTAAGTTTATACCCATAACATAACCTGCTGTAAAATGAAAGGAGTTTCCTAGATTAGGATTCCCAATCCTGATATTCCTTCCATCTTTTAAGTAAAAATCTGCCACTCCATAACTTTAATAGTTGGGTTCCTTAAATAATTTTTATAGGAGAAAATATAATAACCTTCCAAAAGAAATCGACATAACTTTCCCTCTTTTTACAGCCTCTTTCTAACCTGTCCTTTCAACTCGAAGATAAACAGAGCTGACCAAACACTATTTTAACCAAGTTCTAGAACTAAATCCATATTCCATGAAATAATAACCATTTATCATACCTAATAAAGGCATAATGATCTGTTACCGTCACTTAATTACATACCACAGTACGATTCAGGTAGAAGCGCTATATATAGAATTGCCCCTAGATCCTTACAGGATCTACCACTATACATTCAATGAAACCAAAATTATATTCTACATAAACGCATTACAACCTATCAACTTGATACAGACCTGACTCAAATAAACAGGCTATTATCCTTCATATGCTCGAACCATTCGAGATGAAAATTGAGTACTTACCACTGGACCAAATCATCGTTCGGTGCTTTATTTTTAAAAAAAAAAACTAATCAAGATTAGAAATTCAGTATATGATACGTATTCCAATCCTAATTTCAAAACACCTAAGATCACAGTATTCTTGTCATTATAAAGGTTATGCAACAACAGTCAAAGTAAGACAGATCTTCTACAAGCTTCATCCATTTTTACTTCAAATGTCAAATTCAAAATATCATTTTAAAAACCCAGAATTGATGACCACCATCCATCGCTACAACTTAACCATCAAGCAACCAAAATTCGAAAGAAGAACAGAGCCTCATTCAACAGCTAATCATTCCGTATAACTCATATTGCCATCGTACATAGACACCTTAAGATTTTACAACTAATGCCATAAAATGCAATAATCACAGTAACTGAAAAACGAACAAACACCTTAACAAGTGGTGTAAAGAACTCAGTCATTCCATGTTGCCAAATACATATTATGTAACAATCAAGTCTTCTTTTACTGAATTTACATGCAACCAGCTATCGCAACATTTTCCAGTTCTATTGATTTTAAACTTGTTACAGTCATAGTTCCTCATGGCAAGCAACAATCTATTACTCCATTCACAACAGGAACAAAGAAACTAATCTTGACCAAAGAAAATACATATTCTTTAAAAATGTTTTCATCCATGTAAGCAATTTTTTCAATATAGCAATCAATCAGACAGAAGCTTACAACAGTCACTAGCTGTATACCCAAATGGGTATGAAAACACAACACTTCCCAAAACCCAAAACAATGAATACAACCAAAATGTTTATCATCAGCATGGATCCTACGAAATCGAACACCTTATCAATTCATCACCCCAGAGAATCCTATGAATTCTGGTACAGTTTCAAGTTACCATTACACAATAAGGAAAAATAGTGTGACAACTCTAACAGAGTAAGGAGTTCCGAGCCTAACCCACAAGCAAGGAACAAGAAAACAAGTTTCCTTTGAACTAACATTTCCATGTTCAAACCCGAACCCAAACTTTCATAAAACCCACAAATCATTCTTACCAGCCAAGACAAAATGCGCAAATATCATCAGAACAGAGTTGTTTTAATGAAAACATTTAAAGGAAAGCAAGATTTTAACAGTTAGGGCATATCATGCCTGATGGTGTTGCTCAAAAGTCGAAGAAGACCTCTGGACAAGCTTGCCCCTTCTTCTCCTTTCCACTGAAAGATTAAACAACATAGTATTGCTTCCTCCATGCCTTATATATTCCCCACGACACAGTAGCAAATTTGAAACTTTCAAAATTGCCATGCAACTAAGAGTAAACTGCTGGTTGAAAAAATAGTGCTCATGCAGAGTGAAAAATGGAAGGCATAACAAAAGAAACAACCAAATAAAATTCCTTTTACATGTCTCTCACAGTGGCCCGAGCTCGAGAACCCATGCAATTTAATTTCATTAAATCCTTTTCTCCCGCCCATTTTCCATTGCCACCGACCGCCAAAGTTGGCGAGTTCTACATCGCAAAACACAAGTGTTTCCATCTTTAGTGATGCTACCACGTAAGTTTCCCCTTTTTCCAAATTAACCTCTGCTAACCTTGGCAGTACTCCCTACCCCTTCATCCTTATCCTCATCTTAAATGCCCTTGAAAACACCACCCCAAAGCTTGTGACCCCTTTTTAGGTTCCTTTTTAAAAGCATTAGTTTAGGATAGGTTAGTTCATAGGTTAGCTTAATCTTAACATCTTAGGGTATAACATAAGTCACCCCCTCCTTAGTATTAGGTTTGGTTAACCCTTAGGGATATCAAGTTCATAGTTTTAGGACTAGGTTAAATCAACTAGTCCTTAGCAACAACAGGTTTAGTTTAGGTCTAAAACTAACAACCGTACTGATTTCCCTTTTTTAAGTCTATTTTAATAGACTGAGTCATCATACTGAATTCAAAATAGAATACAACGTTCCTAAATCAGATTCTGGATTTGCATCAAGTAAATTAGTTTTAGATGGAAAAACCTACATATCTTACCTGGCTCAAGGTCAGGTCCTTTCCGATGCCAAATGATTTAGACCGGATTCCGATTGCAATGACCTGCCAGGATTAATTTCTGAAATCCAAAAAACTCCCACTACGGAAATATTTTCATATGAAGAAGGTTTTAAAAGAACTTATACTTTCTAAGTTCAGTCAGACTTAATAATTCACAAAATGTCAATACATAATTGTTCATCCCGAATATAATTAAAACATTCCTTGGATCAATTCAATTGATCCAAGGATGAGTCATAGAGATAGATAAGTCTACGATCTCATGGAAATCAGATTGCACTCAATGCAAGAAATGAAGAAAATAAATCCAAGCATATTCTCATTCAATCACAGATCCTGAGAGCAGAAAGAACACAACCAAATCCAAGCATGATTTTCCCGTAATCAAAAGAGCATATCATCATAAGGAAAAAAAATCACATATCAACACTCGAATACAAAGGAGAAAGTAACAATAGTTGGGGTGTTACGGACTTACTCTAGTGCTCTTTTGTTTCACCACTATGCTTATACATCAGGAATTATGTAGGAAACACAACATGCATATCTCAAAACTGCACAATAGAAGATATATTGAAAAATTTCACATTACTTCCTATAAGAATCGTAATGTTCTTAATCATAGTCTCTGTCATTAATCACTTCCACTCGATCTCGAACAACATAGAAAACTACCACTGCCACTGGAAGCTTTCCTTGACTAAGTCATTTCAAAATGGGAATGGAATATTGGTATGTATTCCCCCCCACAATGTGAAATTCCACTCATATAGATACTGAGAAGCAAAATGCATCGAAGAACATACTCATGAATGGATCTTGCTAGTTAGGTCTTACTACACATGGTCACTAATGCTAGTGAACGTATTCTTCGGTGACCATCTTCCAAAGAAATATGGTAGTCGGAGGACCAAGTCGGTCAGAGGATAACCGCGGTCATCTATGCTCCAACACAACTCTCTTTCCAACATCCATCAAATACCACACAAAACAGGAACACTACAAATTGAATCACACTGAGAAAATGGAAACCACACTAAAAATCATATACTCACACCATACATATGCCACCACAGCTTCTACGTGGCCCCGTCATTGGTGACTGACGAGAGGTCGTTGTTCGACCTCCTTCCTCCATCATACGTACCACTTAGGTCAGAGAAATGTGCTCAGACTTCTTTTCCAAACTTCTCATTTTTCGTAAAAGATGGTCTTTGTATTCTTTAGTTGTCAACCTTTTTCTTTTTAGAGATCTAGGTGGTTCAAATTCACTGTCACCTTCATATCCTTCTTCTAAATTTAGCATAGCTGAATTTTCTTGATCTTGTATATTTTTGATGTCTCTCTCCATGGTAATTGGTTCCATGAGAATACATTTTTTTCTTCTTTTCTTGACCATTGTGAGATAGGTGTCAGATACAACCGAAAATGCACCCTTTTTACAAATAATTAAAATTTTAATATAGCTAAAAGCTATTGATTAAAATTTTGACATATACTATTAAAATAACAAAATGACTCAAATTTCGAATAGAATCTAGTGACTGATACAAATAGAACTGCATGAGTGAATTCACAGGTTAGAATATCTGTAGAAAATACACCAATACTTACGTGGTGGAGAACTTACAACTGATTTACATGTCACCTTCAAATTGCCTTCGATTGAGGTCTTCGATGCACGAATTTCTACCAAACCATTCACTATGCTGCATACTTGCACATGGATATATAGAGACACGTGGCACCCAAATGACGTGGCTTTACTTGCTATTATTGTCTCAGCTGATCAGTTTCACACATAATCTGCGGAAATTATGTGCAGATGAAAACTTTAATAGCAGGAAGTGACGTGTTCAACATGCAATAATATGAATTTACCCCTTTTGAACAAAAAAAACCAGTGGGCTTGAGAATATGTGGTGAATTCAAGTGCAAACCAGTCCAATGCAAATTCCAAAGTCTGCACAGCTTGGAGATGGAGTCACCTTTGTGGAAATCTAGGCGAGGAAGAGCTCATGGAGATGGTGATGTGAGATTCACAGATGAATATGCCAAGCCAAAATACCACATAAAAAATGAATGCCTCATATATGGTACGTGGAAATAGTTGAGTTCAGTCTTAGTTTGAACCCAGTGCAAAGAAGAACAGGAGATTCACCATAGACACATAGATCAATATGTAGAAAATCTTCAATGGCGCTTTAAATTTGGATATCTGATGGATTTACGTGAGTTGAGACAAGATGAAAGACGTGAACGGGTCTAAGGAGTCTACAATTCTAGAAAATTTGTTGGAGATCTCTGAGGCGTAATACTATCACAATAGTTGATTTACCATATGCCAATCTGATGAGCAGATCTAATACAAGTTTTAGATTCGACTGTACGAGCTGTGGCAAAGACATCTAGATTAAAATGAAACACAAGAAAATCCCCTATCACATAAATGCACAGAATAAATCTTCAAACCTTCTACCAATTAATAGATTTATCACTTGTCTCTCTCATTATCAGGGGCAGTCATATCTTTGGAGAAGCCCCTTAATCATTTTAGATATTCATGTAGAAATAGAGAAACCACCAGGCTCTGATGCCAAATGAAAAGGATCAAAGAGCTTTGCACAGATTAATATTATATTCTTCACTATATTGATGTTCAGATACATGTGGCTATTATATAGCCATATACATAGCCAAAACAACCTCCAACAAAATAGGGAGGTGTTATAACAATTAACACTATTTAGTTGTGATTGTTACTCCCGTAACAATACACAACTCAACACCAATAATATATTATTGTTTATATAACAATAGTATATTAATAACATATAAAACTATATAATAATAATAATTACCAACATAATTATTATCTTACATAATGTAAATACTAATTCCTAACGAAGCAAGAAAGAAAGAGATTGAAGCACCAAAAATTTACTACATATTAGCAACCCTACAAATACTTATGCCAAGGGTAGGGAGGAAGGTCTTATTAAAAGAATTGAAAAACTGGAAAAGGAAGTTGGAAACCTAAACAAAGAGCTCAAACAAATTTGTAATAAAGATGGAAAAAGAAAGATGCATAATGTGAGGATAATGAACAAACTCTACAAATTTTTCAAGAAGCTCAACTCTATGGACAATAGACTGGGTAATGCAAAAGGCATGCATGATTGTACCATTTCTATGCTCAAAGTAGTTTACAATTTCATGGAGCAACATGTTAAAAGTGTTTGTATACTCAAAGTGAGATTCTTGCACGCAATCTAGGACTTAGATTCAACAAGAGACTTGGTTCTCTCACAAATTTGGATAAAAGGATCCCTCCATGTCATCGCCACTCGGGATTATTCACCTCTCTGTAGAAGATAAAGATAAAAATTGATAAAGTAGTCAATTGAAGAGGACTTTTCTTGCTTCAGTTTTCTTTTTTTTTTTATGTTGTTTGGTTTTTTTCATGTTGTTTTCTTGATTTGATACTTTTGGTTCTCTCATTATATTTTTTGTTTAAACTATAGCTGGTCCTCATGTATATCCTTGATTCATATCCTTTTTACTATACTATCTAGCTTCTAATCCGTCTTGTAATAGGGTATAGTCCCTTCAAAACTATGGACAACTTTTTGATCCTTATTTGGCTTGTGAGATTTTTGTATCGGTAGTATAGTCCCTACAAAAGCTGTTTACCCCTAGTAAAAAAATAATTTTTATTTGTAAAAGTCTAAAAATGTGGAACCCATGTAAAATGATAAGGTTTATCTTATCTTAAGAGATAAGCTTACATGTATATATAAGAGTTAAGGTATGGAATATGATTCGTCAGAGTGGATTTCTTATCCTATCTTAGAGATAAGATGGATAAGCCTGGAAGTTCTATAAATAGAGAGGCCACCCCCCTCATTTAGCATAGAAAGAAGTAGTGAGAAATATTGTAGGAAGTGTGCAAAGGAAGCCATCGCTTAAAGGTGTGTCAAGAAGCCATCAAGAGGTGTAATTGTAAAGTTTCTCCCATAGTCTTGTGAAAGGCAAGTGAAGTCAATAACACTCATGGGTGAGATTGTAACAATTTCATGTTAATATTATAATTTACTTTGATATTTCAGATTTGTCATCATTCCGTCTTATCATAGTCGATGGTATTCTTGTGTTATGTTGTTGTTTTGTTTCCAGATTACATCCACCAAACTAAAGGCTGTGCATTAGTAAATAATCATAGCACGAGGAGTTCCTGGTGAAGAATTATCATAGTGCCGGATTGGTGATGACATTTTGGTTCCGTTGCCGGGACCATTCCTCGTTGGTGGATTTTCTGGAGAGATATTCCCACTTAGTCAAAAATCAATTGGAGGGTAACCTTGTTTTTTTATCAGGCATGTAGTTACCATGGTAAAGTCATTTTTACCGTGAATAGTAGTTACCATGATAAAGTCATTTTTGTTGTGAATAGTATTTATCACAGTAAAGTCACTTTTTACCGTGAATAGTATTTACCGCAGTAACTTCACTTTTTACCGTGAATAGTGTTTACCACAGTAAAATCAGTTTTTACCGTAGTAAGTCAAGTTTTACCATAGTTTACCGTGGTCATTTCTATTTTACTGTAGAAAGGTGTAAAGTCACTTTCCAGTATAGTGATTCCAATTATTTGTGCACATAAGTCTTGTTGATTGTACTTGTGGGTTGGTATTTCATGGTGGTTACTTTTGAAAATGGGAAAGATTCCTGTTTTTTCAGCTCAATCTAATGAAGATGCTTCTTCTTTCATTCAAGAGTTTAAACGATCTTGTATTTGTAATGGCCTTATAAGAAGGGAACAATGGACTGAATTTTTTCCTACCTTTTGGATGGTTCAAGACTTAGGTGGTTTCAAACACTAGGTGATAATGTGAAAATTCATGGGATTTATTAATCGAAAGTTTTCAAGAATTTGGTGAACAATGTAAATATGCAGATCTCATGATCGAGATCACAAAGCTATCCCAAGGAGAGAAGGAGAAGATAAGGGATTATCATGCTCGTGTTCTAGAGCTAAGGAGGAAGCTCGATGCCCAGATCCTAAGGAAGGATTAGCGGATGGGTTGATGAATGGTGTGGATAATCTCCTCTCGTAAGCACTTCATTCTTGGGATGAAGCCGAGATCGACAACGAGTGAAGTATGACCGCCCAGCCTACCATATGAACAAGCAAAGGAGATTGCAAGAAGGCAAGAAGAAAGCATGGAAGAGGAGCCCAAAGAAATTGTTGCTAAAGTAGAGCCTACACCAAAGACCTTTGGTCCGTAATCCACAACCACTCCCCGGTGAGCACAAATATTTCTCCTAGTACATCTACCGAGTATGAAGATCTCGCTTAAAAGATGGGCCGCTTAACTATTAATCTTCTTCAAGGAAAGGAATTTAGTTCTCAGGAGGAGATAGAGGTCCAAAAAGAAATATTTCTCAAGTTGTTTGTTATGGTTGTTATAAAAGGGTCATTATAAGTATAATTGTCCCAGAGATAGAGCTTCTACATCCGGTACAAGAGATAATGATAAAGGAAAAGCACCGTGAATTTTTGATGTAGTAGATAAGAGTAGAAATAATGAAGTAGATGTGTTTGTAACAAAAAGAAAGAAAGAAAAAGATAATCAAGATGGAAATGATCCTAAGAAGATGAAAGGAGAAACTAGTAAGAAACATAGGAGAAGAAAGTTGGGTGTGCAGGATTTTCTGATTTCACAGGGGCAAGGACCATACTCCATCTTGGAAGATCTGTCCAAAAGGCCTGCAAATATTACATATGGTCAACTCTTGGCTATGTCTTCTGAGAAGAGGCGGAGCTGCGAGGTGGACTCAATGCTCGAAGAAGGAAGGAGGTTGAGGTCCCTATTTTGGAGGCAGAGGCAGATCCCTATGCTCCACAAGCTGAGGTATTATGTAATGGTATTTCAATTCATGATGTCTTAGTTGATGGAGGTGCTGCAGTTAATGTAATGACCGAGTCTGTAATGAATATGTTGGGTTTAAAAATTGATCACCCTTCAACACTTATGTTAAGGTCATTAAATAAGGGAAAACTAAACCGAAGGTGTAGTTTCAAATGTGGCAATATCTCTGTTATGGGTGTTGTATGTGTGGTAGACTTTCAGTGATGAAAATGGTACGCTTGTGTACCCAATGCTGCTGGGAAGACCATGGCTAAGGAGAGTTCATGCAAGAAACTACTGGAATGAAGGTTTCATGACACTTGGACGTGGTAGAGAGAGGGTGAAGATAAACGTGATCCCTCGACATCATAAAAGCAGTAACCTCGTGGATTCAAGTGATGAAACTGATGATTGGACATCCTCTCGATTACTCTAGTACCAAAGAAGTGGACATCAAGATGAAGAAAGTGAGGTGGATGTTTCAACCATGGATATCCTTCCACCACACCAACTCATGACCCCATAAAATTATCTCAAGAAGAAGTTGATGATCGTCTCCAACAAATAAAGATTGGTGATCTTTGTGATGGAGAGTGAGAAGGAATCCTACCTCCAGCTCTTTCGAAGGTACATACACCTATTCACTTTTGATTACAAGGAACTCCGTCAAGTAAGTTGGGTAGAACATTGTATTGAGCTGGTAGATGGTGCTAAGCCCATAAAGCAAATGCCATATAGAATGAATCCTAATTTTTCCAAGACTGTAAAAGAAGAAATAGATAAGTTGCTTTGATGCAGATTCATATTTGTTGTGGAGAATTCGGAATGGGTTTCTCCCATTGTGATCTCAATAAAAAAGAATGGGAAGCTACGCATTTGTGTTGATTACAGGAAGCTCAATAAGGCAACAAAGAAGGATCATTACCCTCTTCCATTTTCAGATCAGATCTTGGACGAAGTAGCTGGCCAGGAGTGCTATAGTTTTTTGATGGATATAGCTGCTACAACCAAGTTCGTATAAGAGAGAAAGATCACCAAGACCACGCTCACCACTCCTTGGGGAACGTTTGCTTATAGAGTTATGCCTTTGGGTTGTGTAATGCTCCAAGCAACATTCCAACATTTGATGAATAGGTGTTCGAACCCTACATCGGGACCTTCATCGAGTATTTTCGGATGATTTTTGCATCTATGGGAGCAAGTTGGACCACCCGCACCAAATGGAGACAACATTTCAAAGGTTAGATGAAGCACAAGCCTCACTAAACCCTACAAAGTGTGTCTTTGGATGTTCTAAAGGCATTTTGTTAGGGCATGTCAGATCCAGAGATGGTATTGGTACCGATCCCGATAAAGTTTCAAAATCAAAGATTTACCATTTCCTATGAATAGAAGTAAGTTGAGATCATTTTTAGGCCATGTGGGTTACTATAGAAGGTTCATCAAGAATTTCTCAAAGATTGCACACCACTAACCCAGCTTCTTCAAGAAGGATGTTACTTATGAACCAGAAATAAGGCGCATGAAGCTTTTGGACAATCAAGGAAGCCCGGTGTCTTCACCTATTTTGAAGAATCCAGATTGGAGCAAGCCATTCATTGTGTACACTGATGCCTCAGATGCAGCACTAGGAAGTACTTTGAGCCAAAAGGATGAAAATGGGAATGAACATCCAATTTACTTTGGGAGCAGATAAATGAGCAAAAAGGTTATGAGGTAAACTATATCAGAATCAAAAAGAGGCTCGCTATCATTTTTTTCAGTAAAGAAGTTTAGAAATTACTTGCTAGGGCAGAAATTTATAGTTGTAATGATCATCGTGCTCTAAAATATATTGTCAATAAGCCTAACCCATCGTGGGAGGATAGCAAGATGGATAATTTTGCTACAAGAATTTGAATTTGATATTATAGATAGGCCAGAAAGAAGCATGTCAATGCAGATGCACTCTCTCGAGCCTATGATGGTTTAGGATCATCTTGTGATGATGATGATTTTCCCGATGCAAACATTGTTCTCCTCGACACAATCCCTAGTGAATACATAGATATTTGGAATTATCCGAATGAATTCAAGTTTCGATGGTGCCAATGCAAAGACTAAGAGAAAGATTACTCAAGCTACCGTCCATATTCTATTCTCGCATGGAGCATTATTTCGAATAGACTCGATGGACAAGACAAGAGGGCAAACTGGACGTGATCAAGGAAAGGAGCTGCTAGAAGAATTCCACAATGGTACATGTGGAGGGCACTTCTCTGACAACTTACAAGCAAGAAGGATCTTGGATGCAGTTATCACCGCCCACTCTTTTTAAAGATTGTTATAATTATTGTAAGACATGTGATATTTGTCAAACACATGGTAACCGTAAGACTTCATCACTCCATTATGTCCTATTCTTCCCCTGGTCCCTTTGAAAAGTGGGGAATAGACATTGAGGTCCACTTCCAACTACATCACGCCAAAATAAGTATATTGTAGTTGCCACAGATTATTTAACCAAGTGGGTCAAGCTAGGCCATCAAAAACAACTTCCATGGATGAAGTGGCAAGGTTCATATATGAACGCATTGTCACCAGATTTGGTTGTCCATTAGAAATTGTAATAGATCAAGGAAGCCACTTCATTAATGAGGTGGTAGAAGCCCTAGTCAATAAGTTTTCTATTAAGCACAGGAAGGCAACAACATACAAGCCAAGCACAAATGGACAGGTGGAACGAACAAATTTTGTGTTGTGTCAAATTCTAGCAAAAGATGCAATTTCAGCAGTACATAAATGGGATAAAAGGATTCATGCAAAGCATTGTGGGCATATAGGGCAACATCAAAGTCAGCAACAGGATACTCCCCATTTCAGCCGGCCTATGGCATTGATCCAGCTTCTTCCTATTGAGTTTGATATTCCCACCGTGAGAGTTATGAAAATGAAAGGATGGATGAAAGTGATTCAAGAAAAGAAAGGTCAGTACATCTTCATTTGCTAGAGGAAATGAGGAAATAGCAAAGGATACAAGCCATAAGAAGAAAATGAAGTAGAAGGAATACTTTGATCAAAAGATCCGATGGTCTCCATTTCATGTGAATGACTTGGTCCTAGTATATGATTCCAGATACAAAAAAAGAAGACAGAGAAAATTTCTTCCAAAATGGATGGGGCCCTACAAAATAAAGAAATGTGCATGAAAATGGTACGTACCGACTGGAGGAATTGGATGGCACTCCCATTACGAAATGGGTCAACCACGACAAGTTGAAGATTTTCCAAGCACCATAATAGTCTACTCCGAGGACGGAGTAGAAGCTAGGAAGGGGGAAGATGTCGACACTAAAATTTTCCTCCATAATTTCTATTTCATTAATGTATGTATTAGGAATAGGATGTTGTTAAGTATAATTAGTAGTAAGGCCTCGATAGAAGATAACGGCACACAAGAAGATGTGCGCCAATAATGTGGAGTATGGTAACAGACAAAGTACAATAGGAATGTTGTAAAAAGTAAATATTTGTCGTAAGTGGTCCGGTAATGTTAAAATGTCAAAGTTTGGGTAATTAGAGAAGTAGGGTCTACATGATTAGGAATTAGAAATATTATATTGGTAATAAGGACAAGGAGTGAGGTCATAAATATTTTGTGTATTTTATTTGTAAAAAGTCTAAAAATGTGGAACCCATGTAAAATGATAAGGTTTATCTTATCTTAAGAGATAAGCTTACATGTACATATAAGAGTTAAGGTATGGAATATGATTCGTCAGAGTGGATTTCTTATCCTATCTTAGAGATAGGATGGATAAGCCTGGAAGTTCTATAAATAGAGAGGCCACCCCCCTCATTTAGCATAGAAAGAAGTAGGAAATATTGTAGGAAGTGTGCAAAGGAAGCCATCGCTTAAAGGTGTGTCAAGAAGCCATCAAGAGGTGTAATTGTAAAGTTTCTCCCATAGTCTTGTTGAAGTACCTCATGGGTGAGATTGTAACAATTTCATGTTAATATTATAATTTACTTTGATATTTCAGATTTGTCATCATTCCATCTTATCATAGTCGATGGTATTCTTGTGTTATGTTGTTGTTTTGTTTCAGATTACATCCACCAAACTAAAGGTGTGCATTAGTAAATAATCATAAAGACGAATGATGAAAAATCTAAAATAAAACTATAAAATATATTATTAACAATCTCACCCATGAATTACTCAAGTGTTACCAACTCCACTTGTTTTCCAACAATAGTTATGGGAGAAACTTCACAATTACTCATCTTGATGGATTCCTTAACACACCTTCACAATGAATCTTTTATTCATAAAATAATTATTACAACTTTATTCCATGATAAATGAGAGGGGGTGGCCTCTCTATTTATATAAATTCAAGCTTATCCACCCTATCTCTAAGATATGATAGGAAATATCTTCCATCCAATCATATTCCATGCCTAAACTCTTACCTTTACATATAGGCTTATCTTTTAAGATAAGATATACTTTATAATCTCACATGGGTTCCACCTTTTTAGAATTTTAAAAATAAAATACATAAAATATTTATGACATCTCTCCTTGTTCTTATTACAAATATAATATTTCTAATTCCAATCATGTAAAATCTACTTTTCTACTAACCCTAAATTTGACATTTTAACATTACTAGACCACTTACGAAAAATATTTACTTTTTACCACAACATTCCTATTGTACTTTGACATTACCATACTATACTTTATCGGTGGCATTGTCTTGGTAGCGTCATTTTCTTCTATCGGACACCCTTACTAATTTTACTTAATAACATCATATTCCTAATATATACATTAATGAAATAGAAATTACAGAGGAAAATTTTAGTGTCAACAGTAGCCAAGGTGCCCATCTCAGTTAGCAAATCTCTAGGGCTTGGAGCATTCGTAGAAATAAGAGGAGTCTGTGTATTAGGTATTTGTCCATATTTATGTGGATAGTGAGAAAATATTACTTTCCTGCATATGAATTTTGAGTGTTTTGGGAAAGCTCTAACTCTTTGACATTGTCTACTAATACCGACATTTACTTCACCTGTTAATGGGGTGTTGTTTTGTTTTGGTGCTTGTTGTTGAAATTTTAGAGGTTTTTAGGAGTGTGGTATCTTGCTATGAATTGTTCATTTTTTTCCTCCTCATTTCCAATTTTTTAGTTATCGAAGGGTAGTCTTATTGTTTTGGAGAAAGACATCAACATGTCCTTGCAACCTATCAAAATCCTAGTTTATATTCTAGAAGCATTGTTATCTTTTGGCATATTGTGCTAAGTAATCCTCATCTAGAGGTGGGAGTTAGTCGATTGCATGCTAATGGGTTGTTGGAACAAAACCCGAGGAGATGAACTTGCCTCCCAATGAAATTCATTTTGTTAGAACTTGAATGCTCAAGAGGATGTGTCTATGTGATTTGGTCAAGCTCCTCGATATGTACAAAGGAACCAACATTAGTTCCCTGAAGAAGAGGATTTTGAGCTTAAGCAGTTGAATGGTTATCTACCCATGTAGAGAGCAAATTTGATTATTGTTTTCTACTTGTTTGATAGTTGTACACATTGAAACCCAGGACGGGTTAACCATATTCATCGTATCTCGACATATTTGGGGGTATAAGAATACTTGAAGAATAAAGGGAGAGAGGAAGGTGGAAAAAGAAAGTGGAAATGTTTAGAGGCGTATCTTCACGTCAAAGTTCACCAATTTCTATAAAATTAAATCAACACGTGATCTTCTTAGCACTGACTTCCCAAGGTTGTCTTGAGACAACCGGTGTAGAATATAAATGGATGTGAGTGTGGTAACAATGAACAAGCTAACAAGGTAACCTTATATCTTCAATACTCAATATCGGGATCTGAAATTCTAAGAAAAGAAATCCGTCCTAAGCTGAAGTTGTGTGATGGATTGATAGGCCAAAATAACTACTTGGAGGATGCAGTCAATATCAATCTTTCTTTGAGATTATAGTTTTTGGTTATAAAACACGTGGAAAGTGACATGCGGATGCCTCTTATATATTTCCAGATAAGGTCATAGAAGTGAGAACAAAAGGTGTAATGAAACTACAGGGACTATGGGAGGTTTTCCGATCTAGTCCAAAAATCCCCAGCTTGATCGGATGTTATGTTCAATACTGAAAGTTGTGCAATGATTTTAGGTGGAAGTGGTGATGATCTAAATACCAATGCATGCAAACTAGTGTCAATGTTTAATTGGTCAACAGGCCCATTGGGTTATGGGACCTAGGGATCACAACCGTAAACTCATGGAGGTTGTGGTCCTTGTATGGTCATGTGCATAATCAAGCCTTATTTCCAGGAGTAGTCCAATAATCGTAGGCTTAATTAGCTGCAATTTTTAATGTGTTTAATTATTCTATCTTCTCAGAATACCTAGCATGTATGCGTAAAACTAACAAGTGTAAACCTGTATCAATTTTGCAAAAATCTGGCCCGTTTGGTTGTGGGACCAAAGGATCAAAATGAATGTTTTCTCTTATTGTGGAACTTTGATGGTCATGTGGAATGAATTGAATCGATTTTGATAAAGTAAAATAATTGTTATCCAAATATCTCTCCTAGCGATTTGGGTAACTTGCATACACATTCTAGCTCTAAGTTATTCATTGCAATATTGTGCATGCTTAAAATCACTTGGCACATTCCCTTGGTCACAGTTTCCCTGCACACCCTTTTTCATTCTCTCCTTCCACTTCTCCTTGCCTTGCATGCCAACCTTATGCGCATTCACCTTCTTCCTAATCAGTCTCTTCCCGTTCCTACGCACCCCGCACTTTCTTCTATCAGCTAGGTATGTGGCCCCTCATGCACCACACCCATTACTTTGTAATAATTACGCCTTGACCATGCATTCTTTTCTCATCAGTTTTACTCATTTCCTTTATGCGCATCATGCACGCCTTCTTTGCACCTTTCTTTGTTTTCTCTATGTGCCCTTCCCTTGTGCCCTTCTATGCTAGGTCATCTTTTACATGCTTAAGTGTGTCATGTGTAACCAATCAAAGCATGTCAACAGGGCACCAAATCCTTGCAACAAATTAGTGAGTGATACCTAGTGAGAAGCAGAAAAATATTTGCACAGATTTCCCATCATTTCAGCCAATCCGCACACACCACATGTTTTACATGCACCAAAAACTTTGACATCTTCTGATAGCCATATCTTCTACAAAAATCTTGGATTGGTGCATGCCTAGACTTGTCAAAGAGCTGCTAACATCAGCTATAATGCCTGAAACTCAAATTCAAATTTTGGTGGATCTGGTAGGTGAGAAATGGGAAAACATCTTTCTGAACATTGATGAGAAGATCTGATTTTCCAACCACCCGATTTGGTATGATCTGCCATCCCTTTTCTTCAACACATCAAATAGGCATGGGGAAGTGTATTTCACAAATCTCTAGGTGGGTTTACAGGCATTGAATGCTTCTTGTTGGTTGTTATATTTCAAATTCAGTTTTTCCCTCCTTCTTCCCTTCTTCCTCCATGGATTCATCTATAAATGTAAGAGAAAGGCTCAATTTTTATGTTGGACACTATAGATTCTTACACATTTTTATAAGGACTTAATATATTTTTATTTTGAGTTTGAGACCTCTATGTTTGGCTCTTGCATGTGGATATTGGCTTCCTTCATCATTGTAATAGTTCTATGCATTTCTGGGAAGTAATAGAAGCATCGTTTACGGTTTTTCTCTGTCATAACATGTTTGCATTCCTTCTTCTTTCCTTTCCTCTTACATTGTGTGCTATTTGTGCCATTTCAAGTCTCTTACAGTTTCATATTTAGTTGTGTTCCATGAGAATGATGTGGTGGATGCATGTTTCACTTTGCTACTCGTGCATATCATCCTTTCACGCATTTCCCTTCATTCTCACTTAGAAACAGATAGTGTTCATCCCTCTTTTCTAGTGCTATCACCTTTTACTATAATTTACTTTCATGTTATCCTTCTATCCTGGTCCTTGGCATCATTAGCTTAGTTTTCCCTTCCAAAGCATTAGGATTAGGAGTAATAGTAAAGCAGAAATAGATAGAGGAACCAACCTTCTCTAGAGATCCGTCCCAAGCTCGCAAGGTCCCATAACTTAGGGATGGTTCCATTGTGGTCTTAAACACCTCAGCCCTTCCAAGATCCAAGATGTGGGTGCATGTTTGAGAAACCAACAATTTTTGGCATGCCCGGTGGGACTAGCATTAAAACCTCAAATTTCATATCTCTAAGTTTTGGTGTTTAGACCTTGTGTTTTAGCATTTGGAGGCTCATTTCAACACATCTAGTGACTCCCAATATTTTAATATCTTTGTTTCAGTGATCCGAGTTCCTTTCATGAGAACAGTGCACACAAGAAGAAGTACAACAAGCTGGAGATTATTTTGAGTACCTCTGGCTATCCTTGAGAAGAGTTCATTCAGAAATCCCATGCGTGCATCTCTATCTCAAACATGCCATGCCCACTCAACTCCTCCTCAAAATAGAGAACTTGCATGCCTTGCAATGGTGCATTAGCAACCTCCTCCATTAAGAAACTTTGCAAATTTTGCTAGAGGGAGTCCCTTGCTCCTAGTCACATACAACATAATATGCCAAATGGAATGCTTAATAGTATTCCATACTTTACCGATGAAAATAAAGTCACCCCTCAAGAGCATATCTAGGATATAATGAATGTGTGTTCACTCTATTTGATCACACATGACGATGTAGCAATCAAGCTCCTTACAACCTCTTTCAAAGTAAAATCACTTCAGTGGTACCGAGGCTTGAGACTTGGATATATCACCACATGGGATGAGCTGGGAATAAATCTTTGCAATTAATTTGAAGATAAGTCAGATCACCTATCTTTGGTGAACCAACTAACGACAACAAGGAGGGCACCTAATGAGAAGATGATTGATTTCAACATCAGATTTCAGAAGACTTGGGACAGAATCCCTCTTGTGGTAAGACCTACAACCAACATGCTTTCCTTTATGTATTATCTGGAGGTACCGAACAATGACATTTTAGTTATGATCCTATCTATGGGAGGTAGGACTTTACCAATTTCTTATAGTATTACAAGTAAGGGTAGAAAAAACCTTATTTAGGTGGGAAAGTTGGCTCCTAGACCATCTATGCTCTTATTCCCAGAAATGTCACAAGTGCCTCAACCTTCTATAGCCCCTATTCTTGTATCTAAGAAAATCATGCAACCGGTTGCCTCAACATCATAATCTCCATCGAAGTAAAAGGAATATGAAGAATTGAAGGCCTTGATTAGAAATTTATAAAACAAGTTCATATCATTAGAAAAGAAACAAGCGCAAGCGTATAGAGGCAATTCTAATCAAGATCATGGCCAAAGAAATCGGCCTTGGCGGAATCAATATGGTAATCAAATATACATGCCCAACCAATAGAATGATAGATGGTATCCTAATGCACATCTTTCCTTGCAAGTTGTTCCTCCTGTGCCTTCTCTTCTAGCACCTAGTGAAAGTTGGGAACTTTTTCTAGTTCAGAACAATTTGGCACAAGATTCAGAATGGTGCTTCCCATGCAACATGCCTCATAGTCAATATCACTTTGCCAATGTTGTGTGTGCCCAAGCCTTCATGATCCAGAATGCTTCATGTGTGAACCTTCAATAAGTTCCAATGAAGAAGATAACCAACAAGGACAGAAGCTCCTCCAGAGAAAAATTTGATGTTCTTTAGTGCGGAGGACTTATGTGCAATCAATCAAGCTACAGAAAAGACAAACAAACCATGTGCCCAAGTTGTGGAAAACACAAGATATAAGTAAAGAATGTTAGAGTTAGTGCATAGGTAATAATCCCATGAGCAACATAAGAAGATTCTAAGAAGAAAGAAGTAGACAAGATATCTTGTAGTAAAGGCACTCAAATCCCTATACATGAGGCCCCGCGTAAATCTCATCGAAGGAGCATGCGCCCCTCCTTTGGTAGGTCAAGCCTTTACTCTAGCTAAAATTCTAGCTTCCATGCCTGAATATTCAAGAAGGGATGTTGTTCCCAAAATGCACAGGATGAGGTGGCTTCCATTTAGCATTGTGACCAAATTAATAGAACAAACATAAATGTCATGATGTGGGATGCCCTGACCATTCCATCTTAGTAGGATCTTGTTGCATGAAGCTCGGTGAAACTCCACACCGATCAGATTATGTAGTATCCATGCACTTCTATCAACATCTTCCAAGAAGAGGAGAAACAAGTAAGTAAAGTTGTTAAAACCCCACCCTTCTATATGTCCTTGATTATAGGAAAACACCTAGTGCATAATTGCATGATTGACTCAAGCACTAGTACTTTTGTCATGCCTAAGAAGATAACTAATGTCTTAGGTCTGAAATATAGCCCTTTTTCTAAAGGAGTCATGTAACTTGATGGCTCAATTGTCACTACCTTAGGAGTTATCAAGAATCTTGAGCTAACCCTTCATCCATGTCCAAGCCTAATAATCACTCAAGATGTGTCAATAATTAACCCGCTGATTTGTTTTCCCTGTGTCTATCAATAGAATTTACTACTAAAGTGGGTGGTTACTTGTCTTCTTATTGGTCTCATATGTTACTCAAGACAAGGTATGGTACCTAGATTTACTATACAAGTTGAGCCTATATTTTCCTATCATGTAGAGTCATATGTCCCATCCTCTCTCTAAGCCAATTGTTTGATCCAAGAAGAACAAGTTTCAGTTCCTGAAGAGTAGTCTCTTCCACCCCTACATTCCAGACCTATTGGTTGATGAATGAGTGGAAAGACACCACATGTTTGATCCCTATGCTAAAGAACTGGAAGCCTATGAAACTGGGCTTGGTACTTATTGCATTCTAGAAGAAGACACTATGCTTCTACGCGTGCTCAAGAAAGATAAAATTCAACCTGGTCTATGGAAGTTGTACTTTGATGGATCCGGAAATAGAAATAGTGTGGGAGAAGGAGTGGTTCTCATTTCCCCTAAGGATGAAAAAATTCTTCTTTACGCATAGGATGTAGTTTGCATGCTCTAACAATGTGGTAGAGTATGAAGTGTTGGTGCATGGATTTCTCATTATTGAGAAGAAAAAAATTAAGGTGTTGTAGATCTTTAGGGACACATAATTGATCATCAACCAGGTTACCAAAAAGTTCCAGACAAATAATAAGCTTCTCAAAGCTTATAAATAAAAATTTTGGGACTTCCTTGAGAGCTTTGATGCTCTTAATCTACAGGTGGTTCCACACAGAATGAATAAGGAAGCTGACTAGATGGTCATGCTCGGTTCATAGTTTTATCTTGTTGAAGACTTTGTTAAAGGAAACACTTAGCACATTAATATGATGATTAGACCATCCATCCTGCATAACAATAACACTAGTAAGTGTTTGATAGTGACGTGCATATCATCTAGTTTATCTAGAATGAAGCTGAATTTTCATCAAGTATGCAAGATGACTTACATGACAGCTATGATGACCAAGTGATACAAATGAAGAAAAATAAGTTTCCTAAAGGGCTGGTCACCTTAGAGAAAATTTTCAGCCCTGATGATGAGTTCAAGGGTGAAGAAATATACATGTGCACCACGCGTAAGAAGACTACTCCTCCGTCACTATTACATGCGAGAAATAGTTCTTTACTCAATACGACTTGTGCGCATGAAGAAAAGCAGGCCTTCATATCTCTCTATCAAAAATATAGTGATATCTTCTCATGGGAGTATGAAGACCTCAGAGGTTTTGATCCAAGTTTTTCTCAACACTCCATTGAACTTGATCCTGGCATCAAGCCCATCAAATAAAAGCAACAACCAGTCAATCCAAAGATAGAGCCCCTCATGAGAAAGGAATTATCAAAACTCATTGAGGAAAACAATATTTTTCCTATCAAATACTCTACCTAGGTCGCAAATTTGGTTCCACTACGCAATAAGAATGGTGAAATCAGACTACTGTGTTGATTGATAAAAATTTAATAAGGCATCTCTAAATGATCATTATCCTTTGCCTTTAATGGATAGATTTTATAGATTGTGAGAGATTCTCCTTGCTAGATGGGTACTCAGGTTTCAACCACATAATATTCAAGGAAGAGGATCAATTCAAAACAACATTTATAACCAAGTGAGAAACATATGCATATCAAAAAATTCCCTTTGGTCTATCAAATGTGGGTGCCACATTTTAGTGCGCTATGGATGTTGCCTTCAAAGGATACATTAATGAGTTCATCTTGGTTTAACTTGATGATATAACTATCTTCTCAAAGTAGAGTGTAGATCACATGGCACACCTGGAAAAGGTATTTGAGAGATGTAATGAATTTAGGGTGTCTCTTAACCCCAAGAAGTGCAATTTTGTGGTGGCACAAGGCAAGCTCTTGGGCCATGTGGTTTTAAAGGATGACATCACAATTGATCCTAAGTGCATTTCATCATCCTAGCTCTTTCCTTTCTAGTGCACAAAAAGGCCCTACAATCCTTCCTTGGCAAGATCAATTTTGTTAGGCATTTTATCCCTAACTTTGTAGAATGGTTCGGCCCATCAACTTGATGCTTAAGAAGGACATAGCCTTCAAATGGATAGTAGAAGGAAGATAAATATTCAACAATATCAAGCAAGAGATTGCTTGTATGCCAACACTCATGAATCTGAATTATTCAAAGGATTTCATCCTTTATGCCTATAACAATTTGAGAAAGCATTGTTGTTATCCTAACACACGAAAATGACTAAGGGCTGGAACAACCAGTGGCCTTCTTGATCCGACATCTTTTGAAAGATTATGAACTAAAATATAGTCACATAGAGAATCAAGTCTTCACCATCATGCGTGCACTCAAGAAATTCATGAGTATGATCACCACTAATCATATCAGGGTGTTAGTCTCCCACTCTTCTATAAGAGACTTCATCATGGGAGTAGAAATCAATGAGAAAAGAGCACGATGGGTGACCAAAATCATGGAGTATGATGTGACTATCAAGGCCACAAAATTGGTAAGAGGTAGTGCACTCTATAAGTAAATTTTTGAGGATGCCAAGAGTGAACTTAAAGCTTCATTATTTCTAGATGAAGACCTTCCCCGTGCAAAACTTGAACAGAATATAGACCCAGGTGCACATGAATAGATGAAGGATATGATCACATTCCTTTCTGAGGGTGCCTACCCTCCTAGTTTAAATAAATAAAAGACAATACATCTGAGGTTATAATTTTTCCCTTATGCATTGATTGATGGAATTATCTTCAAAAGGAATCTTGATGGTGTGTTGTTAAGATGTATGATGGCATGCACGGTGAAAAAGTGTTAACTAAATTTCATGATGGATTATCTAGTGGACACTTCTCTGCCAAAACTACAAGCAATGAAGATCATAATGGTAGGTATCTTTTTCCTACCCTATTTGCAGATGCACACAAGTGGGTCACAAAATTCAAGGAATACGCTTTATTTGTAGGAAAGGAAATATTGTGTGCTTCCTCCGACCAAGCCAAACAAATCAAAATTTTGTGTAATGGGATCTTGACTTCATAGGCATGATCAACACGCCTTCAAGCACTAGACATAAATAGGTGTTGAATGCTACAGATTGCTTCTCCATATGGACAAGGTTTGGCATTCCTAAAACCATTATCTTTGATAATGCAAAGGCCTTCCTTGGTACTAAAATCATTGATTGGGCTCTAAGTCTAGGAATTTAACTGAAGACTTCTTCTAACTATTAACCTTAGGGCAATGGTCTGGAAGAATCAAAAAACAAGAACTTGATCAGAATCATAAAGCACACAATGAACATCAGCCAAAGACAATGGCATATGAAGGTCTTGTGCACACTGCGGGAAGATAGAATCACAATAGAAAAGGTAGTAGGAACTTTGTATTAGAACTTTTTCTATGGCAAGGAAGCTACCCTTCCTTTGATAATTGAACTAAATTCATTAGCACTTGCCCAATGAGATGGAATTTGAAGGTGTGGACCAGAGAGAAATCCGAATGGAAGAGCTGGTTAGTCTTGAAGAAATCGGAACTTTTCCATAATCAAGATAGAACAACATCAACAAGCAACAAAGAAATGGTTTGACAGAAAGGCTAGGCCTCAAGCTTTCAAAATGGGGAATTGGTTCTAAAATGGGATGTTGAAAGAGATAAAATAGGTGCCATTCAAAGTTTGATGCACTTTGGAGTGGCCCATACATCATCATTTCTTGTAAAGAAGATAAGTCTTTCGAGTTAACTCATCTTGGACATGCACTGCAAATCCCAGTAAATGGGATCTATCTCAAACCATTCCATTAAGGTTACTACATCATGATTGTATATATTAGAGTAGTTTCAATTCCTCTAAGTGTGCTCGCACACATTATTTGTTTGTACATAGTTATTTCCTCTCATGTGCTTCCTACACGCACTCTTTTATTACTTCTAAAAGTGCGAGCTTCTCTTAGAAGTTGCAAGATTCGAGAAAAAGTGAAGAAACAATTCTTAGGTGACTACAAGGGTAGCTTCTTGATTGTATAAGTAGAATCCATGCCTAATGGATGCTTGGCTCCTAATCTTCTTCATATAACAGGAATATGGCCTCGAAATTCACCAAAAATGTTATCCAAATATATCTCCTAGTGATTTGGGTAACTTGCATACACATTCTGGCTCTAAGTTATTCATTGCAATATTGCGCACGCTTAAAATCACTTGGCACATTCCCTTGGTCATAGTTTCCCTAAGCACCCTTTTCCTTATCTCCTTCCACTTCTCCCTTACGCCTACCTTTCGTGCATTCACCTTCTTCCTAATCATTCTCTTCCCTTCCAACACGCCCCACACTTGCTTCATCACCTAGGTTCTTGGCCCTCGTGTGATGTGCCCATTACTTTGTAATATTTACACCTTGACCATGTATTCTCTACTCACCCAATTTCCTCATTTCCCCACACGCATCACATGTGCCTCCTCTGCACCTTCCTCTATTTTCTCTGTGCCCTTCCTCGTGCCCATGTGCCGGCTCATCTTTTGACATGCTTAAGTGTGTCGCACAACTATTCAAAGTATTCCAATAGGGCCGAATGTAGTCATGTTTATACCCACCAACAACAAGGGAACCCCATGCACACTTGACCTATCACCCAATGTGTAACACTCTAAACTATTGTTACTTCCTCCTGAGCATTCAAGTGTTGATATATGATTTCTTCTGTAAAAGGATGTGTTCCTTTGATTGTGAAGTCATGCTTGATATGGATTGTATCTTCTTTGCAATTGAAGATCTTTGGTGAGTCGAATATGATTGGACTCTTTTATTTCTTTCATTTTCACACGAGTTTAATCTGATCTCGGAATGAATTGTGGATTTATCCATCTATAAGACTCAGCCTTGGATCAGTGGCATTGATCCAAGAGATGCTTTAAGTTTATTCGGGATGAACAAAAATTATAGACCTTACAGGTTGCAAGGTCTGAATGCGTTGAATAAGCTATTCGAGTCTAACTCAGGCTGATCGTGTTAAATGAATTGGTTCCCGATATCGTAATATCAGGAAGGTCTTGATCGTGGGCCAGGTAATAAATTCAGATACATTTATTCAACTAGCTTATTGGCAGTGCTGGAGTGAATCCTTTTCGTGAATGTATATCTGTAGGTTCTTATTCTGAACATTCTAAATGTTAGACCTAAGCTGGATTTATTAAGGTTAATAACCTAAACCTAAACTATAACCTATGGGTTAGATTAGTGTTAATCTAACCTAGGCCTAAGCTATAAGCTAAATGTTCTAAGTTAGCAACCTAGCGCTAAGGAGGTTAGACTAAGTATCATCTTAAATCCTAACCTATGTTTCTAACCTAACAAATGTTAGTGGAGGAAGGGGACCTATGAAGAAGGGGTGCAAGCCATGGCGGTAGTTTCTATGGAATTAAATGGGATGGATAAGTATGAAGGACAAGGAATTAGCGGAGGTTTCAACGGCTAGTGAAAGTCGATGTGGTGAGTCGCCAAAGTTAGAAATGGTCTTTGACTTGCATTTGTCCATCGCCAACTATGGCGGTCGGTGGAAATGGAGATTGAGCGGGAATTTTGGAGTTAATACAATTAATGAACTCGGTCTTTGAGCTCGGATTTCTCGGGAAGACATGCAAAATGGAAAACTGGTAGTTTGTTTGGTTTTCATGCGCTCCGGTTTTCTCTCTGTTTGATCACTGGTTCTTCGCACCAGTCTACTTGGTGTTGCATGGCAAATATGAGTGTAACTCGCTCTTTTCTCTATCAAGGAAAGTTTATAAGGCATGGAAATAACAAATTATTGTTGTTGAATCTAACATGGAAAAAGAGGAGAAGGCTCGAGCTCTTTCAGTGGTCTTCTTCGGATTTTTAAGCGGCATTACCAGGCATGTTAGGCCCTAACTTTTAAAAATCTTGCTTTCTTTCAAATGATTTCATTAGAACAACTCTGTTCAGATGATTTTTGGGATCAGTTGGTTTTTATGGTAGCTTTGTGTGATTTAGTTTGTATCTTCTTATTGGCTTGATTTTTGTTGAACCCTTGATGGGTGTGCATTATGTTTGAAGCGGTTGCACTATCCTCTTTGTGTTTTGCATTTTGGTTAGATTTTGTAGAAATGCTTGCATAGATAATATACGAATTCGGCTCTGTGGAAGTCCATGAATTGTTTTCTTGTTTGATTCAGACTTCAGTCTATACCTTGTTGTTTTCTCTTATTGAAAATGATACTGTTGGATTTCTTGAATGTACAGTATATTCCGACTTTTTATAAGATTTTTCGTGGGTAATATATGTTATTGTTGCTGTTGGACTTCTTGAAATGAAAATATGTTTTGGTTTCTGTAGAAGTATCGCCGTGAATACTATTTGTTATTGAATTCCATTGGAATCCTAGAGTAGATAGTATTTTGACTTCTGTAGAAGCTATCATATGAGAATACTTGTTAGTTTAGACTCGGTTGGAGCCTGGAAAAGTATCTCGTATATCTATTTCTGTCGCTTTGTTTTGATTCTTTGTGGCTTAGCGGTGAATATCACGAGATATTGGTTTAGTTGGAATCCTTGATATGTATCTTGAGTTACTGACTGTTCTTTTTGTAGAAGTTTTGGTGTGAGCATTTTGGGATTCTTGATCTGTTGTTACATGAAATTAACTCTAATCAAAGCTTTGTTATGAGCACTAGTTGTATGTAATCTTGTTGGAGATCTCGATATATGTTGCGAGTTGGCTGAATCTCAATTAAAACCCTCATTTGTGTATGCATATCGTTCGACTCCTTTAGAATTCTTGTGTTCTGTCTGTTCACTTCACATGGAAATTAACGGAAAGGTTTTCTTTACAAACCTTACTCGGGTTGAAACCCATGTTGTTGTATCCGTAGTAGCTTGACTTAGAATGAAACTTTTGAAAATATCTTGATATGGGATTGAAGCCTGTGAAGACCTTGTTGTGATTATTTTTCTTGAAAGCGGCTTCCGATAGAAGTCATGGCTATTTTATCGTAAGGATTTGTTTTGATTGAATGAGGTTGTGCATGTTTGTGTTTGATTCGATATGAATGTCACTTTATATGCATATGGAACATCATTTGTTTTAATGTTATCTAGCCCTTGTTTGATTGTGATAAAGAGGTTGTTCTTTTGATTTCGGCCTTGGATTTAAGTCCTTTGTTGTGTTAGTAGGGATTAGATTGAGCATGTATGTTCTTTGAGTGTTTGACTCGGTGGGATTGCTCTTGTGTTTGTGCATGATTACGTCTTCTGTTATCATGATTATCTAGTCGTGTGCTTGACTGAAGTAAAGAGCTATTAACTGTACCTTGACAAGCGATGGCGTTGGATATTTTCTCATTTGTTGAATAATATGGAAGGTTATGTGGAGTCTATTTGATGGATTATTCATCACTGCCTTGTCACGAGAGCTACTGTGTTGTTCAGTAAGTTACAGGCAATTTTTATATTTGTATTTTGACGGACTGTAATTCTTCCTGTGGTCTCGACTGGCTTAGTCGCAGGCGTATAATGTGATTGCATTACTCTTAAGTGGACGGTATAGTCATGAGCATGTTTGGAAGGGACATCTGAATGTCTCGGTTTCTTTCTCTTCTGTTGTAAAGTATATGTTGATATATTTTTATCTAACTGTTGGATTTGTTTTAACATACTGATGGATTCATGAATTGTTATGATATTCATTTTATTATGTTGAATATAATGACCTATCTGATGTTTGTTGTCCTTGGGATTCAGATGGATAGTTGTTTTGGATACAATTGTTCTCCTTGGTCACATACATTTATGAAGAAATATCTGAAAAGTATCTAGGACTATTTAGTAACTATAATATGAGTTACGCGTTTATAGTCATGTTTGAATTACAAAAGAGCATAGTCTGAATATATTTACATGTTTGGTGAAATGATTTCATTTAAACAGGTTGTTTAATGAAAACAATTGGTGGATTGCAATTGTTTTAAGAATTAGTGCTTATCATGCTCAGTTCATCGAACTGACCCGTGTTGACAATTTTTGCAGATGATTGCCGTAAGTGGTAAAGGCACACAAGATCGATATGATGTTTAGATTGTTTAATTTGGTTTTATGATGAATTACAGTTTGATTCTCTGAATGTACTACTTGAAGAAAGATGTTCTTTTCTTTGTTGAGTATTGTATCAAGTATGCTGAATGCATAAAATGTATTTGATTAGCTTGAAAGGAATGAAAAGAGATATTTGTTACTTATGTGTTTGTATTCGTATCTTGATGGTTTGACCTTCTTGATTCGAATGATCTTGAGAGAATTATTATTATTGTATAAAGTGGAGACTTTTGTGATTATCTAAGTAAGCTTGCTTGCAAGATTATGTATTTGAATACTTATGATTGTTTAGTAGTTCTAGTATGTTCTATCTAAAGCTAAATTGGAATTTAGATCTTGTCTTTGGAAGCTAGGGTTAAAATAAACCTAAAGCGAGGAAGCTAAACAAGATGAATAAATTATTACTTCTAGTCTTAATCTAAGTCAGGACAACGTTTAATTGGATTCTTAATCACTATATCTCGATACTATTAAGTAAGATATAAATTCAGTTATGAGAACTGATATAAACCTAAAAAGGGTTTGGTTAGCAATCTCATGTGAAGGATGAGGGTTATTGTCCAATTTCGTTGATTTAGAATTATGTATATTCTATGAACTCCTTGAAGGGACCTCTAGTCTTAATAACTTCTCTTGTGTAATGGGTTTTACTAAGAAAGGTAATTCTAAGGTGAGGAACCTAGGGATTGGGAAAGACTAACCTTAAGGGAGCGTCTTTTAGTATAATTTTAACTCAACGTGTGTAACACTTATTAATAAGTAGATCTTTTCGAGGTGGATTTAAAGGTTGACGGCACAAGTCAACTGCAGGGTTGTACCTTCGAGAAGATTAGGATCTTCTCGAAGATACAACAATGCAGGTGACTTATGACGACACCCTTTGCATTGATCGTTAAGATTTACACCTTAAACTCGAACAAGTTACTCTGGGACTGATTAGGAATGTGGTCACGTTATAAGGCTGCCTAGGAGACTCGAGGTATCTTGACACACTGGATTAACTAGGGTTGACCCAGTATGTCAGTGTATCCCTAGTCCTCGGGAGCATCCCTATAACGTTGTCATCTTACTAATCCATTCCTAAGTGAATAACTTGGGGAGGAGAGTCTGACAGAAGTCAGTATAAGACATTCTACATAACATAGGAATGGGGTGAAGGACGTATTCCAGATTGATGAGTATGCCGTCAAGGAATACGAGACATAAGTAGTATGTTTCAAATCTTTGGCCAAAGTATCGTAAGTTACTGATTGCGTTGTCCTAAGTCACCTAGTCTAAGGGATGAGATGCCGATGAATAATGGTAACAATTATTCAGATAGGTTCCTTGGACAGAGCATTCTGAATCCCAGATTAGGGAAGAGAACCGCAAGAGTGATGTGTTAAATAAAAATGCCAACTCTTAATACTCATGAATAGATCGGTAGATTACCGAGTCATGGAATGAATAGATCGGAGGTACTCGAGTCATTACAGCTGCATATGGTTATCTGTTATGAGAATGGTTGTTTTGATTTGTGAGTTCTAAATTATGTATTTAGAACCAGGAAGCATTTATCAAAAAAAAAAAATTACTTGTTCTAATGTATAAAAATGAGGATGTTACATCTTGGTATCAGAGCTGAAGGTTGCAGCTCTTGGACCTATTGTGTCCATAATCTGATAAAAACCTAAATTTTCTTGTAACAGAAAATGGTTAGAACAAGGGGGAACGTTGCGAATAATGCTCCACCTGAAGGAGGGGTGGCAACAACCCAAAAACTTGATGAGATCCTTGCTGCCCTGTTGGACACAAGAGATCATTTAGCTATACTTGAACAGCATGTGATGGGAAATGAGGAGGATGAAGAAGTTGGTAATAACAATCAACAACCTCCTGAGGACAACCCCGATTTGGGTGTTGATATTAATGTTGAAATGCACCTGTCCAACCAGAAAACAAAAAGGCCAGGTTGGCAGCAGAACTCACTAATGATATAAAAAGGATAAGCCCACCTAAGTATGATGGCACCACATTAGGAGATGGAGCTGAGAACTAGCTCAGCGAAATGGAGAAGTACTTTGCAATAAGAAACTTCTCAGAGGAAACCAAAGCTATTTGGGGAGCCTATCAGCTTTCCCATGAAGCATCTTTATGGTGGGATAGCCGTAAAGCTGAGCTAAATATTGATGAGACCAATATTACTTGGGATCGATTTAAGGCTATTTTAGGCAACGATGGCTGCCACAACTTTTCTATGATCGAGAAAATGACGAATTCAGAACTTAGCTCAAGGGAAGCTAACGCAGTGGCGAATCTTGGGAGCGGTTTACAAAACTCCTCAAGTATGTACCGTAGTATCAAACTGATGAGAAGTTCAGAATACGGAAATTCATCATGGGATTGAATCCCGTGATAGGGGGAGAGGTCGATGTTCACAGTCCAACCACTATGGAAGGAGTTGTTGAAAAGGCCATAAGACAAGAACAGAAATTAAAGGCTATTTCTGCTCATAAAGAGGAAGTGCGGAAGAAGATTGCAAACCCTTCTTCAACCTCTCTTGCACCCAAAAAGGGACCATGGAAAAAGTTTGGAAACAAAAGTAAGTTTCCAGGGGATAATAGTAAGAAAGTGGTGTAGCAAATAAGCTGCTTGGAAATGTAAGGGATAATTTTGCCAAAAATTATAACAATGGGCAGAAGCCCTATGGAGGACAACGTGATAATTACAAGGATGGAGGCAATTTTGAGCCTAAAAGGGACTGTAGGAGGCTGCTACAATTGTGGAAAAAGACCACTACGCAAATCGGTGCCCTTTGAAGAAGGATGATCATAATCAGCGGACATAAGATACATCTTTGCGATAGACAAGCAATTTGAAAAGCAAGTGACACCTATAGAAGTTAGGGTAAGTTATTTGGCATACTGTCACTATTCTTTTTGATACTGAGAGCTCTTGAATGTTTTATTTCTAATAAACTTGCTTCTAAACTTAAAGAAAAGCTGGAAAAATGGATAAATCTTGGAGTGTATAGTATGGTAATAACTCTGTTCATACAGTGAGTATGTGTCTTTTTGGGGCAGTCCTTGACTTACCTAACTTTTCCATGGAAGTTGACCTCTATGTTACACCTTTGGGGTCTTATGACATTGTCATTGGTGTCGATTGGTTAGTGAACATAAAGCAAAAGTAGATTGCTATGAAAAGAATATAAGATGTTTAGATGATCATTTGGAAACAAGCGAGAGATTCAAGGGTTAAGCGGGAAATTTAGTTAGAAAACTGTCAATCAGCTATGCGGCTTAAAAAGGCTAAAAACAAAGGATGTACCCTTTATGCGGTAAAGATATCTGAATTTTCAGAAGAAGATGGTGATTCCATGAAGCGATTTCCTCTGCTACAAAGTTTGAGGATGTTTTCTGAGGAATTACGGGGTTACCACCCAAGAGGGAATTTGACTTCACCATCGAAATCAAACCGGGAGCGGAACCTATTTCCAAAGCACCTTATCGGATGACTACTACGAGTTAGTCGAGCTTAAGGCGTAATTGTAAGAACTTTTTTCTAAAGGTTTGATTAGACCAAGTGTTTCACCTTGGGAGCGCGCTGTAATATTTGTGAAAAAGAAGGATGGAACACTTAGGTTTGTGTATTGATTATCGGATGTTGAATAAAGCAACAATCAAGAATAGATACCCACTTCGAGGATCGATGATCTATTTGATCGGATGCGTGGGGCAGCGGTTTATTCTAAGATAGATCTTGATCTGGTTATCATCGATTAAGGATTAGAGAAGAAGATATTCATAAAACAGACTTTACGAACAAAGTACGGACATTATGAATTCACGGTTCTACCCTTTGGATTAACTAATGCACCCGCAGCCTTTTATGAACTTAATGAATAATATTTTTCAAGAATATTTGGACAAGTTTGTACTTGTATTCTTGGACGATATTCTCATTTATTCTAAAAGTGTTGAGGAGCACAATGAGCATTTGAAGATAGTTTTGGGAATTTTGAGAAAAGAAAGTTGTATGGTAAGTTATCCAAATGTTCTTTCTTTGATTGAAGTTCACTATTTGGGTCATGTCATTAGCAAGGAAGGAATTCTTTGTAGATCCTTCAAAAATAGTGGTAATAAGCGAGTGGCTGCACAAAGAATGTGCATGAAGTAAGAAGCTTCATGGGTCTTGCGGGTTATTATAGAAAATTTGTTAAGGATTTTTCTAAAGTAGGCTGCACCGATAACTTCATTGCGAGAAGAAGGATAAGAAATTTATTTGGAATGATAAGTGCTGAAGCGGCTTTCAAAAGTACGAAAAGCTAGTTGACTTCGCACCTATATTAGCTGTACCAGAGACCTAATGGGAGCTTTATTGTTGTAACGGATGCTTCTGGGGAAGGCCTTGGAGGTGTTTTGTTACAAAATGATCAAGTCATAGCATATGAAAGTAGAAAACTTAAGTTACATGAGCTGAATTATGCTCCTCATGATTTGGAGCTTGCTGCCATTGTTCATGCGCTTCAAGTCTGGAGACACTATTTACTTGGGAAACCTTTTGAGTTGAAAACTGATCACTTAGGACTGAAATATATTTTCACTCAGCCTAATCTAAATGCCAGACAGAGAAGGTGGTTAGAATTTTTATCACAATATGATTTTGATATTAGCTACATCAAAGGGAAGGAGAATAGAGTAGCAGATGCTCTAAGTTGTAGGAGGCACATTTATGCTCTTATAACATTAAGAACTCGGTTTAAGGATGAGGTAAAAGTGCCTCAAAATCGATATATACTTTCAACAAGTAAAAGCGCTTGCTGCGAGAACCTAATGATGAAAGGTATAAAGGTTTTCATTTTGATAATGAAGGAATCTTGCGTTATGAAAACAGGGTATATGTACCTATGCTGAATGATTTGAGGAAGAAGTTGTTAGTTGAATTTCATAATTTGCCTTTCTCTGGACACCGGGTATTACAAAAATGCTTGCTGATATGAAACAACAATACTTTTGGAAAGGTATGAAAAAGGATGTCATTGAATTTGTAACTCATTGTTTGGAATGTCAGCGGGTTAAGGCAGAACACATGCACCTGCTTTGGATTGTTATATCCTCATAGCATACCATAGTACAAATGGCAAGTAATAAGCATGGACTTTGTACAAGGGTTACCCATGTCAGGAATAAACATGATGTTATCACTGGTAGTTGTAGATAAACTAACTAAGGTAGCTCATTTCATCATTTGGAAATCTAAAGGATGATTCACGGTCTTTGGCCAAAAGATTCGTACACAAAATTTTCAGATTGCATGGTGTACGAGAATTGATTATATCGAAAGGGATCTAGAATGGCGTCGAGTTTTGTGCAAACGCTTAATACTGAGCTCTTGGAACGAAACTAAACTCAGATTACGCATATCATACGGAAGCGGATGGACAAACTGAGAGGGTAAATCAAGTGTTGGAAGACATGTTGCGAATGTATTGCATGGATCAACAGTATAAATGGGAAGAGTATCTTCCATTAGTTGAATTCGCATACAACAACACTTATCACTCATCTCTTAAAATGGCACCATTTGAAGCACTTTATGGAAGGAAGTGCAGAACCCCTGTTAGTTAGGATAGTGTTGAGGATAGAGTGGTAATTGGACCAGAGATCCTCACTGAAATGGAACAGCAAGTTAAGCTGATTCGTGAGCGATTAAAGGAAACATCGGATAGGCGAAGAGCTATATTGACCTTAAGCGGGTTGATCAGAAGGTTTGAGCTTGGTGAGAAGGTTTTTCTTCGTGTTAAACCTAGAAAGAGTTCTATAACTTTTGGCAAGGCTGCCAAGTTGTCACCTCATTTCGTGGGACCTTTCGAAATTGTCGAAATAATCAATCATGTAGCTTATCGATTAGCATTACCACCTGCTTTATCTCGCATGCATGATGTTTTCCATATTTCTTTGCTTAAGAAATACGTTTCAGATCTATCACATGTTTTAAATTGGAATTCCTTGTAGGTCCAAGACCCGGGAATAATCGTGGTTAAACCCACACGAGTGCTGGAAACTCACAATTGCATTTGAGAAATCGTGAAATACAACAATGTAAGGTCTAGTGGGACCAGTTTAACGAAGAAAGTGCAACTTGGGAAAATCTGGAAGAGATGAAAATTGCTTTTCCTTTTCTTTTTCAATAGAATGAAATCTGTTGACAAAACATTTCTTTTATGAACTTATCTTTTTCAAGTTTATATGAAAGCCAGATGGAGGAAAACATTATTCAGGCTGAATAAAATGTGTTGTGACATTGATTTCTGGAACTATTCAAGTTGGAAATAGTCACATTGTTTGAGAACTAATAAATTGGTTGACACGAAGGTTAATGAATATGTAATCATCGGGACGATGAATATTTTAGGAGGAAGCATGTAACACTCTGAAGCTGTTGTTACTTCCTCTGAGCATTCAAGTGTTGATATATGATTTATTTTGTAAAAGGATGTGTTCCTTTGATTGTGAAAGTCATGCTTGATGTCTTGTATATCTTCTTTGCTGATTGAAGATCTTTGGTGAGTCGGAATATGATTGGACTCTTTTATTTCTTTCATTTGCACGAGTTTAATCGATCTCGGAATGAATTGTGGATTTATCCATCTATAAGACTCTAGACCTTGGATCGGTGGCATTGATCCAAGAGATGCTTTAAGTTTATTCGGGATGAACAAAAATTATAGACCTTATGAAGGTTGTAAGGTCGAATGCGTTGAATAAGCTATTTAGGAGTCTAACTCGGGTTGATCATGTTAAATGAATTGGTTTCGCGATATCGTAATATCGGGAAGGTCTTGATCGTGGGCCGGGTAATAAATTAGATACATTTATTCAACTAGCTTATGGGCGATCTTTGGAGTGAATCCTTTTCGTGAATGTATATTGTAGGTTCTTATTACAGAACATTCTAAATGTTAGACCTAAAGCTGGATTTATTAAGGTTAATAACCTAAACCTAAACTATAACCTATGGGTTAGATTAGTGTTAATCTAACCTAGGCCTAAGCTATAAGCTAAATGTTCTAAGTTAGCAACCTAGCGCTAAGGAGGTTAGACTAAGTATCATCTTAAATCCTAACCTATGCTTCTAACCTAACAAATGTTAGTGGAGGAAGGGGACCTATGAAGGGTGTGAGCCATGGGTGGTAGTTTCTATGGCATTAAATGGGATGGATAAGTATGAAGGACAAGGAATTAGCGGAGGTTTCAATGGCTAGTGGCCGACGTGGTGAGTCGCCAAAGTTAGAAATGGTCTTTGACTTGCATTTGTCCATCGCCAACTATGGCGGTCGGTGGCAATGGAGATTGAGCGGGAATTTTGGAGTTAATACAATTAATGAACTCGGTCTTCGAGCTCAGATTTCTCGGGAAGACATGCAAAATGGAAAACTAGTAGTTTGTTTGGTTTTTCATGCGCTCCGATTTTCTCTTTGTTTGATCACTGGTTCTTCGCACCAGTCTACTTGGTGTTGCATGGAAAATATGAGTGTAACTCACTCTTTTCTCTATCAAGGAAAGTTTATAAGGCATGGAAATAAAAATTATTGTTATTGAATCTAACGTGGAAAAGAGGAGAAGGCTCAAGCTCTTTCGGTGGTCTTCTTGATTTTTTAAGCGGCATTACCGGGCATGTTAGGCCCTAACTTTTAAAAATCTTGGTTTCTTTCAAATGATTTCATTAGAAACAACTCTGTTCGAATGATTTTGGGATAAGTTGGTTTTATGGTAGCTTTGTGTGATTTAGTTCTTTGTATCTTCTTATTGGCTCGATTTTCAAAGTGAACCCTTGATGGGTGTGCATTATGTTTGAGCGGTTGCACTATCTGCCATGTTTTACATTTCGGTTAGATTTTGTAAAAATGCTTGCATAGATAATATACAAATTCAGCTCTGTGGAAGTCCATGAATTTTTTCTTGTTTGATTCGAGACTTGAGTCTATACCTTGTTGTTTTCTCTTATTGAAAATGATCTTATTGGATTTCTTGAATGTACATTATATTTCGACTTTTTATAAGATTTGTCGTGGGTAATATATGTTATTATTGTTGTTGGAATTCTTAAAATTAAAATATGTTTTGGTTTCTGTAGAAGTATCGCCGTGAATACTATTTGTTATTGAATTTCGTTGGAATCCTAGAATAGATAGTATTTTGACTTCTGTAGAAGCTATCAATGAGAATACTTGTTAGTTTAGACTCAGTTGGAGCCCTGGAAAAGTATCTGGTATATCTATTTCTGTCGGTTTGTTTTGATTACTGTGGCTTAGTAGTGAATATCGAGATATTGGTTTAGTTGGAATCCTTGATATGTATCTTGAGTTACGACTTTTGTAGAAGTTTTGGTGTGAGCATTATTGGGATTCTTGAACTGTTGTCGCATGAAATTAACTCTAATCGAAGATTTGTTATGAGCACTAGTTGTATGTGATACTGTTGGAGATCTCGATATGTTGTGAGTTGGTGCAAATCTCGATTAAAACCCTTGTTGTGTATGCATATCATTCGACTCCTTCTTAGCATTCTTGTGTTCCTATCTTTTCCTGCAGTGGAAATTAATTGGAAAGGTTTTCTTTACAAACCTTACTCGGGTTGAGACCTGTTGTATCCGTAGTAGCTTGACTTAGAATGAAACTTTGAGGAAAATCTTGAAATGGGATTCGACTTGTGAAGACCTTGTTGTGATTATTTTTCTTAAAAACGGCTTCAAATAGAATTCATGGCTGTTTTATCGTAAGGATTTGTTTCAGTTGAATGAGGTTGTGCATGTTTGTGTTTGATTCAGTATGAATGTCACTTTATATGCATATGGAACATCATTTGTTTTAATGTTATCTAGCCTCTTGTTTGACTGTGATAAAGAGGTTGTTCTTTTGATTTCGGCCTTGGATTTAAGTCCTTGTTGTGTTAGTAGGGATTAGATTGAGCTGTATGTTGCTGAGTGTTTCGACTTAGTGGGATTGCTCTTGTGTTTGTGCATGATTACATCTTCTGTTATCATGATTATCTAGTCGTGTGCTTGACTAAAGTAAAGAGCTATTAACTGTACCTTGACAAGCGATGGCGTTGGATATTTTCGTTTGTTGAATAATATGGAAGGTTATGTGGGGTCTATATGATGGATTATTCATCACTACCTTGTCACGAGCTACTCTTTGTGTTGTTCGGTAAGTTATAGGCAATTTTTATATGTGTATTTTGTGTTGTAATTCTTCCTGTGGTCTCGATTGCGGCTTAGTCGCGGGCGTATAATGTGATTGCATTACTCTTAAGTGGATGGTACGATCATGAGCATGTTTGGAAGGGACATCCGAATGTCTCGGTTTCTTTCTCTTCTGCATTGCGTAAAGTATATGTTGATATATTTTTATCTAGCTTGTTGGATTTGTTTTAACATCTTGATGGATTCATGAATTGTTATGATATTCATTTTATTATGTTGAATATAATGACTTTGTCGATGTTTGTTGTCCTTGGGATTGGATGGATAGTTGTTTTGGATACTGATTGTTCTCCTTGGTCACATACATTTATGAAGAAATATCTGAAAAGTATCTAGGACTATTTAGTAACTATAATATGAGTTACGCGTTTATAGTCATGTTTGAATTACAAAAGAGCATAGTCTTAATATATTTACATGTTTGGTGAAATGATTTCATTTAAATAGGGTGTTTAATGAAAACAATTGGTGGATTCAATTGTTTTAAGAATTAGTGCTTATCATGCTCAATTCATCGAATGACCGTGTTGACAATTTTTTGAGATGATTCTTTGTAAGTCCTTGAAGGGACCTCTAGTCTTAATAACTTCTCTTGTGTAAAGGGTTTTACTAAGAAAGGGAATTCTAAGGTGAGGGACCGAGGATTGGAAAGACTAACCTTAAGGGAGTGTCTTTTAGTATAATTTTAACTCAACATGTGTAACACTTATTAATAAGTAGATCTTTTGAGGTAGATTTAAAGGTTGGCGGCACAAGTCAATTTGCGAGTTGTACCTTTGAGAAGATTAGGATCTTCTCGAAGATACAACAATGCAAGAAGTGACTTTTATGACGACACCCTTTTTACGATCGATAAATAAGATTTACACCTTAAACTCGAACAAGTTACTCTAGGACTGATTAGGAATGTGGTCACATTATAAGGCTGCCCTAGGAGACTCGAGGTATCTTGACACACTGGATTAACTAGGGTTGACCCAGTATGTCAGCGTATCCCTAGTCCTCGGGAGCATCCCTATAACGTTGTCATCTTACTAATCCATTCCTGAGTGAATAACTTGGGACAGGAGAGTCTGACAAAAGTCAGTATAAGACATTCTACATAACATAGGAATGGGGTGAAGGACGTATTCCAGATTGATGAGTATGCCGTCAAGGAATACGAGACATAAGCAGTATGTTTCAAATCTTTGGCCAAAGTATCGCAAGCTGCTGATTGCGTTGTCCTAAGTCACCTAGTCTAAGGGATGAGATGCCGATGAATAATGGTAACAATTATTCAGATAGGTTCCTTAGACAGAGCATTCTGAATCCCAGATTAGGGAAGAGAACCACAAGAGTGATGTGTTAAATAAAAACGCCAACTCTTAATACTCATGAATAGATCGGTAGATTACCGAGTCATGGAATGAATAGATCGGAGGTGCTCGAGTCATTACAGCTGCATATGGTTATCTGTTATGAGAATGGTTTTTTTATTTGTGAGTTCTAAATTATGTATTTAGAACCAGGAAGCATTTGTCAAAAAAATAAAAATAAAAATTTACTTGTTCTAATGTATAAAAATGAGGATGTTACACAATGGGTGCAGGCACTCACCTAAGGCATGCACATGCACCGAATTTCCCTTTTATGTGAACTAATTGGGAAAATCATCTATGATAGGATCTTAAAAAGAGTGAGTGGGAACGAGACATGCATTTATCATAGAACTCGTTAAACGGATTCTAAACAAATGCGGTCACCCCTAGACCAAATGGTACTTAACAGATTATAGAGAGGAACCAAAACATAAAGGAAATGCATAAGGATTTATATTCATTCCATAAACATTCATGAATCAGAATTATAAGCTATAAACATGGATCAGAAACATTAATAACCATATTCATCAAGTCTAGTAACCTCATTATATTAATTAGATTCATTATAGACTACCACAGCTGTGCAAAGTGAAGTCATACATCATGGTTGGATTTATACCCATCAGTTCTCAAGAGAAAATTTACAATCCCAACCCCTTATTACATCCTTTTCCTATAGATCTCTACCTAACTTATGGAGCTCTCATAGTATTCTGCATGGCTTCACTTCCTTCTTCTTCTATCTTCCTTCCCTCTTCTCTTTCTCGGTGCGTGCTTGTATTTATAGGCCTTCTCAACATTATTAATCCTTTGAGGGAGTTTTGACCCATTGCCAAGTGTCCAAGGTGGTCCTTCATGGGAGCATGCTTCTTCAGGCCCAAGATCTCCACTCCTTGTAATGATGGTCTTCTGGAAACTTCCATCACAAGGTATATTCCTTCTTAGGCCAACCTATCACTAGGCTGACACCTTATCTATTCCACATGTGTAGTCGAGTCACGCTTTTCTCATGCTCTACATGATGTGTCAAATATGGATAAGTCTTGAAACCTTTTTTCTGTCTTGTGCATGTGCCACTTGCTCTGTTAAACCCTACTAGAACCATTTCCTACGCGCTTCTCGTTCCCTTTCTTGACTAGGCCTTGCACACCCATGCACCTTATTGTACTTGGCCAATATTTTAGGGGCCCAACATCACCCCACACTATGCATGTTCTCCACCCATGGGAACATGCCCTCAAAGAATAAAGAAAGAGAGAAAAGAATGATGGAATTAAAGAATATGGGAAGAATGAAAGAATAGGGGAAACTCCATACCACTGCAAGAGGAGAGGGAAGTTATTCCTTAAGTCTGCTTCTAATTTATCCCAAGTATCCACTTCATTCTATGCTTGTTGAAAAAGATTTCCAACCAGGGTGCTCACTTCATCAAAACCCAGCTCCTCTCCCTTAGTACTCATAGTTTTGACAACCTCATCTAATTTTTGCCCATATCCTCAAGTACGTCCATCCGATGAGTGATCTATGGATATAATTCTTTAAGTCAGTTTTTAATTGAGCCTCGCAAGGTCTCAATAGCCTTTGATTTCTTCTCCACTTCATCTAGAATTTTATCCCTCTTAGCCCTATTCCCCTTGTTCTTTTCTTGAAATTATTTTAGCTCTTCCTCATAAGTGGCAATGAAGATACTTGCCACCCTATCTCTATCTACATAGTTGTCATAGGTAGCCTCTACTACCAACGTAGCAGCCTTAACATTGTGCAAGAATCTTGTTGTATTGAGAAAAATTTTCCACCACCTTCATTTTATCCTCCTTTTTCTTGCATGCCAACACCTCTTTTATAGATTCAATGCTAAAGGTTGCCTCTCTATGGTGAGGATGTGAGTTAAATATTCTAGGCAATGCATGATTGATTTATATTTACGGACAATTGGAGTCAAGTCACTGGATGCTTCAAGATAATAACACTTGTGATCATCTCCACCTTCTTGGATACCTTGTGTACCCTTGCCTTTTCTTCCTTTAACTCCTGCCTTAGCTGAGTGCTAACTAATTCTTCATGTTTTAACTCCTTAGTTATTTCCAAGAGATCTTCATCCTTCTTCTCCAACTCTTCCTCTAGAACCTTTACTCTGTCATTCCTTAGAATAGTCTAGCATCAATTTTGACCTAGACTTTGTTTAGCATGTTTTGAGACTTGCTCATCAGATAGCTCATTGCGAGTGTTCACTAGAAGGTTGGTTCCTTTAGACAAAAATTTCCATCAAATCCCCTTGGCTCACTTCAAACTCTAGCTCATTGAGTGGGACTCAAATTCCCATGAAAGCATTTTCCTTGTCTATGGGTATGCACCTTCCGCATCAAATGATGTCATGGCCAAGAGTTGTTGCTCTATTGGAATGGTGCTTTGGAAATGCACACGTAACACCTTGTTTGGATCATCAATATAGTCCATTCTTGGTCTTTGGATCTCTGTGCACCTTCCTCCTATGCACGTGCCCTTAGGAATACATACCATCAAACTAGGGCCTCCTCTATGCTACCGTGATATTTTTCCATGCTTTCTTCTTTATCTTCATTCATTACTAATTTAGCGTTGCACTCCAACTCTTGTTCTACCAAGGCTTCAATGATTTTGTCACTTATTTTTTCTACCACCTCATTTATCTGCTCTATGTGAGGCTTGGAGTCGATTTTCATACTCACTTTTTCACTTCCTCTCCTTATCTTGGGCACCTTCCTCCTCCCTGGATACCCTTCCTCTGCATGAATAGAAACTCATTTTCTCTTCTCTCCCTATTCCTCGAGAATCATGCACATCAAACACTAGTGGTTCCTAGGATCCTTTGGGTTCATCTTCTTCATCATCATCCCTCTCACCTTTGTAGGCCTCTAAGTCCTCTATGTCCTCCGAATCAGCCTCCTCTATCACCTTCTATTTCTTCCTAACTAGGGATTACAATAAAGGATATTTTGTTCTTTCTTCTTCCTTCTCTAGTGACCTCTCCTTTGTGATAGGATTTTCTTGTTCTAGTGCCTCCTCTCTGACTAGGGACCTCTTCCTACGTGTGTAAGTACTAGTTCTAGCACTTTGTCCTTGGGGCACCCACTTGTGGCATACTTTGGACACTTGGTGCCTTCTTCCCTTGTACCTCTTATTTTCCTTTCTTTGTCGACACGGGCTTCTTTCTTCCCATGGGGTCTTCAAGAATGGAGACATCACATTCCAGGTATGTGCCCTTCTCAAAATTTGGTGTTATGCGCACGTATACCCTTTCCGTGGTCTCTCCTGCTATTGATTAAGTCAGAGATTTTGTCATTTGAACTTCATGGGAGACATACCTCTCCACGTATGCATGCTTCTTAGGGTAAAAGATTTCTTTGCAGCTCCCTATGGTCTTGATCTACCTCACTAAGGTGAAAACTTAGTCTTTTGGATTCTTTAAACCTATTTACCCCTACTTGGAAATATTGAGTGGTGAAGGAGAAGGGAAGATTGTACAGGGGCCCATGTTTTCATATGTCAATTTAAATATATCAATGCATTAATGTTGGTAAAATGCAAATTTTCGGCTTCTCCATCAATGAGTGCTAGTAGCTGCTCTAGGATCCTCCACTCCACCCCAAATGCATCCCTTAAGCACTTATACCATTTTTCTAGGTGTGCCTTGTGAGCAAGTCATCATGTTATCACAAGTGTACTTTGTGAATCTTTTCACGAGTGAGGGGTATTCCTCCGGATATTCCCAAACAAACTTATTTGTCGCATCGGCACTCCAATTTTTGAAAACACAATTGTCAAGAGGAAATTTCCAAAGAGTATCTTGTCTCCTTCCTACATGCTACTGATAATTTCATCTATGATGAAGGAAGACAAGTTGTAGATGGTGCCTTCTGATATTTTCCTGCACACATTTAACTAGGCCTTATTTACCTGTGTCCACCTTTCTTGGTCATTTAGCTTTGTCACCAGGCATGTGGCCATTCTCATGACAGGGTCTTAGATCTTCATGATATCAAAGTACCATGACCCCTTCTTATAATCATATGCATCGCGATTGCTTTGATGGCTTCCTTTTCACTTAGGTCATCATCTATACTTTTCCTTCACATATGAAGCCTGTGAATTTTGAAATCAGCTAAGGAGTTATGCACATCTTATGCCCTGTGAAGTAAAATTGGTCCTCATGTACACATGACATTAACCATTGATAGAGGCACTCAAGTTTTCCAAAATAAGGCAACTCATAGAGTTGCAATAATCCTCCTTCTCAACTTTACTTTTACCTCATCACTATAGATAGGTAAACCCTCTAGTGTCCTCTTGTTTTCGGTCACACTAACTCCAGTGCCAATTCCTTTTTTGTCATGTTCATGCAATGGTTGTAATCACTTACCATCATGTTTCTTAAGTGGGACTCCCATTATTTCTGAGAAAAACCCCATCCGGTAACTGCATCTCTACGTACCATTCTTCATTCATGCTTACAGGGGTTTCTAGTTATTTTCCTTGCCCTTCACCATTTCCCTTTCCTTTGGCTTCTTAGGTTATATAGATGGTTTCTTAGGTGCCATGGTTTAGGTTATCTTAGCACTTCAACTTCTCTTACTTGCTCTGCCTTTCTACCTTCTTTTAGCTTAGACATCAAACTTGTGAGAAAACCCTTTTCATCCCATGCCCTAGCTACCAAACCCTAATTGGAATAACCTTGTTCAAAAGATGACACTTCTCTACAATTTTTCTACACCTGTGAACTTCTTTCCTTCTGGTTTGCAGATCAAATCTATTCAGTCATGCCTTAATTCCTCAAAATTTTCTTCACACAGATCAACTCTGGAAACCCTAGTCCACAAGAGCTTTCTTTTTTCATATTCGTAATGTCCATAATGAAATTCCCAACCTTCTATTTATAACTTTCCATTCTTTTAGCATTAAATGCTACTTCACCTACCACCGTACTTCAACACTTATTGTGGATTCTTCTAGTAAGACACACTCTAGCGCCCCCACTCACGTGCTTGACCTTACATAGACAATCCTACAACCTTCTAGCGCACAAACAATCTATCTAATAGAAGACTCTTACACGTGAATTACAAGTGTTGAAGGTACTTCTTCCTCCCTTGTACGTGGAACCAAGATGTAGTCTTATCCTGACACCAACCATCCTCATTTCACCCCTTTTTTTTTTTCGCAGGGCTATCCATGCACTTCCTTTTACATGTCCATTCAATCTAGGATTTTAACGCAATCCTTCTTGGTACTTCACACCTTATAATTTATTTCACATCATTCCACCCCATACTAAAATGATGCATGGTCCTTTGCACATTCACAACCTTTAAAAAGTAATGAGGTTACCAGTGCCCAAAGCACAACACAAAATAACAATGAGAAAGGGAAACACAAGAAAAGAGAAAATGCATTAAAGGAAGTCCTAACCTATCTGGAAATACTACCTTATTACAAACACCAAGAAGACTTATTTATAGTAGGGCTTCAGCCTATTCCCATTGAAGTGTCCTGGAAATCTCATCCCATCCAATGCTTATAACTGACACGTGCCTAAATCAAGGATGTACGAGATGATGTAGGGACCCAACCAATGGACTTTTAACTTCCCAAGATGGCGTAGAAACTTGGAATCATATAGTAGCACCATCTTCCCAACCTTAAATTTTTTTCTATTAATGTGATGATCATGCCATGCCTTTTGTTTTAATTTTTAGTTTTCTAGCTCCACCTGGTGAGTGATCATCTTTTGTCCAATCGTATTAACTTGTAAATTCTTTCTCCCAGCACTTGTTCATCGGCCAATCCTCCTATGCATGATATATGCAGAGAAGGTAATATGAATTCAACTAGTAGGAAATCCATTATGCACAAACACGAATTGAAACTATGTGGCCTTATTTAACCTCTTGTAGGTTGTCCTCTATATTCCCAAAGAATGGATGATACTTTTCATCCCAATCTTGTCTACCAACGTCACAAATTTTTGTTGGGGTATGACCTATTAATTTATTAAATGCCTCCATGAGTTCCATTTCTTTGTGGATGGTAAGGGGTAGTCTTGTGATGATCCACCATTGAATTCTACTAGTATAATCCTTATTGTCTCATTTAAGAAATGTGTACCCTTTGTTAATCAAACTCAAAGGGAACTCATACCTTATAATAATGTTTTCCCACAAAACCTTGCTACTGAGTGGCTTCTATACAATCCTTAGTAGGTTTTTCTTCTACCCACATTGTCAAGTAATTTGTGTAAGTGATTATATAACATGACCCATTCCTACATGCGGCTGGTGCAATAGGGAATATGAATTCTAAAGCCCACTTTTTGGGTCCCTAAATTATTGACTAAGTACAAAAAGGTGCATGGAGTGCGCAAGGCCTAAGTTAAAGGGTGGGGTGAAAAGAAGAAAGCACACAAGGTAGGGTTCTAGGAGGGTTTTAGAAGGACCGTGTTATGCGCGAGCAAAAAAAGGTCTCAGGACTTAGCCATATTTGGCATATTGGCAATACATGAGAAAAGCATGACCTAACTATGCATGCGGAGTGGATAAGGTGCTAACCTAGTGTAAGCTGGCCTAGGAAGGAATATGCCCTGCGGTGGAGGCTTCTAGAAGGCCATCATGGAAAAGAGTAGAGAGCTCAGGCCTGGAGGAGCATGCGCCCATGGAGGACCATATTCAGACACTTAGTGCACTAGAACTAGGTTCGTAGAAGGTGGGTTGGCGAGTTAAAGGGGCCTATAAATACAAATTCCCATAGAATAAAAAGAGAGAGATCGATAGAGAGCAGAGAGCTTTGTAGAAATACTACGAGGAGTCATATTGGGTTGAGTAGATGAAATATAAGAGAAGGATTTATCAAGGGCTTGGGGTTATAAAAATTTATTTTTGAGAGATAAAGGATATGGATCTAGTTATGATGCATGACTTCGGTCTTCCATAATGTGGTGTTTTGTATCGATTATAATGAATGTAATGAGGTTACCAAGTTACCTGAATATGATCCTTCTTGGTTCATGTTCATACATGATTCTTCATAGTACTTTTTCATGTATATTTATAAGATGAATAAGAATCCCTATGCATTTTCCTTTCTATTTTGATTCATTCTTTAAGTCTGTTAAAGTATCTCTATCTATAATGACTATAATGGTCTAGAGCCATTCTAAGCTCTATGATGTTTGCATGTCTCATTCCCACTCACTTTCTTTAAATTTTGGATCATAGATGATGTTTTCCCACTCAAATCACATAAAAGATAGAATCAGCACCCGTGCATGCCTCGTGTGAGCGCCCAGTGCCCGCTAGGTGATAGGCCAGTGCACATGGGATTACCTTGCTCTTTGGTGGATGTAAAAATGACTACATCTTGCTTATATTACTGGGACCTATTTTGAAGTTTTAGTGGGAAATGACATACATTATGATTTATGAAATGAGTGATGACAGAGTGTTTAACTTGGAAAGTGTTAAAACATGGTTTAAAAGTGTTAAGGATGAATTTTCTTATAGATTCAACACTGGACCTGAGTTTGATACATGTAGATGGGTAGAAGAGAACCTCTACCATGAGTTGTATGAGACTTTTTTCTATTGCTTCCCAGTAGATCTATATGAATGGATCTCTGCATATGCATCTAGATCAACTTGGTATTATAGATCACATGCGTGGACCCAAAGAAGAGTACCAAAGGCTGCAAGATATAGATTTGATGTGAACTAGTGTTGTGGATCATTGGTGGAAGGGAGTATTGTCTAGCTACACTTTTAAAGTACACTATTTCTGCATATTCTTTTCAGGAAGTTGCTGAGTTTGAAGTTTTTATGCAAGAGCCCAAGAGAGGATCATTTCTATGTGATATCCCTTTGGAAATGACGATATTGGTTGTTACCTTGAGTTTAGAGGAATTTCCGATGGTCGGCTAAACCATTTTGAGTGTTGGGAGAGGGAGCTAAGGTGGAGGAAGATGGTAGACATTACGATGGAGAAAGAAAGGGAGAGAGATGACTCAAGTATAGTGAAGGGGGTGAAAGGAGATCACTAGACAACGTGAGGTTGCAAGTGTGATGGATACATAGAGGTAGACATTACGGGGAAGGATTTAAGGTTCACGTAGAGGAAGTGGAACCTAAGTAGTCTGTGTTATCCCATCTTGGCAAGTGTGTAATAAGAAAACCCTTTAGATTCTAATGAGAGTTTGTCACATGGAGAGAGAAGAGTCATGGCATGACATGCATTTGAACCCACCTAGTGAACAAAACCTAGCACTTAGTTTTTAGATCAAGGAAGAAGTATCGTTGACCTGGTTGGTATTAGTGGAAGTAATAGATTTATGCCTAGGAGATACAATTTTTCATTTTACACTTCTATGGCTACGAATGGATTATTATTTGGAGGAATTTTTTGACAAGGAGAAAATATAAAAGGCTTGGGTAATGCATCGGGGAGTAGCATCGGACACACATCTAAGTAGTGGAACAATCTCACAAGATGGTTAGCACATAATTTAGTGGGATAATGGGGACCCTAGTGCATAACTACTTTAGGCCATTAATGACTACTTGTGGATCTAGATGTGGAACTAGTGGATCGGAGGCATACGTGACCTAGTGGATCTAGTGGATCCGATAGAGGAGGAAACACTAGAGGAAGTCAAGGAACTGGATCAGGAGGACAAGGGCCCCAACCACCTCCTAAAGTCTTCTTTGAGATGTCTTTACATTTTCTAGATTACAAGGGTATTGAAGATGTTGTGGAGCATGTTCACAAGTGTGAGTTTCTATGGTGCACAAAGGGGATCACAACCCCGAAATGAAAGGCAATCAATTTGCAATGATGTTGCAAGGGTTTGCATATAGGTGGTATAGGAAGTATGACCCACATCAGATGGTAGTATATTACATCGCATTGAAAAATGCTTTCCTAGAAGAATTCCACATCCCTGAGTTTGAACAAAGAGCATCAACACCTAAAGGAGATTGATGGGGAATGGTAGAGAGTGTGTGGAAGTGTGATGCACGTTTAAGACCCTCTGTCAAAGTTGTCATATGATATTCACCCTTCATAACATGCTTAATGGTTTGTTGGAGGGTTGATAACACCTTTTAGAAGAGATTTATCTCGTAATAATTTAATAGACCCGTGTGAGGCGTTGGAAGCTACCCTCTCGTCTTGAAGGCATTTGTTAGGAACATTTACACTGGTGTTATCCTATTTTGGAAGCTCAAATCACTACTATGGATAAGTAGCTAGAAACATTGCTAAGTAGCTGGAAATGTTATCTACGAACTCATCTCATGAGACTCATAGTGGAATGTGGTGTACAAATTGTGAGGTAGAGGGGCATGCAAGGATAGTTTCCCCTGGAAGATAGTACATCTTTGTGCAGCAAGATACTACTGAGATTTTTGTGGGGACCATGATGCGAGTAGATGTCCCTTGTTACAACACATAATTGAGGAAGAATGTGTCTTACTACTATAATAAATTCACCTCTATAACCCATGATATCAAGGATTTTTGGATTATTGACCAAATCCATGAGGCCATTGATCATGGTGTACACCACACCTAGCATTGCCATTATTTCTAAGAGTGACGACTACTATTATAAGGAGCACACAAATGGATGGGCATGTAGAAGGGGATTTCATGGAGGATTATGTGGTCGTGGTAACAAAGTGGGGAGGAAGAAGTGAATTGCCACATGGAACCTATTTTAATGGTGGGTCTATACACCACTACAAGCATGAGTTCTTAGATTTTTTGTAGTGTTCATAGTGTGCGGGAAGAAGCACAAGTATGAGGAGTTCCCGGAGTTTTTGGGCATATGAATCGCAGCCCTTAGGAAAGACAAGGGCATTGCAATGGTAAGCATTAAGAATGCTAACACACAATGGACACCATAAGTGAAACATGATGTAGGCTTGGAACTGTTATGGTAACAACAAGAGAGAGGCTGCGCACAAAGGAAATGATAAGGTAGAAGAACCTGGTTTCAAGGGAAGAAGTGGTACATGGGAAGTACCTAGACCCTATGCATCAGAAGGAGGTACATCAAGAAACCATGGATGTCATTCAGAGTTTACAAGGAGAAATCTAGTGTCAAAAGGAGAAGTCCAGGAGGGAGGAGCAAAGGAGGAAGGTCGAGGTTCCAAAGAATGGCCTAGATGAGGTCAATGAAGTATGTAAAATACTAAGGCAAGAGAATATTATTCCCTTTTTAGGAGCATGGTTGAGAGAAAAGGTACCATGCACCGAGAGAAGAGTGTGAGAGGCAGATCTTGTATGTAAACCTTCCCTTCACAACCCTCACAGACACATTGATGCGGTCATGATAGGATGGATTACGTTAAATGCGCGTGATAGATGTTATCGGCTCTTTAGTAATATCCTCATTAACACATCTCGTGAAGGTCAATGTTATCATTCTTAGATCTTTGGGGAATTTGAAGTCATCGGATGGGAAGACAATTTCCTAGCATTACATCCATCTTAAGAACAAATCTTTTTGTATATGGTACATAAGAAAAAATGAAGTCAATTCCCATACCCTCGGTGTCTAAAAATATGTGGGAGAAGAGGCTAGATAGAATACCATTGCACTAAATTAGGGGCTAGAGTTCCATCCCTTGGGAATTCAAAATCTTGGCACTGACACCACCCATATAACATGTGAAAATTGGGCACATGGAAGAAGGAGAATGACATGAAGAGAGGATGCTAAGCTATTTCCTACTTGAAACTATTGCATGTTGGTGGAAAGAAACTACATCGGGGAGGAGAACCTCTTAGAGATGTTCATTGGAAGAAGGAGAATGAGTGAAGATTGATTTTAAGCTATGTAATATTTTGTGTAGTGACACATCTTGAGAACATCTTGGAATGGCACAAAGTTACGAATTGCCTTCTATGTAAGATATTGTATAAAATACTACCATGGTAGAAATATCACGTCCTTCCATATCCAAGCATGTGAGACAGCCTAGATGGGAAGCACATAAGCATTGCCACCTTCATTATGGGTTCACAAGTTATATTCCACCCTAAAATGTTGTGCGCACGCATGGTACATTCATCCCGAGATACATTGTCGGATAGGGTATTGGAAAGAGTTAGCGGCTGATCTCATTCAAGCATTCAAGTATCGGAGTACAAAACCCTTGGTGGATAAGGCGTTGTAGGTTTTCAAGTGCCTTACCATTAGGGATAGTGCCATGGCAGAAGATAGGCTACTGGAGTTGCTAGGTGAACCTGGCCTAGAGGCACACTTTGAGGAAGAAGAAACATAAAGAGATACAACTTGAGCGTGCATGTTTGGAAAAAGAAAAAGGAAATATGGTGTATGTTATTGATGGCGAAGAAGTGAAAAACTTGGATGTTGACCATTTTGTAGGGACACACGAGGTGTTAGATAGTTCTAATGAATAGGCATGCACCTATCATGAACCTTTAAGGACAAAGAAGGTTAACATCAGCTCAAGAGAGGAGCCTAAAGAGGCTATCATTGAGACTATTGGTCAAAGAAAGAAGTCTCTAAGATCATTGATCTTTTACGTGAGTTTGAGGATTTATTCCCATGCGGGTATCATGAACTCAAAGGCATTCACCATTCCTTGGGGGAAATGAGAATTAAGTTGAAGGAGGGTACCCGGTCTGGAAGAGACCATACCGAATGAATCCTAACCTGCGCATGAAGGTCAAGGAAGAAATAGATAAAATGATATCATCATGTATTATTATAGTTGTTGAAGAGTCAAAGTGGAGAAGTACAATGGTAATTAACATCAAAAAGGATGGAAGCATAAGGATTTGTGTTGATTACGGGGACACTGAATGTAGTATGTATCATTGATCCTTTCCCAACCCCTTTTATTGAATAAATCTTACAGGAAGTGGTCTAGCGTGAGGTCTATTCTTTCATAGATGGATTCTTAGGCTATCACCAAGTAAGGATCGCAAAGGAGGACAAAAGGAAGATGACTTTCATCATTGAGTGGGGAATTTTTTCCTATAAATCATGCATTTGGGTTGAATAATGTGCTTGTTGTGTTCTCGTACATTGTGGTATAAGCTTTCCAGGACTTTATAAATAAATTCCTTCAAGTCTACCTGGATGATTAAACAATATATGGGTTAGTGAAGGACCGTTGTGACAATTTAAGGCTGATGTTTGAAAGGTGTTAGTAGTTGAGGATATCCCTCAACATTAAAAATGTGTCTTGCTTTACCCCATTTGGAAAATTCTCGGGAACATCATATGTAAGGAGGGCCTACTAGTAGATCCATAAAAGTTGCGTAATTGTGGGATTGAGGGAGCTCTTAGTCAAAGCGTGATCCATGGATTTCTTGGGCATATGGGGTACTACACAAAGTTCATCAAGGGATATGCCAAGATCGTCACGCCTTTAGAATATTTTCTTAGACTTAAAAGTTCCTTTCATTGGGGAGAGACATAGCAGAAGGCATTTGAAAGGTTTGAAGGATAGGCTTGTCACCGCACCCATCCTATTATTTCCCTCTTTGGATAAGCCCTTCCATGTTCATGTTGATGCCTCATGAACCACCATTGGAGAAGTACTTGCACAACCTAGTGAAGTTATTGTTTATCATCCTTTTGCTTTCAAGAAGGAAATTGACACCAGAGAGAAGAATTACACTATGAATAAGTGTGAGGCATTGTCAATGATCTACGCGATTTCACAAGTTCAAACAAAATTTGTTAGCAAAACCTTTTATATTTTACACTAACCATATGGCATTGAAATACTTGGTGAAAAATATTGTTCTACAAGGGCACATATGTTAGTGTGTACTATTGTTCTAAGAATTCGAGTTCATAGTGGTTGTCAAACTAGGAAAAAGTAATTCCAGACCTGATCATTTGTCTAGGATTAATTCATGAGAGGGATGGAGAGCATTGAGGATACCATGCCAGATGCACAACTATTTAGGTTACGGTGTGCACCCTTAGACTTAGAAGATATTGTAGTATTGATCAAAATGGGTGTGGCACCAAATGGAATGAAGGCCTTAGAGAGGAAGAAGTTGGCCATACGCATCCCTATTCTACATGCTAATTAGTGGAGATTTGTATAAAATGGGTGTGATGAAGGTCCTGCGATGTTGTTGCGTACTAGAACATGAGTGCATTACAATTACGGAGGAGGAACATGGTGGGATTGTAGGAGGACACTATGCAGAAAATGCAACCTGCGTGGAAAATTCTACTCATAGGGCTCTGGTGGGAGACCATTTATCAATATTTTATTGAGTTTTGTAAGGCATGTGACCATTGTCGGTGCTTTGGCAAACACTGGAAAAAGAGATGAAATGCCCTTGCACCCAATAGCGGCATAGAACTATTTGAGAAGTGGGCTATCTACTTTTTCAAACCAATCTCACCCGGTGGCGACAAAGGAATGGTTTGTGGTATATCCTCACTTGTAATGATTATTTGAAAAGGTGGGTAGAGGTAGCACCTACAAAGGATTGTGCTGACAATGGCTGTCATTGCTAATTTATATAGGAAAATATAATCAACGGTATGGATGCCCATTGAGTTTAACAAGTGATAGAGGTATGCACTTCCTCAATGAAATTGTCGGGATTATGTTATTAGAATTCATGGTGGTCCATCACAAAAGTAACCCCTATCACCCTCAAGAAAAACAAAAATGCTAAGGCATTTAACAAAATAGTTAGTCACACATTGAATAAGATCTGTGATGTTAGTAGACGGATTAGGATGACAAAGTATCATTCATTCTTTTGGCATATAGGAAAACTAAAAGAGGTTGAATAAGGCCACACCATTTTAATTGGTGTTTGGCGTAAGAGAAGCTATCCTACTAGTTGAATTCATGTTACCTTCTCTACGTATAGTGCGTGTAGGAGGGTTGGCCGATGAACAAGCGCTGGAAGAAATAATTGAAAATTTAATGTAATTGGATGAAAGAAGATCACTCACCTGGTGGAGCTAGACAAATTGAAAATGTAAAACAAAAGGCATGGCAAGATCGTCACATTAAGAACAAGAATTTTGAGGTTGGGAAAATGGTCTTACTATATGATTCAAAGTTTTGTGCCATCCTGGGAAGTTGAAAGTCCATTGGTTGGGCCCCTACATCATCTTGTATATCCTTAATTTAAGTGCGTGCCGATTGTAAGTGATATATGGGATGATATTTATAGACACTTCAATGGGAGTAGGCTAAAACCCTACTATAAATAAGTCTTCTTGGTGTTTGTAATAAGGTAGTATTGCCGATTAGATTAGGATTTCCTTTAGATATTTTTCATTTCTTGTGTTTCCCTTTCTCATTGTTGTTTTTTTTTACACCTTAGGCACCAGGTAATCTCATTAATTTTTAAAGTTTGTAACTACATAGAGGATTGCACATCATTTTAGTGTGGGGTGGAGTAAGGTGGAAGAAATTACAAAGTGTGAAGTGCCAGGAAGGATTGCATTGGAAAGCTCGGTTGGATGGCCCTAGGAAAGGAAGTGCATGGAAGGAAAGGTGAAAAAGGATGGTTGGTGTCATGGTAAGGCTACATTATGGATCCATGTACTTGGATTGGAAGAAGTGCAAAAAAGTAACACTGAGGTAGGTGAGAGAAAAATAAAATCATGATAGAAGTACCTTTAGTCTTTGGTGACATGCGTGTGCAAGAGTCTCCTATCAAGATGGATCGGTTACATAGAAGTTTGGATAAATATCTGCACAAGATTGGGTGCATGAGTGAAAGCTCTAAAATCACACTTTGTTGAGAAATTTGCATTAAGTGTTGAAGTATGGTGGTAGGTAAGGTAGCATTTAATGTTAAAAAGATGAAAAACTATAAATAGAAGGTTGGACACTTCATTATTTATATTATGAATACAAAAAGGAAGTGATTTTGTGAACTAGGGTTTCCGGAGTTGATCCGTGTAAAGAAAAATTGGAGAAATTTAATCGTGACTAGTTTGGATCTACAAACCAGGGGAGGAATAGGAGGTATAGTTTTGGAGAAGTCTCTTATAAAGGGGATATTCCAACGAGGGTTTGGCAGCTAGGGCACGGGTTGGAAAGGAGTTTCTTCATAAGTTCGAGATCTAAACTTGGAAAGGGTAGAGAAATAGAGAAAGAGAAGTTGAAGTGCAAAGATAACCTACACAGTGGCACCCAAGAAACCAAGCGTAACACCTAAAAAGGCAAAGCAAACAACAAGAAACTACCACAAGTACCAATGAAGAATGGTATGCAGAATTGTAGTACCTAGATGGGGTTTACTAGGAAAGGATTGGGATTCCCATTTAAGAAACATGATAGTAAGTGATTATATCCAGTGCACAAATGTGAATGAAAAAGAGATGGCGCTGGAGTTAGTGCATCCGACAAAAATAGGACACTGGAGTCCTGTTAACTATTAGAAGGGTTACCCATTTATAGCTTGACGAAGTAAAAGTGAAGTTGGAGAAGGTGGGATTCTTGCAACTCTATGAGTTTCCCTACTTTGGGAAGCCTAAGTGCCTCTATCAGTGGCTGATGTCACACGTACACAAAGATCACTTTCACTTCATGAGGCGCAAGATGCGCATAGCCCCTCATCGATTTCAAAATTCAAAGGTATCATCTGTGAAGGAGAAAGTATAGATGGCGACTTATGTGAGAAAAAATCCATCAAAGAAACCATTGCTACATATGCATACAAGAAGGGGTCAAGGTACTTTCATATCATAGATATCCAAGATGCGGTGATGAGAATGGCCACACTCTGGTAACCAACCTTAACAACCAAGAGAGGTGGACGCAAGTGAACAAATCATGGCTCAAATTTTGTAAAGGATATCGAGAGGTTCCATCTACAACTTGTCTATGTACATCGTGGATGAGATCATAAGTAGCACACAAAGAGGGTGACAAGATAATTTTTAGTAAAGTCCTCTTAACTATTCTATTTTCAGAGATCAAAGTGCCAGATGCAGCAGATAAGTTCATGTTGGAGTAGCCAAAGGAAGACCCCTCACTTACAAAGAGATTCAAAAAATAGACTTGCAATAGCATGATGTATGGCCATTCAAAAGTGCATCTTGAGAAATGGTATATGTTCCTGACGAATGTGTTTAGGGCAGAGTGGAGGATCCCAAAACAACTGCCAAATCTCACAGAGGGAGAAGTTGAATTCGCAGTATACCAACACTTTTGCATTGGCAGATTTAGGTTGGTTGATGAAAACATGAGCCCTTGGTATAAAATTCCATTTTCTTTCACCGCTCATTACTTCCAAGAGGGGGTAAATAGATTCAAGGAATCCAAGAAACTAAATTTGACCTTGGAAGTATGGATCAAGACCACAAGGAGATGCACAAGATGTTGGTTTACCCCAACAAGCGGGCATACATGGAAAAGTATGTGTCGCATGAAGTTCATATGATGAAACCTCTAACTTTTCCTATTGCAAGGAGGTCCGCAACACATGTATACCTTTGCATAAGGCCCAATTTTGAGAAGGGTGCTTATCTTGAGAACAAGATAGCTATATCTCGTGGACCTAGTAGGTAAGAATAAGATCGTGCCCAAGAAAAAGGAGATGGAAGAGATAAAGAAAAAGGCACCAAGTTTCTAAGATACTCAAGCGGTGGGTGCCCCGGGAACAAGCACTAGAACAAGTACTTACATGCACAGGAAGAGGTCACTAGTCAGAGAGGAGGCACCAGAGCAAGGAAAGCTTATCGCAGAGGAGAAATCACTAGAGGAGGAGGAAGAGAAAGTAGAATCTCCTATACTGGAATCCCCAGTTAGGAAGAAACAAAAGGTGATGGAGGAAGATAACTCAAAGGAAATAGAGAGCTTGGAGAAATACATAGGTGAGAGGGATGATGATGAAGAAGATGATCCTGAAGGGGACCAAGAACCACTTGTTTTCAGCATGCATGAATTCGGAAGAAGAAGGAAAAGAGGAGAAGAATGACTATCGCTTTGTGCAAATGAAGGGAAGCCATAAGGAGGGGGCACCTAGGGACATGGGAATAGGTGAAGAGGTTAACATGAAGGGTCAGAGGAACCCAAGCCTCAATAAGGATGAGGTAAACAAGGTGGCAAAAAGAGAAGCAAAAAAATCATTGAAGCCTTGGTAGAACAAGAATTGGAGTGCGGCATTGATCTAGTGATGAATAAAGATAGGGAAGAAAGCATAGGGAAAGATCACAGCAACACAGAGGCCCTAGTATATCGATAACTATTCCTAAAGGCACGCGCATGGGAGGAAATAACATGGATATCTAGAAGCCAATAATGAGCTACATTGATGATCTAAACAAGGTATTGTGCACGCATTTCCAAAGAATAGTCCCAACAGATCAACTCTTGGAAATGAAGTCATTTGATGAATAAGGTGCATACCCTCACATGAGGAAGATTGAGTCCCACATCGATGAGCTATATTTTGAGGTAAGCCAAGGATCACTAATGATTATGCCCGAATCAAAAGGAAACAACCCTTGGTGAGCACTTAGCATGCTTTCGGATGAACAAGTCCTTAATCGTTGAATAAGGTCTTGGTTGAAGGCTCGAAGCCAAGTTGCACCTAGGACATGGGAAGAGGTGAAGAGGTTAGCATAAAGGGTCAGAGAACCCCAAGCCTCACTAAGGATGAAGTAAATGAGGTGGAAGAAAGAGAAGCAACAAAAATCATTGAAGCCTTGGTAGAACAAGAATTGGAGTGCAATGTTGATCTAGTGATGAATGAAGATAGGGAAGAAAGTGTAGGGAAAGATCACGTATGAGTGGAGGCCCATTCTATATGGTAACTATTTCTAAAGGCATGTGCATGATAAGAAAGCACATGGAGATCCAGAAGCTAAGAATGAGCTACATTGATGATCCAAACAAGGTGTTGTGCACACATTTCCAAAGAACAGTCCCAACAGATCAACTCTTGGAAATGAAGTCATTTGATTAAGAAGTTGCATACCCTCAGACAAGGAAAATGCTTTCATGGGAAATTTAGTCTATTGGGGAGCCCGATAAAGTGCGAAAATGCAGTTTTAGTTGCTTAGGCACATAGATGAACCGAGTTCAAGGTAAGATAAGGAGCACTAATGAATATGCCTGAATCAAAAGGAGACAACCCCTTGGTAAGTACTTAGCATCTTTTGGATGAACAAGTTTGTAATGTGATAAATAAGGTCTCAGTTGAACTAGAAGCCAAGTTACTCGGAAGGAATGATAGGGTAAAATTTCTAGAGATAGAGCTAGAAAAGAGGGAAGAAGAGCTAGAGGAGAGAACCAAGAATTTGAAGCAGGAGGAACTAATTAGCGTGTAGCTAAAGCATGAACTTAGGGAAGAAAAGGGAAGGGTACACAAGGTATATAAGAAGGTAGAATCCATCACATATTCCATTATTTTGAAGCATCTGGACCTAGCACCACCCACACAAAAGTATGGATCTTCCCTTGAGTTCCTTGAAGACTTAACATGCATCCTCACCATGGAAAGGAAACCTCTGGCTTTAGAGTCATGGAAGAAGTAGCAAAGTGCACTGGAAAAGGAGGATGAATACCTCATATTGTAGATTTAAAGAATGACCATAGTAAGCAAGGTTCTAGAAATCATTGCCATGTACATTAAGGTACTTGCTAATGTGAGAATTTCTACCCATAATGTTGAGGCCACGTATGATAGTTGTGTAGACAAAGATAAAGTGGCAAACATTCAGTCGCCACTCACAAGGTAGAGCTCAAGCAATTCCAAGAGAAAAGAAAAGGAAAAAAGTGGGTGGGAGAGGATCCTCTAAAGTTGAGAAGAAATAAAAGCTATTGAAACCTTATGAGGTTCAATTAAAAACCAACTAAAGGAGTTGTACCCACAAATTACAAGAAGGATGGATGCGCTTGAGGAAGTGAGCAAGGAATTGGAAGGAATGGTTGAAACATTAAACACTTGAGGAATGTACTTGGTTTTGAGGAGGTAAGCTCCTAGTCAGTGACCTCTGTCAGAGAGAACAAAATGAAGTCAATGCCTAGAACAAGTTGGAGGCTAACTTACAAAGAGATTTTCCTATCTTGTTGCATTAATGACAAAACTTCCCCATTATTTCATTTCTTTTTCCCAATTCTCTATTCCCTTATTATTTTTCAAGGTGTTAATCCTATTGCAATCATTTCTTTGAAGAAGTGTTCCTACGAAGCGAGGAGAACAAGTAAAGTGTGGGGTGATGTTGGGTCCCTAAAATATTGACCAAGTACAAAAAGGTGCATGGGCACACAAGGCCTAAGTTAAAGGGTGGGTGTGTAAGAAGAAAGCGCACAAGGAAGGGTTCTAGAAGGGTTTTAGAAGAACCATGTTACGTGCCGATAGAACAGGTCTCGGGACTTATTCATATTTGGCATATTTGGTAAGACATAATAAAATCATGACTGATATGCATGCGGAGTGGATAAGGTGCCTGCCTGCTGAAACAGTGACCTAGGAAGGAATATGCCCCTACGATGGAGGCTTTTAGAAGGCCATCATGAAAAGAGTGGAGAGATCGGGCACGGAGGAGAATACAACCATAGAGGACCACATTCAGACACTTGGCACCAAATTCGAGGCTACAAAAGGTGAGTTAGCAATTCAATGGCCCTATAAATACAAACACCTGCATAAGAAAAAGAGAGAGATCGACAGAGAGTAGAGCTCTGCAAAAATACCACAAGGAGTCATATTGGGTTGAGTAGATGAAATATAGAAGAAGGATGTATCAAGGGATTGGGGTTATAAAATTTCTTTTTGAGAGCTAAAGGATATGGATCTAGTTATGATACATGAATTGGTTTGCCATAATGTGGTGCTTTTTAGTGAGTCTAATCAATGTAATGAGGTTACCAAGTTACCTAAATATGATCCTTCTTGGTTCAGATTCATACACGATTCTTCATAGTACTTTTTCATGTATGTTTATAAGATGAATATGAATCCCTATACATTTTCCTTTATGTTTTGATTAAGTTCTTTAAATCATTAAATTATCTCGTGTCTATAATGACTACAATGATCTAGAGTTATTTGAGCTCTATGATGTTTTATGTCTCATTCCCACTCACTTTATTTAAATTTTGGATCATAGATGATGTTTTCCCACTCAACTCATATAAAATAGAGACTCAGCACCCACACGTGCCTCGGGTGAGTGCCCAGTTTCCATTAGGTGATAGGCCAACACACATGGGATTCCCTTGCTCTTTAGTGGGTGTAAAAAGGACTACACCACTTTTTGAATGGCTCAAGCGTTGGGAATAGGTCACAGAGGAATTTCATCTCTTTACCATGGTTTTCCAATTCACCTAATTGAAAATGGTCACATGCCTTGCAATATTCCTTGCAGTCTTGATATAGGGTCTCCCACCATAATCTAGTCATCAATATCTTACATACAGTGGATTCACCTGCATAGTTCCCACCTACACTACCTCCATGTGCCTCTTCTATTATGGCTAGGTGCTCATGTTCTAGAACACATAGTGCATAATCTCATCACGCCCTATTTTTTATAAATTCCCCACTAATCAACATGTAGGGCGTGGACCGTATAGCTAAGCGATTTTTATCTAATTCCTTCATTCCTTCTCTTAAGTGTTACGAGCTTCTCGGGAACTATGTGATGGACACCTATCTTGAGAAATATTGCAATATCTTCTAAGTTTGAAGGCACGTGCCACAACCTCAATAGTTGTGCATAACGATGGTATCCTTAATGGTTTACACGTCCTTCCCTAAATCGATTCTAGACAAATGATAGGTCTAGAATTACATTTTCCTAGTTTGACAACCACCACGAACTCAAATTCTTGGAACAATAGTACCCACCAACATATGTTCCCTTGTAGAATGGGATTTTTCACTAAATATTTCAATGCCATATGGTCGAGTGTGAAATATAAAAGGGGTTCACCAACAGATATTGTTATCGAACCTACGAAGCACGTAGATCATTAAAATGCCACGCGCTCGTTTTAGTATAATTTTTCTCCGCTAGTGTCAACTTCCTACTTACAAAGCATAAAGTATGATCAAAAATCCCTTCACTAAGTTGTGCAAGTACTAATCTAATGGTGGTTCCTGAGGCATCAACATGAACATGGAAGGGCTTTTCCCAAGAGGGGAATTATAGTATGGGTGCGGTGACAAGCCTATCCTTTAAAGTGTCAAATTCCTATGTTGCACCTCTCCCCAAAGGTAGGACCTCTTGTGTCTAAGTAACTCTTCTAAATGCTTGCAATCTTGGTGTATCCCTTGATGAACTTCCTGTATTAACCCGTGTGTCCAAGGAATCCACACACTGCACTTTGACTAGTAGACTCCCCAATCCCATAATTACTACAACTTTGGTAGGATCTACTAGTAAGCCCTCCCTACATATGATGTGCCCCAATAATGTTCCAAATGGGGTAGTAAAGACACATTTCTTAATGTTGATGGATATCTTCATCTCTGACACCTTTCAAACATCAACCTTAAGTTTTCACAATGGTCCTTCACTAACCCATATATTATTCAATCATCTAAGTAAACTTGAAGAAATTTATGGATGAAGTCCTGGAAATCTTACACCACAATGTATGAGAACACAACGGGCACATTATTTAACCCTAAAAAGGCATGATCAGATAGGAAAAAATTCCCCACTCGGTGGAAAATTTGTCTTTCTCTCGGTCCTCTTTCACAATCTTTACTCGGTTATAGCTCAATAATCCATTCGTGAAAGAGTAGACCTCACATCCTATCACTCCCTCTAATATTTCTTCAGTAAATGGGGTTGGGAAAGGATCAATGACACACACTGCATTCATGTCCCTATAATCAACATAGATCCTTATCCTCCCATCCTTCTTGATACTAATCACCATTGGAATTATCCATTCCAACTCTTCCATAGCCTCAATGATACCTGATGTTATCATTTTTTCTATCTCCTCCTTGACCTTTACGTGTAAATTAGGATTCATTTGGTATTGCCTCTTCCTAATTGGGTGTGCACCTTTGTTCAGACTTTATCCTCATCTCCCCCAAGGAATGGTGGATGCCTTTAAGCTCATAGTACCCGCATGGGAACAAATCTTGGAATTCATGTAACAGATCAATGATTTTAGAGACTTATTTCTTTAACCATAATATCCAATGATTGTGTGCTTGGGTTCTACTCCGAGCCAATGTTAACCTTTTTTCATCTTTAAAGGTTCATGGTAAGCATGTGCCCATTCATCAAAGCATTGTCAATGACTTCGTGTCCCCTATAGAATGGTTAACATCTAAGCTTTCTACCTCTTCCCCATCAATAATAAACACCATCTTCCCCTTTTTTTTTCTATACACGTGCGCTCAAATTATATCTCTTTTATTTATTCTTCCTTAAAGTGTGCTTTTAGGCTAGGTTCACCTAGCAATTCTTGTATTTTGTCTTCCACCATAACACTATCCCCTATTGTAAGGCACTTGACTACCTGTAACACCTTATGTACTAATGGATTTTTACTTTGATACTTGAATGTTTGAATGAGATCAGCCACCAATTTTTTCTAATTACCATTTTGAAAACACATCTTTCGAGTGGATATACCACATGCGTGCACAACCTTACAGGGTGGAGTATAACTTGTGAACCCATAATGAAGGTGGTAATGCTTTTGTGCTTCCCATCTAGGCTATCTCACATGCTTGGATATGGAAGGAAGTAGTCTCTTTACCATGGTAGTCTTTTATAGCTGTGGGCACATTGCTCCTGCAAAACCTTATGGAGAAGGAAATTCTCACCTCACGCCATTCCAAGAGGTTCCCTGATATGTCGCCCACCAATGTGAAATAATTTTGAGTAGGTTTTAGTTAAAAATTTTCCTCCTTTCCTTCTCATTTATCTAATGGGCCTCCATTTCTCACAAGAAATCTTTGGATTAGCCCCTTTTGAGTAAGTTGGTACATTTCTTCCTCCCAAGTGCTGGGACTCATACACACCTTTTTCACCTTGGTTCTTGGTCCTATGAATTTCCTTTCCAATCAAGTCATAGGTCCCATGTTCCCAATTTTCTTATGCCATGATTGTGGTATCACTCATAAAATGTGCATACTCAAATTGAATAACTCCTTCTATAGGGTGAATTATCTCGGGATCCCGATTGAGCACACGTATATTCTATCAAGGAATTCTTGTCCCAATAGCTCGTGTAGGGCACCACCTTCCCATATGTCAAAGCGATGATCACATGTTCTTCCTTGTTTTCAAAACTTATATATCCTTTGTTAAACCTTATGTCCACATTATTCTTGTAACACCATGGGCACCCAATAAATATTGGAAAATTGTCTTCCTTAGTGAGTGCCAAGACTTTGAAGTCTCTAGTGTAACATTCCCATTTAAGACTTTAGAAACAAGGGAAAATATTTTTTTACACAATGTTCTTTGTTCTAAATAAAACATAATTTAGAACACACATTCCATGCCAATCAATCTCATAACAGATAACCATATGCGGTTGTACATGAATCGGTGAATTACATCTGACATTACATGAATCTAACCGATCTCTCATGTTTGTCTCTAAGTATTTAATACTTTTACATATACTTGGTATTCTTACCTTAATCTGGGTACTTAATGACTGTTTAAAGAACCTATCTAAATATTTGTTACCAATATTCATTCTAAAATCATGTTCCTTAAACTAGTTGACATCATACAATGCAACCAACAGTTTGTGATACTTTGGCCAAAGATTCCAACATCTTACATTCATGTTACTATTCCTATACTGACATATTCGTCAAATTAGAATACATCCTTCACCTCACTCTTTTGTTATCTAGAATGGTCTTCACCGACTCTTGTCGATCCACTTGCCCAAGGTTTGACCCTAACCCAAGTTAGCGACCTAATTTGTTATGGGAGACGCTAACGATGACTTAGGGTATATGGGCATGCTCATCGACCTAAGTCGACCGAATGTGGTAAGAGACCCTAAGTCAAGAAAGATACTTCTTATTCCAATTCATACATCTAGCTTGGCCTAGGGAGAAACTAAGTTCAAGTCTACATGTGTTTATATTTAGAGGAAATAATGCGAAGGGTGTTGTGCAACATGTCAACTCGCAACACTATATCCTCGTGAAGGCCTTAGTCTTCATGCAAGTACGATTTTTTGTTGGCATGTGCCAACATCTGAGAAAATGACTTCATCATGATGTACATACCCCTAGGAGGTCATTAACACTTAATTAATTTTGGATTAAGATTCAAATTATGGAAACCTTTCCAAACCCTAAATCTAACACCCCTTAATTTCTTCATCCATATTTGATTTAATTAATATTAAATAACTTCATTAACTCATGATTGCTTTTATGTTCGTTAACTTTGCTTTGAGCAATTATCCAAAAATAGAACAACATACATCGTAAGGTTAAATTAATGTAACTCAACTATTCAAATAAGGTGTAGCAACCACACAGGTTCAACTAGAGTAGACTTCATAGAAAATGAATTCGAATGATTAACGATCACAAACACCATTCTTTCACTTTACATTCTTTTGAGAGAGGAAGAGTCTTCCTCTCTACATGGTTATGTGTTAGGGTTTATCATACCCTTTATATCTTTCACACTTTCTATAGTTTAATTTTATATTTAATATACATCCCATTATCATAATATATTATTTAGATAAAGAACATCATCTTATGCAACTTAATAAGCTTTTAATTAAGAGAGAGATTGAACTATTTCTCTTCATCCAACTTATCAAATGACAACAGAAATAAGAATACAAATAGATATGCCAAATATCAACAAGATAGTATTCCAACTACCTTCATAAAATGTACAAGAGAAATTACACAACAATTTGAAGTAAACCTCCAACCTTTTCAATTCATCATGATAAAATACACAATTTACAAGACTATGCATCTCAAACAAACTGCATGTCAATCAATACTAAGATCATTAAAGAATACAACTTTTCCTTTTCAATACATCTCAAGAATGAATCGAGTTCTCTTTAAAAGAGCCAGACTTTAAATCATCCAATACATCATAAAATTTATTGCCTTCTTTTATCACTTACAAAGTCCATCTGTAAAATTTCTAGCATGGGTCAGTTCATTGAACTGAGCATGATAAGCACTAAGCATTAAAACAAAGTGCATTCCACTAATTGTTCCATTAAAACAACTCTTCTTTAATGAAACAATTAATGTAATCATCCAAATAAATCATAAGTAATAACAACCATAAAAGAATCACAAATAACAATTTGAATTCACTTAAAGAAAAGATCATAATATAATCAGCAAACTACTGCCTTATAACAGATAAGTATTGTCCTAAACAATTACTCATTTATATCAAATAACAGCTCCTAACATTAAATTATTTCATAATTCTTTCTGAATTTGAAATATAAATTTAACTTCAATATATAAACAAAAAGAGTTACTTTTAGAATCAAGACCTTCTTGTCATCTTTACCAAGTTTCCAGAAAACATGTGAAGACAAGTTCATTTCAGCATCGTTACATTTTTAAGATGAGTCAACCATCAACTTAAATAAATAAGAGATTCACAATTTCAGATGTGACAACCTATTTCTTGGTCAAATAACTATAACCTAGGTTCTTAGATTAGGCCTCTTATTAACAATGGAAAAGTACTTCCCAACAACAATGTTTCATTTCAATTAACTGAAACAATTATTATTTCCTTAAATATAATTTAAGTAGAGAAGTAATTAGTAAGTAACTACTAATCAATTACTTAATACAAGTAATACAAATGATTCAATTAAACCTATGATAGGTTTTATATAAAGAAAGGAGAACGAGATGAAGAGTAAATAATTACAATTTCCTTATCATTCGGTTAAACCAAGTTCTCATATTCATCTTCAGAAAAGAAGAGTCAACATCCTACCCAAAAAATAGTTATTAACTTACTTGCAACCTTGATGAATCTTTCTATATCTTTGAAGATTTCAGTCATTAATTGAAACCATTTATTCCATCAAAATAAAGTAAGACTATAAAAATTTCACCCCTTAATCATGACCAAACAGAGAAGGAAGAAATCATCTATTGTGTGCACAAAGAAGAGTCCATCTAAAAACAATTTCATAATGATGCATGACTCAGCCATTGAAAAATAATCAGTCAAGAAATGGTTAAGTTTTCCTTTCTACAAGATAGGCTCAGCTGAACACTGCCGTGAATCGACAAGACATTCGATTCCACACAAATAAACAGAGATCAATAAAGCTTATAAACCGAAACAGTTTGGTTGGTTCCATATACAAAAGTAACAGTCCAGAATTTGATTATACATTCAACGATTCCCATGAATGTACCACAATCAACTCATAACATGTGAGTTAACAAACTACAAGGAAGTTTCCAACTCTAGCGAATAAGTTTTCATCATCTCACCCAAGCCCAAAAAGGACAGAAAAATGAACTTAAGAATGTCGAACAGACCTAAGAGATAATCACCATAACGACTTGGAGAAGGCTGACTACCAGAGTATCACAATATCAAAAGGAACTTCAACCAAGACAACCATCTCATCTTCCATATTTCAATAAACCAGTAATCACCTTACAGAGTTTGGAGAAGAGAATTCTATTAAAAACAACCCAAGTAAGACAAATCTCATTCTTATCTCCCTATGAGTTCAACTGAACAAAGTAATTCCAAATAACAAAAATTACCCAACTCCCATCAAATTACGATTTAAAGAAGAGGAGATTTAGATAGAATAAAATAAGAACATGATATTTCTTCTAAGACCTTATACAAGTTGAAGTACAGAACACCAACAATTCCATAAACCTCAAACACCCATTAACCTTTGTTTTTAAGCAATTTTGAGTTCATACTGAAGAACAAAGTATAAAAATACAGTCCCAAACAAGGAATATAAAACTTATAAAAATAGGATACGATTTAAAAGGGTATTCTTCTACCTTTCAAAACAAGAAAAGGCATTCAATATAAGCATGCAAGTTTTAATAGTATAAATACAAACAAGATGTCCATTCCTCGCTTTCACACAAGTTCGTGTTCATACAATGAGATAAACATATATCCATACAGATTGCAGAAGGAGTAATACAATTTAAAACTCAAAGATGCATCAGAGAAAAGTACCCATTTACATACTACTTTCAAAAGAGACTTCCAGCTTGAAGCTTAAGACAAAAACTAGCTACTCAAACTCTTTTTCAAGTAGACAGTCCAAAGTATATAATCCAATCAAAACACTAAAGTCTCAATAATTGTAAATGCATTTCACCATTTTAACTCACTCAAAGAAAACACCCAAAACAGCATTATCATGCAAGGGTTCCAAAACCAAAAGCGTAGAGATTATTTCAACAAGAAAGCAAATAACCAAAACAAAAATAGAAACCCATTTATCTCATGAGAGTAGAATTGTTTTAATGAAACATTTTGAGAAAAGCAAGAGATCTTAATGGATAGAGCCTATCATGCCTGATAGTGCTTCTACCGATTTGAAGAAGACTTCCAATTGAGCTTCCAACTCTTCTTCTTCTCCAAGCAAGATCAACAACCAAAAATATCTTTCCCCAATGTCTCATATACTTTCCTTGAATCAAAAATAGACCAAGGAAATAAAAAATAGCCATAAACTAAAAATAGAACTACTCATTTGAAGAACCAGATAGCTCCATGTAGAGAAAAAATTAGAAAGCATGAATGACCAAACAACCTCCAACAAATCCATTCCGTATAATTTCCTAGGGGTTTTTGCCAAAAATGAGAACTCTTAATGCCATTAATTCTCAAATTCCACCTATCTCTCTTCACCACCGCCATCAAAAATTGGTGAGACCCAATTCAACTTCTGCATGCATCACTAAACCTTAGTGATGACTCCACGTGGATTCCACCAAATTTCATGCTTCTGCCTAAACTAGTAGTTCGTTGTCATTTAATACAAAAATCAAATCACATAAATAGCTTAGGAACCATCACCAGATTACCACTTGCCATATGACCCTTAGGTCCCCTTTCCACATTTCATTAGTTTAGGATAGATTCCATTAGTTTAGGATATGACCATAGGATAGTTTAGAAGTATTTACCTTAGGTTTAAAAACATTTCAATAGGTAAATTACCACCTTAGGTTAGGTCATAGCTCATAGCTATTTAGTATTAGGTATAGGTTAGAAATAATCCTAGCATCACCTTAGGTTATTTCCCCATACCCCAATTTAGAACATGTAACCTAGGTTAGGATGTTATCCCGAATGAAATAGGCATAGATAAAAGATAGGTACATTTACCTTAGTTTAGAATCCCATTAGGATAGATCTCACAGGCCTAGGACTTAGTTTTTTTATTTTTCCTCCATAGTCTGAAGTAGGTCTCATACCACTTGACAACATTAGTGTCCTAAAGAGATCAATCAAGAAGATCTGAGCACATAACATACAACGGAATGTAGGAATGGTCTTACAAGAAAATAAATAATTTGTAAACATACAAGAGTTCAGTCCATTATGTCATCCAACCTCTGAATGTTAGTTTACCATTTAGATCAGGTAAGAAGATTTAAAACATACCTTGGATCAATGGAATTGATCCAAGGATTTGTTAATAAAAAGAGATAAGTTTTCAAACTTCATTTCTAGATTACAACTTATCTATCAGAAGAAAATAAAAGATTCTTTGCAAGCAATATCATTTCAGCCTAATGAATCTAAGAGCAGAAATGACTCATCCATGGCAAGCATGATTTCCAAAAATCAAAGGAACACTCCTTATCCAGAAAAATCACATGTCAATACTTGCAATGCAAAAGAGGAAAGATAACAGTTTGTCAAAGATGTTACATGCTTCCCTCCTAAAAGAATCATCATCCCGATGATTATCTCCTTAAAACAATTTACATCAAGGACAATCATTTTTATTAACTTTCTTTTCATATGTTCAAAACATAACAAAATTTTAAAATTCCCAAAACAATCAACATTTACTTAGCTATTTATTTTAAACAATGAAATATCTACCCAAAACTGGTAGGTTTATTGTCATAAAAGAATTAAATCACAAATTATATCAGTCAATAGAATCAATTCTTTTCAAATAAGTATGGAAAAGTAGTTTTCATATCTTCTAGATTTTCCCAGGTTACACTTTCTTCATTAAATTGGTCCCACTGGACCTTACATTGACTTATTTCATGATTTCTTAAGTGCAAATGGTGAGTTTCTAGCACTCACAAGGGTTTAACCATGATTATTCCTGGGTCTTAGACCTACAAGGAATTCAATTTAACACATGTGATAAATATGAAACGTATTTCTTAAGAAAGAAATATGGAAAACATCATGCATTCATGACAAAGTAGGAGGTAATGCTAAATGATAAGCTATAGGGTTGATTACTTCAACTATTTCAAAAGGTCCCACAAAATGAGGTGATAACTTGGCAGCCCTACCAAAAGTTATAGAACTCTTTTTCAGTTTAACCCAAAGAAAGACCTTCTCACCGAGTTCAAATTTCCTATCAACCCACTTCAAGTCAAGCATAACTCTTTTACCTATTTGCTACTTCTTTCAAGTGTTCATGAATCATTTTAACTTGTTCCATTTCTATAAGGATTTCAGGTCTAATTACCTCTCTATCCTCAATGTTGTCCCAACTAACGGGGGTTCTACATTTTCTTCCATATAATGCTTCGAAAGGTGCCATCTTAAGAGAAGCATGATATGTATTATTGTATGAAAATTCAACTAATGGAAGATACTCTTCCCACTTATATTGCTGATCCATACAATACATTCGTAACATATCCTCTAAAACTTGATTAACTCTTTCAATCTGTCCATCTGTTTTCCGGATGATACGCAGAACTGAAATTCAGCTTAGTTCCTAGAGCTGCATTAAGGGTTTTCCAAAACCTTGAAGTCATTCTAGGATCTCTATCAGATATGATTAATTTAGGTACTCCATGTAATCTAAAAATCTCATGTACAAACCTTTTTTCCAAAACAAGAGAATCATCCTTAAGATTACCAAGCAATAAAATGAGCTACTTTTGTTAGTTTATCCACAACAACCAAAATAACATCATGTTTATTTTTTGACATAGGCAACCCTTGTACAAAATCCATGCTTATTACTTTCCATTTGTACTGTGGTATGTTGTGAGGATATAATAAACCAGCTAGATGCATATGTTTAGCTTTAACATGTTGACATTCCAAACAATGTGTCACAAAAACAATAACGTCCTTTTTCATCCCTTTCTAGAAATATTGTTTTTTTATATCAGCAAGCATCTTTGTAATACCAGGGTGTCCAAAGAAAGGTGAATTGTGAAATTATGCTAGTAATTTCTTTCTTAAATCATTTAGCAAAGGTATGTATACTCTATTTTCAAATCATAAGATTCGTTCATTGTCAAAGTGAAAACCTCTATATCTCATATCATTTGGATCTCAACAAGTGTTGTTTTTACTAGATGAAAATAAGAATCAGATTCCATAACACTTTTTACTTCATCCTTAAACTAAGTTCTTAATGTTATAAGAGCATAAATGTGCTTCCTATGACTTAGAGAATCAACTACTCTATTTTCCTTACCTTTAATGTAATTTATGTCAAAATCATATTGAGACAAAAAATCTAACCATCTTGATTGTCTTGCATTCAGATTTGGCTGAGTGAAAATATACTTCAGCCCAAGATGATTAGTTTTTAATTCAAAAGGTTTACCAAGAAGATAATGCCTCCAAACTTGAAGTGCATGAACAATGGTGCAAGCTCTAAATCATGTGGAGCATAATTCAACTCATGTAACTTTAGTTTTCTACTTTCGTAAGCTATGACATGATCATTTTGTAACAAAATACCTCCAAGACCTTCCCGGATGCATCCATTACAACAATAAAGTCTCCATTAGGGTCTGGTATAGCTAAAATAGGTGCTGAAGTTAACTGATCCTTCAAAGTTCTGAATGTAGATTCACATTTCTCATTCCAAACAAACTTCTTATCTTTTTCTGCAATGATGTTATTGGTGCAACAACTTTGGAAAAATCTTTTACAAATTTTCTATAGTAACAACAAGACCCATGAAGCTTCTAACTTCATGTACATTCTTTGGTGTAGGTCACTCAGTTATAGCTACAATTTTAAAAGGATCTACAACAATTCCATTCTTACTTATAACATGACCCAAATAGTGCACTTTTGTGTCATAGAAAGAACATTTAGATAGCTTACCATATAACCATCTCTTTCTCAAAATTTCCAAAACTATCTTCAAATGCTCATGGTGTTCCTCAATACTTTTAGAATATATGAGAATGTTGTCTAAGAATACAAGCACAAATTTGTCCAAGTATTCTTGAAAAATATTGTTCATCAAATTCATAAAAGTAGGTGTATTTATTAATCCAAAGGGTAAAATTGTGAACTCGTAAAGTCCATACCTTGTTCTAAAAGTTGTTTTATGAATGTCCTCATCCTTAATCCGTAATTGATGATATCCAGATCAAAGATCTATCTTAGAATATACCGATGCTCCATGAATCTGATCAAATAGATCATCAATTCTAGGGAGTGGATATTTGTTCTTGATTGTTGCTTTGTTTAACATTCTATAATCAATGCACAATCTAAGTGTTCCATCCTTCTTTTTCACAAAGATTACCGGTGCTCCCCAAGGTGAAACACTCGGTCTAATCAAACCCTTAGAAAAAATTTCTTACAACTATGCCTTAAGCTCTACTAATTCAATAGTAGTCATTTGGTAAGGTGCCTTAGAAATAGGCTCGGTTCCAGGCTTGATTTCAATTGTGAAATCAAATTCTCTTTTGGGTGGAAGACCTGGTAACTCTTCTGGAAACACATCATTGTAGTTTTGTAACAACGGATATCATTCCATGAAATCATTGTTTTCCTCAGCAGATTTAGAAATTTTTACTACATATAAGGTACAACCTTTATTTTTGGCCTTTTTAAGTTGCATAGCTAACAATTTCCTAACTGAAATCTCATGTTTCACACCCTAAATCTCTGTTATTTTTTACAAGTCATCTAAACAACTAATATGTTTTTCAAAATAGTCCACTTTTGCTTTATGCTCAACTAACCAATTAACACCTATGATTACATCATAAGACCCCAAAGGAGCAACATAAAGATCAACTTCAGTGGAAAAACTAGGTAAGTCAAGGATTGCCTAAAAAAGACACATACTAATTGTATGAACAACATTATTTCCATAATGTACAGTCCATGTTTTATCCATTTTTCCATCTTTTCTTTTAGTTTCGATGCTAATTTACTAGAAATAAAACATTCTGTAGCTCATGTATCAAAAAGAATAGTTACAGGTATGCCAAATAACTTACCCGAAACTTCTATGGGCATGACTTGTTTTTCAGCCTATTTGTCAGCTACTGCAACGTGTATCTTGTGTTGTTGATTACAATCATCCTTTTTCAAAGGACATTGGTTTGTGTAATGATCCTTTCCACAGTTATAACAACCTCCTACAAGTCCCTTTTTAGGCTCAAATTTATTTCAGCCTTAAATTTATCATTCTGACCTCCATAGGACTTCTGTCTATATTATTATTCTTGACAAAGTTGTTTCATGGATTTCTAGTAGACTTATTTGTTGTTGTTTTCTTATTATTATCAACTAAAAACTTACTTTTCATACCAAACTTCTTCCATGGTCCTTTCTTAGGTGCAAGAGATGATGAAGAGGAGTTGGGAACTTTCTTCCTCACTTCCTCCTTATGAGCATAAATTGCCTTTAATTTATGTTCTTGCCTTATGGATTTTTCAACAACCCCTTCCATCGTGGTTGGGCTATGAACATCCACCTTTCCTCCTATAATAGGGTTCAACCCCATGATGAATTTATATATCCTGAACTTCTCGTTAGTTTGATATTGAGGTACATACTTAAGGATTTTAGTAAACCACTCCCAATACTCGCTATAATTAGCTTTCCTTGCGCTAAGTTCTAAAATTTAGTCATTTTCTGATCATAATAAAGTTTGGCAGCCAACATTGCCTAAAGTAACCTTTAAATTGATCCCATGTGATATTAGTTTCATCAATACTCAACTCAGCCTTACGGTTGTCCCACCATGAAGATGCCTCATGGGAAAGCTGATATGCTCCCAAATTGCCTTTGTTTCTTCCGAGAAGTTCCTTATTGCAAAGTACTTCTCCATTTCACTGAGCCAATTCTCAACTCCATCTCCTAATGTGGTGCCATCAAATTTAGGTGGACTTATCCTTTTTATATCATTAGTGAGTTCACCGCCAAGCCCTAGTCTTTTTTTTTTTTGCTCATTAGGCATGCTCACATTGTTATTATGCCATCAAATTCCTCAAGAGGTGGCTGATTATTATTACTAGTATCTTCTTCCTTCATTTCATTACTTGTTTAAGTACAACAAAAAGATCTTGTTCCAATAGGGAAGTAAGGATCTCATCAAGTTTTATCCTTTTGTTTTTTAGGTGGAGGGTTATTTGCAACATTTCCTCTTATTTTAACCATTTTCATTAACAAGAAAATTTAAGTTTTATCGATTATGGACACAATAGGTCTAAGATCTACAACCTTCACTCGATACCAAGATGTAACATTCCCATTTTAAGACTTTAGAAACAAGGGAAAAATTATTACACAATGTTCTCTATTCTAAATAAAACATAATTTAGAACACACATTCCATGCCAATCAATCTCATAATAGATAACCATATGCAATTGTAAATGACTCGATGAATTACCGATCTCTCATTACATGACTCGGTCTCTAACCAATCTCTCATGTTTGTCTCTAAGTATTGAATACTTTTACGTATACTACATATACTTGGTTTTCTTACCCTAATATGGGTACTGAGTGACCTGTTTAAAGAACCTATCTAAATATTTGTTACCAATATTCATCTAAAATCATGTTCCTTAAACTAGGTGACATCAGACAATGCAACCAGAGTTTGCAATACTTTGGCCAAAGATTTCCAACATATTGTTCATGTTACTATTCCTAGATGACATATTCATCAAATCAGAATACGTCCTTCACCTCACTCTTCTGTTATCTAGAATGGTCTTCACTGACTCTTGTCAATCCACTTTCCCAAGGTTTGACCCTAACCAGGTTAGTGACATAATTTTTATAGGGAGATGCTCACGATGACTTAGGTTATATGGGCATACTCATCCGACCTAAGTCAACCGAATGTGCCAAGGTACCCTGAGTCATAGAAAGCTACTTCCTATTCCAATTCATATAGCTAACTTGGCCTAGGGAGAAACTAAGTTCAAGTCTAGATGTGTGTAGATCTAGAGGAACTAATGTGAAGGGTGTTGCAACATGTCAATTGCAACACTCTATCCTCGTCAAGGCCTTAGTCTTCATGTAGGTACAGTTCTATAGTTGGCATGTGCCAACATCCAATAGAACTACTTCATCACGATGTACATACCCCTAGGAGGTCATTAACACTTAATTAATTTTGGATTAAGATTTGAATTACAACAACCTTGCCAAACCCTAAATCCAACACCCCTTAAGTTCTTCATCCATATTTGATTTAATTAATATTAAATAACTTCATTAACTCATGATTGCTTTTATGTTCATTAACTTTGACTTGCTGAGCAATTATCCAAAAATAGAACAACATACATCACAAGGTTAAATTAATGTAACTCAACTATTCAAATAAGGTGCAATTACAGAGAAAAACTAGAGAAAATTCATAGAAAATGAATTCTGAGTGATTAACGATCATAAACACCATTATTTCACTTTACATTCTTTTGAGAGAGGTAGAGTCTTCCTCTCTACATGGTTATGTGTTAGGGTTTATCATACCCTTTATATCTTTCACACTTTCTATAGTTTAATTGTATATTCAATACACATCCCATTATCATTATATATTATTTAGATAAAGAACATAATCTTATGCAACTTAACAAGTTGCTTTCAATTAAGAGAGAGATTGAACTATTTCTCTTCATCCAACTTATCAAATGACAACAAAAATAAGAATACAAATAGATATGAAAAATATCAACAAGATAGTATTCCAACTACCTTCATAAAATGTACAAGAGAAATTACACAACAATTTGAAGTGAACCTCCAATATTTTCAATTCATCATGATAAAATACACAATTTACAAGACTATGCATCTCAAACAAACTACATGTCAATCAGTACTAAGATCATTAAAGAATAAAAATTTTCCTTTTCAATACATCTCAAGAATGAATCGGAGTTCTCTTTAAAAGAGCCAGACTTTAAATCAGCCAATACATCATAAAAGTTATTTCCTTCTTTTATCACTTACGAAGTCCATCTACAAAATTGCTAGCACATGGGTTAGTTCATCAAACTGAGCATGATAAGCACTAAGCATTAAAATGAAGTGCATTCCACTAATTGTTCCATTAAAACAACTCTTCTTTAATGAAACAATTAATGTAATCATCCAAATAAATCATAAGTAATAACAACCATAAAAGAAGCACAAATAACAATCTGAATTCACTTAAAGAAAATATCATAATATAATCAACAAACTATTGCCTTATAATAGATAAGTATTGTCCTAAACAATTACTCATTTATATCAAATAACAGCTCCTAACATTAAATTATTTCATAATTCTTTCTGAATTTGAAATATAAATTTTAACTTCAATAGATAAACAAAAAGAGTTACTTTCATAATCAAGACCTTCTTGTCATCTTTACCAAGTTTCCAAAAAACATGTGAAGACAAGTTCATTTCAGCATCATTACATTTTTAAGATGAGTCAACCATCAACTTAAATAAATAAGAGATTCACAATTTCAGATGTGACAGCCTATTTCTTGGTCAAATAAATATAACCTAGGTTCTCAAATTAGGCCTCTTATTAACAATGGAAAAGTACTTCCCAACAACAATGTTTCATTTCAATTAACTAAAACAATTATTATTTCCTTAAATATAATTTAAGTAGAGAAGTAATTAGTAACAACTACTAATCAATTACTTAATAAAAGTAATACAAATGATTCAATTAAACCTATGACAGGTTTTATATAAAGAAAGGAGAACGAGCTAAAGAGTAAACAATTTACAATTTCCTTTATCATTCGGTTAAACCGAATTCTCAGATGCATCTTCATAAAAGAAGAGTCAACATCCTACCCAACAAAACAATTAACTTACTTGCAACCTTAATGAATCTTTCTATATCATTGAAGATTTTAGTCATTGATTTAAAACCATTTGTTCCATCAAAATAAAGTAAGACTATAAAAATATCACCCCTTAATCATGACTAAACAGAGAAGGAAGAAATCATCTGTTGTGTGCACAAAGAAGAGTCCATCTAAAAATAATTTCATAATGATGCATGATTCAAACCATTCTAAAAAAAATTCACTAAGAAATGGTTAATTTTTCCTTTCTACAGGATAGGCTCAGCTAAACACTACCATGAATCAACAAGACATTCAATTCCACACAAATAAACAAAGATCATTAAAGCTTATAAACCAGAACAGTTTGGTTGGTTCAATGAAAAAAAGTAACAGTCTAAAATTTGATTATACATTCAACAATTCCCATGAATGTACCACAATCAGCTCGTAACATGTGAGTTAATAAATTACAATGAAGTTACCAACTCTGGAAAATAAGTTTTCATCATCTCACCCGAGCCCAAAAAGGATAGAAAAATGAACTTAAGAATGTCGAACAAACCTAGAGATAATCACCATAATGGCTTGGAGAAGGCCGACTACCGAGTATCACAATATCAAAAGGAACTTCAACCAAGACAACCATCTCATCTTCTAGATTTCAATAAACTAGTAATCACCTTATAGAGTTTTGAGAAGAGAATTCTAGTAACAAACAACCCAAGTAAGACAAATCTCATTCTTATCTCCCTACGAGTTCAATTGAATAGTAATTCCAAATAACAAAACTTACCCGACTCCCATCGAATTACGATTCGAAGAAGAGGATATTTAGATAGATAAAATAAGAACATGATATTTCTTCTAAGACCTTATACAAGTTGAAGTACAAAACACCAACAATTCCATAAACCTCAAACACCCATTAACCTTTGTTTTTAAGCAAGTTCAAGTTCATACTGAAGAACAAAGTATACAAATATAGTCCCGAACAAGGAGTATAAAACTTAACAAAATAGGATACATTTTAAAAGGGTATTCTTCTACCTTTCAAAACAAGCAAAGGAATTCAAGTATAAGCATGTAATTTTTAATAAAGATAAATACAAACAAGATGTCCATTCCTCACTTTCACGCAAGTTCATGTTCATACAATGAGATAAAAATATATCCATATAGATCATGAAGGAGTAATACAACTTTAAAACTCAGAGATGCATCAGAGAAAAGTACCCATTTACATACTACTTTCAAAAGAGACTTCCAGCTCGAAGCTTAAGACAAAAACTAGCTACTCAAACTCTTTTTGAGTAGACAGTCCAGAGTATATAATCCAATCAAAACACTAAAGTCTCGATAGTTGTAAATGCATTTCACCATTTTAACTCACTCAGAGAAAACACCCAAAACAACATTATCATGCAAGGGTTCCAAAACCAAAAGCGTAGAGATTCTTTCAACAAGAAAGAAAATAACTAGAACAAAAAAAAAACCCATTTATCTCATGAGAGAAGAATTGTTTTAATGAAACATTTTGAGAAAAGCAAGAGATCTTAATGGATAGATCCTATCATGCCTGATAGTGCTTCTACCGATTTAAAGAAGACTTCCAACCGAGCTTCCAACTCTTCTTCTTCTCCAAGCAAGATCAACAACCAAAAATATCTTTCCCCAATGTCTCATATACTTTCCTTGAATCGAAAATAGACCAAGGAAATAAAAAATAGCCATAAACTAAAAATAGAACTACTAGTTCAAAGAACTAGATAGCTCCATGCAGAGAAAAAATCAGAGAGCATGAATGACCAAACAACCTCCAAAAAATCCACCCGCATAGTTTCCTAGGTGGTTTGCTCGCCAAAAATGAGGCTCATTAATGCCATTAACTCTCAAATTCCCACCTATCTCTCTTCACCACCGCCATCCAAAATTGGTGAGACCCAATTCAACTTCCACATGCATCACTAAACCTTAGTGATGACTCCACGTGGATTCCACCAAATTTCATGCTTCTACCTAAATTGGTAGTTTGTTGTCATTTAATACAAAAATCAAATCACATAAATAGCTTAGGAACCATCGCCAGATTACCACTTTCCATACAACCCTTAGGTCCCCTTTCCACATTTCATTAGTTTAGGATAGATTCCATTAGTTTAGGATATGACCATAGGATAGTTTAGAAGTATTTACCTTAGGTTTAGAAACATTTCAATAGGTAAATTTCCATCTTAGGTTAGGTCATAGCTCATAGCCATTTAGTATTAGGTATAGGTTAGAAATAAGCCTAGCATCACCTTAGGTTATTTCCCCATACCCCAATTTAGAACATGCAACCTAGGTTAGGATGTTATCTGAATGAAATAGGCATAGATAAAAGATATGTACATTTACCTTAGTTTAGAATCCTGTTAGGATAGATCTCAAGCCTAGGACTTAGTTTTTTTAATTTTTCCTCCATAGTCCTAAAGTAGGTCTCATACCACTTGACGACATTAGTGTCCTGAAGAGATCAATCAAGAAGATCCGAGCACATAACATACAATGAATGCAAGCACGATCTTACAAGAAAATAAAGAATTTGTAAACATACCGAGTTCAATCCATTATGTCATCCATCCTTTGAATGTTAAGTTTACCATTCAGATCAGTAAGAAGATTTAAAACATACCTTGGATCAATGGAATTGATCCAAGGATTTGTTAATAAAAAGAGATAAGTTTGCAAACTTCATTTCTATATTACAACTTATCTATCAGAAGCAAAAATGGATTCTTTGCAAGCAATATCATTTCAGCCCAATGAATCTAAGAGTAGAAATGACTCATCCATGGCAAGCATGATTTCCAAAAATCAAAGGAACACTCCTTATCTAGAAAAATCACATGTCAATGCTTGTAATGCAAAAGAGGAAAGATAATAGTTTGTCAAAGATGTTACATCCAAGAAACTTGGACCCCCGAATGGTTATCACCGCATCCTTTAATACTCCACTAGGCATTGCCTTAGTTTTGTTTTCCATATATAATACATTTGAAGATGGTTGTAATGTGGGCCTTCCTTCGATTCCAAACATCTAAGGTAAGAACATTCACTTCTGCTCCTGTGTTGATGAGGATATTGCTCAGGAGCCATCCATCAACAACTACATTTAGAGTAATCTCTTTGTCATATTCAAGGTTGTGTGGAGAAAGGTTTGTATGTAAAACTTGTCTCTCACACTTTTTCCAAAGACGTGGTACCTTCTACCTTAGCCATTCTTCTAATAAGGGAATAATATTCTTTTGCCTCAAAGTTTTTCATACCTCTTTGATCTCATCCAGTCATTTCTTGGAACCTCGTTATCCTTTCACTTCCCCTACGCCTTGATTTCTCCGAGACACCGTATCTCTCCTTATAAACTCTTAATTACGTCCATGGTCTCTGGTATACTTCTTTCTAATGGGCGGGATCCAGGCACTTTTCATGTGGCACCTCCTCTCTAGAAAATAATTTCCTTGGTCTAGTCATTTCCTTAAGCACACGCAGCCTCGCACGTGTTAGCCACTAGTACAAGTTCTAGCTCTAACTCACATACCACTCTTGGCATCCATTGTGAATTGTCCCTTTTACACTCACCATAACAACACCCTTATCTTTCTAGTGTTTCTAGTTCATATGCTCATATTTTCAGAAACTCTTCATACTTGTGCTTCATTCGCACCATGAACATTATAATAGATTACAACATTTGCATTTATAATGCTCTGTAGATCCATAATTATAACATGTTCCCCATGGGAACTCACTTCTTCCTCCTTTGTGGTTTCCATGACCTCAAAATCATCTGTGAGAACTTCTTCCATGCGTGCCTCCATTTGTAAATCCTTTATAATGATGGTCATCTTCCTTGGAACTACTGAAAAGTCTAGTCTAGCACACACCATGATCAATGGCTTCATGGATCTGGTCAATAAGCCTACAATCCTTAGTATCATGGGTTGTAGAGGTGAATATTATAGTAGCAAGATACATTCTTCTGAATTGTGCACTACAATAAGGGACATCTACTCACATCATGGTCCCCATGAAAAATCTCACAATCTACCACTATGACACATACTACCTTCTGGGGGAAGCTATCCTTGGCATGCCCCTCTACTTCACAATCTATACACCACATTCCATTGTGAGTCTCATGGGATGATTTTCACGATAAATTTTCCAATTTCTTAGCCTTAAAAGTGATTTGAGCCTCTAGAAATGGGCTAACACTAGTATCAATGCTT